>JACGAQ010000054.1:0-515734 GCA_014119065.1 Orius insidiosus | reverse complement strand
AATGAAAATCTTAAAATTCTTGTTAAAAACTAATAATAACGGTTTATATTTTTATCTAGTGAACAATTTCAGAGCTTTGAACGTTTTTGGGATAAGAACTGTCTTAAGATGTGCTTGCGTTCCAAGTTCTATGTTGGAAAAGTCGAAAAGTGGCGGTAAAGGTGTTCCGTTTGGTAAAACGGTATTTTTTTTACGTAATTCGTCGAAAAATTTTTCTGCGCAAGCTTCCAGAGGCGTCAACCTTGATGATGGAACGTAGCGAAGAAGCTTGGAAACGAGAGCGATTGCGTCTGGCGGAGTTTTCGCCCTGAAATGAAGGAAATGATTGTTCACTTGGGCTACCGTTCTCAGATCGGTTAAATAATAAATGAATATTTGGACAAAATTAACGGGCCGGTTAAATTTTTAAACAGGTGGGTAAGTTTTTACCCTTTACTTAATTGGCCGTTAAATTTTAACGGGCGGTTAAATTTTTCCCTTAACTTAACGGGCCGGTTAAATTTTTTAACGGGCGGTGTTTTTGCCCTTAACTTAATGGGTCAGTTAAATTTTTAACGGGCGGTTAAGTTTTTGCCCTTTACTTAACTGGCGGCGTTAATTATCGCATTAATAAAAATTAAATAAAAAAAAGTACTCACGCTAACGCCTCCATGGCTGGCCACTTAGCCATTTCCCCATCACCCAAATTTTGCATAACGCCCCACAGTAACTTCTCAGCGCCCCGAAATCACTGCCCTAGAGGGTATCACAACTTCTTTAAGGAAGTAAATATCCCGCCTCAAATAGTTGCCATATCCTCCACCAGTCCTAACTGTTTTCCCCCGCCAATTTTATTGCTAAGCCCCCCCCCCCCCCCCTTCAGACCTTTTTCCTTCTCGTCCCAACAGCAAGTTAAGACATGTCCATTGTTTTGTTTCTGTGATCCAGTTTTCCTAAAACCCTAAAATTTCAACAAAGAACTGCTGGCGTTGTCGAAGAAGATGAAGAAGGTCAGTTCCTTTTTAATTTTGCATGGCTGGTAACCAACTGGGCCAAATATTTTCATCAACGACCCAGAATATATCTAACTGGGCCAACGACTTGACATCCATCATGCCCAACTCGGCCAACCACTCGAAAGCCATAGTTACTAATTCGGCCAAAAACTGGTGCCCAAGTCGGCCAAAATTAATACTGTCGTTTTTGTAGTGGGATAACAATAAAAAAATTAAAATTAGAAAATTTTTTTGAAAAAAAGAACTTAGAAAATTTTTCAAAAAAAAACCCGGAAAATTTTTCGCAAAAACAAACTTGCAAATTGTCCTTTATACTTTCCCTCCCTACTAAATCCCCTTCCTTTATACTTCCCCTCCATTATACTTCCCCCCTGTTATACTTCCTACTCCGTTATACTTTCCCCTCGTTATACTTCCCCCTCCCATATACTTCCCCCTCCGTTATACTTCCCCTCCCATACTTCCCACTACGTTTTTACGTCCCCTCCGTTATACTTCCCCCTCCTATATAGATACTTCTTTTAAGGAAGTTTTCGTTGGAAGCTCTTCAAACCAGTACTTATATTCGACTGTCAACCCGAACCTCTGAATTGCACGCCAACAAGCTTGAGTAAAATGAAACCTGCATCCCACTAGTAATCAAGTGTGTATTGGCCCAGTTGGATACAATTATTTTAGTGTTCATTGGCCCAGTTAGATACTTATGATTTTGATACAATGGCCCAGTTAAATATGTCCATCGGCGACAATTTTTCTCAGGTAGAAAGGATTGGCCCAGTTGCAAAACTCCCTTTTGCATTTCCCTTTTCATTTTTTTCGTTCCCATTTACTACCTATAGTTTCCCCTATATTTTCTTTCATCCCACATATACAGTCCACAAAAAAAACCCTTTTTATGTACCAATCAAAAGATTATCGATGAACATTCACTCGGATCCTTACCTAAAAACGCTCTCCCATGGCCGACGCTCGATTATCGGAAAGTCAAATTTCTCATAATCTGGATTCATCAGTTTAATATCTTCTTCACTCGGTACCCAGCACATTTATAATTTCGACAAGTTGATCCAACGACGATTCTCCTTGAAACAAAGGCTGTCCCAAAAAATAGTCGCCATAACGCATCCTCCACTCCAAATATCAACTTCCGTCGAGTAGTTGACCGCACCGAAAATCAACTCGGGTGCTCGATAAAACCTCGAACAAATATACGCCACATTTTTTTCGCCTCTCACTAAAAATTTAGCCGACCCAAATCGCATATTTTGAGCACTCCGGTTTTCTGATTGACCAATATATTATGAGGTTTCATATCTCGATGGCATATATCGAGCGAATGGATATAACCGAGTCCTCTCATCAACTGATACATGTATAACTTAATAAAACTTATCGGAATTGTCTGTTTTTATTTTTCTGAATTGTTTGATTACTTTGTTTAGGCTTTCAGGGACGTATTCTAAGACTAAATTTAAGTAAATTTGCTCTTCATTTTGATTTGAATAAAAGAAATACTTTAGAGAAACAACATTGTGGTGGCGGAGGCTTTTCATTATTTGAAGTTCTCGACTTTTAAATTTTTTGTCTACTTGTGTTTTTCTTGATGGCGACCTTCTCTTCACTTCCTACCATCGTAGCTTGAAAGACGACACCGAAATTCCCACTTCCAACCACTTTTTCGTATTTGAAGGAGGTTTTGAACGATTTCCCACCCCCGCGAGTTGGAGTTACGACGACAGCTTTGATCTCGTTGAGCTTTTCTTCATTTATCATTTCATTCTCAGAAGATGAGGACGACGACTCCTTAGTGTCACCCTTTAAAAGATCCTTGAATAATTTCATTTTTTTTGTTTTCTTTTTTCTATGTTTTCCTAAAATTTCATGATTATCATATGATCAACAAAATCTCTCTAGTAATTAAAAATTTTAAAACTCTTTTAAGCTTTTAAAACTCTAGAGCTTTTCCGCCCCGGCAATTAATAAAGTACTGGTTTGAAGAGCCTCCAACGAAAACTTCCTTAAAGAGAACTACCAATATAGGAGGGGAAGTATATGGGTGGGGAAGTATAATGAAGGGGGAAGTAGGGTAAGTAAAGCAGAGGGGGAAGTATAACGGAGGGGGAAGTATAAGGGAACCAAAGTATAACGAAGGGATGTATAAGGGAGAGAAAGTATAATGGAGGGGGAAGTATAACGGAGGAGGAAGTGTTTTTTTTTTTCGAAAAATTTTCCAAGTTTGTTTTTTCGAAAAATTTTCCAAGTTTTTTCAAGAAAATTTCTAAGTTTTTTTTTTTTTTTTTTTTTTTTTTTTTTTTTTTTTTTTTTTTTTTTTTTTTAATGTTCCCGTTTTTTTTTTCAAAATTTTTTTTTTTTTTTGAAAATTCCGGGTTATTTTTTTAAATTTGCACTTTTTTTCTGAAAAATTTTCTAAGTTATTTTTTTCGAACATTTTTTTAGGTGTAAAGGTAGAAATAATGGGCTCTTAGGCCTAGGGATGTGCCTCTCGTAATGGGTAGAAGTATGAAATTTCTCCCTACTAAAAAGTACTGGTTTGAAGAGCTTCCAACGAAAACTTCAAAGAGAAGTAACAATATAGGAGGGGAAGTATATCGGAGGGGAAGTATAATAGAGGGGGAAGTATAACGGAGTGGACGTACAACGGAGGGGGAAGTATATGGGGGGAAAGTATAACGGAGGGAAGTATGATGAGAGGGGAAGTATAACGGAGGGGGAAGTATGATGAGGGAAGGGATGTATAACGGAGGGGGAAGTTTTTGTTTTTTTCTGAAAAATTTTCTAAGTTCTTTTTTTCCGAACATTTTTTTAAGTGTAAAGGGAGAAATAATGGGCTCTTAGGCCTAGGGATGTGCATCTCGTAATGGGTAGAAGTATAAATTTCTCCCTACTAAAAAGTACTGGTTTGAAGAGCTTCCAACGAAAACTTCCTTAAAGAGAAGTAACAATATAGGAGGGGGAAGTATATGGGAGGGGAAGTATAATAGAGGGGGAAGTATAACGGAGTGGACGTACAACGGAGGGGAAGTATATGGGAGGGGAAGTATAACGGAGGGGAAGTATGATGAGGGAGGGGAAGTATAACGGAGGGGGAAGTATGTGAGGAAGGGGATGTAAACGGAGAGGGAAGTTTTTGTTTTTTTCTGAAAAATTTTCTAAGTTCTTTTTTTTCCGAACATTTTTTTAAGTGTAAAGGGAGAAATAATGGGCTCTTAGGCCTAGGGATGTGCCTCTCGTAATGGGTAGAAGTATGAAATTTCTCCCTACTAAAATACCTCCTGGTTTGAAGAGCTTCCAACGAAAACTTCCTTAAAGAGAAGTAACAATAGGAGGGGGAAGTATATGGGAGGGGAAGTATAATAGAGGGGGAAGTATAACGGAGTGGACGTACAACGGAGGGGAAGTATGGGAGGGGAAGTATAACGGGGGAAGTATGATGAGGGAGGGGAAGTATAACGGAGGGGGAAGTATGATGAGGGAGGGGAAGTATAACGGAGGGGGAGTTTTTTTTTCTGAAAAATTTTTTAAGTTCTTTTTTTTTCGAAAATTTTTCAAGTGTCAAGGTAGAAATGATGGGCTCTTCGGCCTACTCCTTGTCTCTCGTAATGGGTAGAAGTATGAAAATTTCTCCTACTAAAAAAAAATTAATAATTAAAAAGTGGCAATTTTTTGCACCAAAATTCTTAAAAATATAAGGAGTAATTGGTGAAAATTTGGTGAAAATCAGACCAACGGTTCGGCCGCACCGTATTTTTTAAAATTTCAAACAGACATATCTCCCGCCATTTTTTTCGAAATTCAAAAATCGCCCTCGTTACATTCTTCTTCACTGGCTAAAGAAAGTGAAAATTTGGGGAAAATCGGATGAAAACTGTGGCCGTAAAGTGTTCCGGAAAAAAATGCTACGGACGGACGGCCGGCACCACAGACAAAGTTGAGATAGGTAAAGATCCTTTCCCTCTCCCTAGGAAAATTTCACAAATACACAAAATATAATAAACTTTATTAAATAATCAGAAATAAAACAGATATGAGATAATCACATATCAAACAATGGATTTTCCATTTTTTATTGACATAAAATCTTTTAATTGATTTAACAATTTTTTGGAAGTCTATACCAGTCATACTGGGGAAAAAACAAATTTTATTGCTATCCTACGTGCGACATCTACCTTTGTACTTGATAATTATAAAATTTATTGCTAAGCGCTTTTTTAAATCAGAAAAATTTTCTGATAAAATACTGCATTTCGACTATGGGGGGAGGATTCAGTCATTGAGGAAGATGTAAATTCGGAATTTTTAAGAACAGCCAGAAACTAGAAAAATAAAATTAAGTTGCAAAAAATATTGTCGCGATTTCGTTGTTTAACTCAAATTTTGAAAACGCCCAAATCTGCCTCAAAAAGGTCATTTTCAAAGAAAAAAATCATTGAAAAGTTAGGTTGGATAACCTGAAAATAAATTCTATCGCTAACATGGTTTACAGATTGTCGAGGACATTTCAAGCAATAATTTTAAAATTTATATAAATGCAACTGCAGTCCTTAAACAGAAAAAAATAGTGTGCTTTTATTTATTTTTATCAAGTGCACTTTTTATCAAACAAAAAAACACCGCGGTTTTCCCCTCTTTTAATTATAATTATTGTGCTCCCTAAAAAAGGCTTTTCAGGCACAAATTGCACAGCAGCTTCTCAAATAATTGGCGTGTGTATAATTGAAGGTTTTCCTTTTTTTTTTAAATTTTGTGTTCTAATCTACAAGCTTTTTAATCTATTTGGAGTTTTATAACGGGAGGATTTGTTATAAAAATAAAATTTTAAGAAAAGGAAGAATGTGTTCTCTTTTCGTGCCCGAAAGAAATCGCTCAGCAAAATCATTGGTCCGCTTTTATTTACAGTAGAAGGACCTTTTGATAATATATTGTTTAAACGAAAGTCGTGTTTGGTCCTCGTAGAAGGTGGTATCTGTCGGAGAAAGTATGATGGGTTGTGGCAGCCACCAAACAGTTTTTTGGTCTCCCCTATTTCCATATAGTGACTGTAGACGATTAGCCATAGATAGAATCCAAAAACTGAAATTAAAAATGCAATAGCTGTTTTGACATAGATTATATTTACCAATGACGGTAGTTGCAGATATAAAAATGATAAGGGCTCCGTATCCTCGCACTAAGTACATCGAAACAAGCATTGCTGTGCAGCATAATATCAAACCGATCATCGAGACGCACATCCAAGGCAATAAAAGTTTTCGTATCCGCTAGAATATTTATTAGTACTTCAATTACTGTGAAATGTGTTATAATACCATAATTGCTCCGCAGAGGAGTAAAATGCATAAAACGATGCACGGTGGCCAAGGCGACTCCTAGATAAAGCCAGACGATGACCACTAAAAATAAGAATACATTAATAGAGTGATGAAATCCCAGAAAGGGATTTCGGCTTTGCTCACCGTTCACTCCCGAGGTGAACAAGCTTGAGGGTCAGTATTGGACTCACTCTCATCCCTACCGTTCACCCCCCCGAGGCCAAAAGCGTGGGGACTAACTTGAGGCCGTCTAGGACTCACTCCCATCCCTACCGTTCACCCCCCGAGGCCGAAAAGCGTTGGGATTGGCGTGGGGACTATCTTGAGGCCGTCTTGGACTCACTCCCATCCCTACCGTTCACCCCCCGAGGCCGAAAAGCGTGGGGATGGGCGTAGGGACTAACATGAGGCCGTCTAGGACTCACTCCCATCCCTACCGTTCACCCTCCCTCGAGGCCGAGAAGCGTAGGCGATTGGCGTGGGGACTAGGTTGAGGCCGTCTAGGACTCACTCCCATCCCTACCGTTCACCCCCCGAGGCCGAGAAGCGTAGGCGATTGGCGTGGGGACTAGGTTGAGGCCGTCTAGGACTCACTCCCATCCCTACCGTTCACCCCCCGAGGCCGAGAAGCGTAGGCGATTGGCGTGGGGACGAGGTTGAGGCAGTCTTGGACTCGCTCCCATCCCTACCGTTCACCCCCCGAGGCCTGAAAAGCGTTGGGGATTGGCGTGGTGACTAGCTGGAGGCCGTCGTGGACTCACTCCCATCCCTACCGTTCACCCCCTCGAGGCCGAAAAGCGTAGGCGATTGACGTGGGGACTAACTTGAGGCCGTCTTGGACTCACTCCCATCCCTTCCGTTCACCCCCCCGAGGCCAAACGCGTGGGGATCGGCCTTTTGTAATACCTTCCCTTACGGACTGAAGTGTTATCATTCGTATCATGCTCGCACTGGCAAATTGTAAAATAAAAACGTACAGACGGCAAGATTGTGCGCTTTATGAAGTACAAGCTCGTTTTGCGAGTGGACTTCTACGGGTCCGTTTTCGTCTGACAGTACGATCCCTTCGCGTTCCGCCGAATCTTCGATATCCGCTTCAAGCATTGTCGCCATCTCGTGGGCGTGGGCGCTTCCGAGTAGGAGGAAAAGGCAAAAGCCGGAGAGGAGCTAAAAAGGAAAAACAAGGTCTTCATTACGTATTCATGAGGTCTTTAAGGTGAAAATCCCTCGTTGATGAGGCGAGAATAAATTACTTACAAGGACGAATATTCCGATCAGCATCGTCCCCTGCCGCAGACTGAATAGGTAAAAACACCTTCTGACAGGAACCGTCATTTTCTCAATTTTTACTCTGAAACAAAGCACCATCGTTGAAATTTCTCTCGCCTATTTCTCTAAACCTAGGTACTCATTTTAACTTTCACGAAAGAATGATATGTGATATTCTCGACAGACGGATCAAGTCACCGTCCCCTTTGACACAGGTACTTTTTGAAAGTCCCAATTCCCGAAGGGTCAAAACAAATGTTAGTCCGCAGCCCTTAACCAGTTTTTCCGGAACAGGTCACGGCCGCAATTTTCAGCAATCTTCCATTCTTGAAAAGCGCCCCCCCCCCCAAATTTGGAGATCTGTCTGCCTGTAGCTGACTGTACTACAGCAAAACACCACATGCTCTTTTTGTAGTATACCTCTGATTTTCAAGATTCTTGAAATTTTGACGTTCACATTTTTAGCAAAAACTAAGATAAGTAATGTGCGTTGCTAAATCAAGTGTCATCAATAAAAGAAAAAACAATAAACTTAAAGTACTAACCTGTTTATCTATAAAAAATTTTGTCTGTTATTATGTTTATAAGTTTTTTGTATGCGCCTCTCTAGGCCCTTTTTAAGGCTTTGAGAGTATCTTGAGAGTAGTTAAGGACTCATTAAAGACTCTCGACGGTACTGACGACGATCGAAAGGAGTGTCGGGGGGTGCGACGGGGGGCCCGGAAGGCGGAAAAACACGAAGGGAGGAGGATCGTAACGGTGGCGGGTACCTCAACTCAAAACAACCCACCCCAGACGCTCTAAATTCACCGGTTGCAATCAATATCAAACCGTGGACCTCTAACCAATAGCAGCTTGTTCTTTTTCCCATCGCACATGCTCGCCTTCCACCACAAATCGTAAAAAAAAACCTCTCGGATTTCCCCAAAACCATTCAAATAGTTTTGTTTTATCGGAGATGTTCATCTTTGTCGCATGTACGTCGATTCACCGCTGCTTCTCGCTGCCTTCCGCTATACCCTAGCCAATCCTTCAGGTTTTTTCATCTAGGGGGTGAAAGGTTTTCAAAATTTCTTCCCAATTGAAAGTTTCAGCCCATTTTCTGCTTCATAACTGAAAAATATTGATCTTCTGTTTGAACGCTTTTGAGGGCTTAGAAAATTTGCTCAATAGATTTCTTTTTTCACGTTAAAAAATGTTTTATTCAACTCTTTTATTTTATTTAAAATACTTTAATTTACGTAACCTATAAAAAATTTGGCAAAAAAAAAAGATTCTCAAAAAGGAACTTATACAAAACTTTTTACATTAATCTGTTGGAAAAAATACAGAAAGATTATATACAGTCTTCCTCAGCCTTTTAAAATTTTTTTTAAAATCTAGTGTCGATGGGGTCGCTCAGGTAGCAGGTCGGGGATGGGATGAGGCCGTGGTAAAGGCCGCACGTGCAGCTCATTTTTTCGTCTTTGAAGTGTTCATCGTTGGCGATCTGTTTGGCGACGATGCTCAAATCCTCTGGCAGAGGCGAGTTAAAAGCGTAACCTGAGGTCTAAAAATTTAAAGTTAGTTCTCTTCATAAAAAACTCTTTAAGATAAAAAATACCAAAGTTGCTGCTTCGACGCAAATATCATCGTATAAGGCGGCTCTTGCGTTAGCGAATTCTCCAGATTTTTTGAGGATTTTTCCATCAGTTATTCCTAAACAATGAAGGTTATAAAAAAAAAAACATTTAATTTGATTTTTACCTAAAATATCGGAGGTTGGTACAGAAGTTTTTTCGTTGAGAGGAGTGATGACGTGATAGACGATTCCTTTGGCGATGGCGACAACTGACTCTATGACTGGCTCGACCACAGTGACCAATGATTTGGGGATGCAGGGTGTACTATGCATTCCTATGACAATCTTCCTTGCGTCAGGTCGGAAGTACTCCTGGTGCAAAATGTCAGCGTAGACCATCGATCTTCCAGAAAGTCCCATGTCTTTGATGATTCTTTGGCTCAAGTTTTTTCGCTCTGTCGGCCCTCGTTTCGTTTCTGACCTCGGGCGTTGGTACGAATACGATATTAAATTTGTCTCCATGAATTTTTCCTTTCGATGAGTGATAATGTGGCCAACTGTCGGTGGGGTTGAAGCTGACAACTGATATCCTGACGTCTCTATAAAAGGAAAAGAATTAGTTATATCAGTGGTGTTTTCCCATTTAGGGGGCCGTCATAGCCGAGGGGATTAAGGCAGGGGTCCTCCCTAGATTCCCTCGGTGGAACAAAGGTTGAGGGCTCGATTCTCATGCTGCAGCATTCCCGATGAGATTTTGAGGATCCCGAGGGAACAAGAAGATTAGAAACGAACAGGATTAACACCTCAAAATGCGAGGCCACAACGCTCTTTAAATTTCATTCTTTACTTACTTGCAATTTTGAGAGGCTAAGTTATTGGTGATTGCTTTGACTAAGGGTTGGAAGGTCTTTTCGAAATTTTGCTCGTTGTCTCTGGTACCTTCGACGACGAATACGATGTCGGCCTTGTTGAGGTTGATCGGTATTTCTTTGATTGCTCCGGCTTTAAGCTTCCCTCCGTCGATGGGACATTCAGTGCATGTGGACGGGAGGCGGAGGAAGAAAGCTCCGTGAATTTGAGCCAGACGGACGTAAGCCTGGATGACTTTGCATGCGATTTCTTTCTTTTTCGGTTCGGGCGCGGCGTTGGTCAAGTGGTCGCAGGCGGCTCTGAACGGTGAAACAGGTGCCCATGGAGTGCCGATGGCCAGTTCGTAGTTTTTTGGTCAACAGTTCCGTACACAACGCGTTACGTGAGTGGGTGTGGGGTGTCGACGGGATGTCTGGGCATGAACCGACTTTCCATCCGTTCGCAAGCGCCGTGTCATCGGCAGCAATCTAAAATTTTAAGCATTAAAACAACTGGAATGGGCTAAGTCCGCCAGACGTCATGTTCGCATGTACCAGCAACCTAAATTACACTTAACTCGGCCAACAACTCGAAATTCATGCCTGCAGGTTTTAGCTCAACCGCTGGCCATGCTATAGCACAACCTGAGGCTATGTAATTGCTTTTATATTCGAGGGACATGCATGACTGATTCTAAGGTATTGGCCGAGTTGGTTTGGCGGCAGCGCACTGAGAATGCTAAACCATCAAAACGTCTAGGCTTTGCAAAAGTGTTGGAATTACTTACTTGTCCATTAGGAAGCAGAAGATCGTCGTATCGTTCATAGTTCATATTACCCAGAAGACCTCTCGTCCTGTCGAAATAGAAGCCATTCACGGACACCTCGCAGTAAGTCAGATCTCTCGAGCAGATAACCAAACTCCATATTTATTGTACGCTCCGAAAGAATGAGGTCTGATCCATGCTGACATGAACCTGCTTTCCATTGGGAACTCCTTCTTTTCCCTCGTTCTTCACTCTAAATTAAGTAATGAAATAAATATTTTCAAAAAGATACCGAAATTTTTACCTGTCCCTCAGCTCTGAATGTAATGGAATCCGGTCCGTCGGAAACCGTAAGGCCGTCCATGACGCCATTTTTGACGTGAGCGACAACGGTGAAATTGTTGTGAAGGTAGTCTGAAGCGAGGATGTAATCGCAGGAGCCTTTGAAGCTAATATGGCGCCCGTCAAATGTGATAATTTCTGTGCCTTCCAAAATAAGACCGACTCCTTTAAACGGTGGTACGTTATCCAAAGGCTTGAGTGACAAATGGTATGTCTGGAGAAGCTCATAAATGGTTGGAAGATCTTTAGAAATGAGCAACCTCAAGAGGCTGACACGAATGCCTCCTTTCGGAATACGCAGTAAGTTACTGAATGAAAGTTTACTCAAATAATTCTTCGACTTCAGTTTATCCTGAATGGGGACATATTCGGAAACTCGGTTTACGATGGAGGTTATGGCTTTAGACAATTGCTGCAGTAATTTAACTCCTGCTTCTTGAATATCGAACTTTTCCTGTTTGATAATCTTTTCCAAATAGTTTGCAGTCATTTCGATCAAATCTGCGCTTTCTTTGGTCGGCATAAGGTTTTTGAGGTCCTCCTGGATTTCCAAAAAGACACTCCAGAATTCTTCAGGGACTTGAAGCTGTTTAAGTTCGTTGTATTTCTCTTTGACGGCGTTGATAAGTGGGAAATCTTTCAACTGCTCCACTGTAACCTCGATCATTTTCGTCACTTCGTCATGGACGACGAAGACTACTTTTCCAATCTGCTTTCCGATTTCTACAAAAATAAATTTATAAAGGGACGTTTGAAATGTGGCCAAAAAAACGGGCCAAACCCTTCAGTTTATGGGGCCCATAAATTGAAAGGTCTAGACCTAATCACACCGTAAATAATAATTTACCATGAATGAAGTCAGTGACAACCGTAAGGTACTCCTTGATATCTTTTTCGTGTTTTTTCAACTCGTCCAAAACTTTGTCCACAATTTTTTTGGAAATTTTCACAGATTCTTCGACGAGACTTAAAACGATGTTTGAAATCCTTTCGAAAGATTCGGCCAATTTGGGGCTGACTTCCTTCCAAATTTTGGTCAATTTTTCAACCGCGTCTGCGCAAACTCCTTCAAGAGTCGACACGAATTTGAGCAACTCTGTCCAAATTTCTTTGGCCCCTTCGAAGAGCTTACCGTAGTTTGTTTTACTAAAATTTAGTTTTAAATACAACAAATAAGCTTAAAAAGAACTTACAGTTCCTCGGAGAGTGTTTTGATGTATTCGTCTTGAAGAATTTCATCGCCGATTTCGTGCAGTTCTTTTTCTACGTGTTTCAACAACGGGGTAAGAGTACGGACTTTCTTCTGCAAGCAGGAAACGAGGATTTCGGCTTCTTTCTTCTCCGTTTCCGCCATTTGTTTCGCCAGAGCCGTCGCGTCTTTTTGTACGCCCGAAAGGGAGTCGGCCAGCGCGTACTAAAAAAGAAAAAAATTTAAAATCAAATTGAGGTGAAGCTGATTATTTGCTGGAACAATCAACCGTTGTCCTTGTCACAAGATCACCTACGGTTCTCCTCAAGAAGCAAAGGGAAGTAAGGGCCAAAGATACTTACAAATATTCCTTTGATGGCATCAGTGTTGTAATTGTAGGTGGATTTTAAGAAATTCGGTTCGTCCAATGCGACTTCCAGACTGGCGCAATCTTTGTTATTGAAAGAAACTTTAAAAAGTCCTTTTTTGCCCATAACTGCTGAAGCCTCACAATTGATAGTCTTTCCGTCTGAAATTTAATATTAATAAAAACAAAAGGAGGTTTTCAGCTTGACATACCGAAGCTAAGAGTGTATTTGAGACCACTATCTTCAGTATTTAGAACGAGGTTGTTTTTGTATTGTTTTTTGAGTATGGTGGTTGTTCCTTCGATGGCAATGGTTTTGGGACTGTCGTTGATTTTTCCGTTTATTTCCAGGACTTTTGATCCCGGGATTTTAACTTGTCCGGTGATTACTTTACGGTTAAGCTCGAATTTGGCGCCGATTTCGCGTTTGCTTCCTTTCGAGTCAGTATAGCCGGCGAGTTCGGTCCAGACGATTTGCCTGTCTTTCCAGTTGACGAGGAGTTGACGTTCGATTCCGATTTTGAGTTTGCACGAATCGATTCTGAGGGTGGCCTGTGTTGATTGTTCGTACAGGTCTTCTTTTAGGGTAGCACCGTTTTTCACGTTGATTACTATCTTGTCTTCGGACTTTTCGAAAATGTCGAGGACAAGCTCGCCGTCTAATTTTCCTTTAGTCGAAGTCGATGATGTGACCGATCCTTTGACAACATAATCCTGGAAAAAAAATTAATTTAGCTTCTAATCATAGATGTAGGATGTAGCAATCTTACCTTTCCGAGTGATTTATGAGAAACTTTGGTCTCTCCAGAGAAGGTGGCGGAGTCTTTTCCTTTGACGAATGAAGTCGACGTTACGACTGTCATCTTATCACCTTTCGCTTTGTCGAACCAAATGGAAGTCTCGATCTTCTTCGAATCTTTCGGCGACTCAATTTTACTTTCGACTCCCACAACACGTTTCGGCGTATGCAGCAAAACAGCCAATCCTTTCTCTTTGATTTCCGCGTGGTATTTCAATTTTCCGGTTTTGGACCATTTAAGTTCCACCAGTTGCTCAAGTGGTAAAGCGACGTCCAATGAAAGCTTGGAATGGAATGATATAGGATGTTTGATAGCCAAGCTGATCGGTGTCAGATCAAGGACGAGTTTAATCTCATGGACGACCCTGTTATTCGAAGTCTGCTCCAGTTTATTCTCATACATCGATTTCGTACAGTCTTTCTCCCTACAAACTTCAAAATCCATATAGAAATGCTTTTGATTTGTCTCGTATTTAGACGAGGATCGCCATTTTCCATAATCAAGATTCCATTTGGCCTCCCTTTTTCCGTCTTTGGCATTCGATTTGTATTCGAAAGCGATCGGGATCGATTTTTCACCGTCCTTCTGAACTCCTTTAGCTTCAATGATGTAGTTGTCACCGTCTTTTTTGATTTCGTAATCCAGGTTTCCAGCATAAAGAGTTTTTCCTTCTCTTCTTACGTTGAAGGTTATCTGATTCTTGTTGTCTTTAGCAAGTTTGTTGGAGATATCGACCTGCATTTTGTTCAATTTCATTTCGGGAGAGTCGACGTTTGCTTTTAATGAGAACGATTCCAAAGATTGGAAGTTTGCATCATAGTCAGAGTTAAAACTACCTCCTTTGTTTAAAGTCCATTTCAATTTATTCTCTCCCGCCCAATGCCTTTCTCCTAATCTATCGTTCTTCAGATAAATCTTCGACTTTCCATCAGGATAATCGATATTGATGTCGACCAATGGATGATCTGGGACCATCTCGATGACAGAATTGGCAGACATTTTTTTATCGTTGATTGACAACGTAAGATCGTTCTGTATTCCATTTTTCTCTTTGATGGTCTTATGTTTAAAAACGAAATGGACTTTTCCAGTTTCAGCTGAATTGACTATGAGATGAATCGCTCCAGCGCTGTTGTCTTTGCTCTTTTCCAGTTTGAGTCCCAAATCTGCTGTTTTTCCATCGGACGTCAAAGTTCCAGAAATGTCAGCCTTTTGAGGATCTCCATCGGCCCAATTCGCGCTTCCGGTTAATTTTTTGTTTGTTGTTGTAGTCTTTAATTCTGTAGCCAGTGTCACTCCTTGGTTGTTGGGCATACCCAATTCGATTCCATGTTTCACGAATTTGTCATTCCAGCTCAAGTCGTTGTTCAAAACGAGTTTAAAAGGTTTGTTTTCCGCGGGATTCCCAGTTGTCAACGTTTTATGAAGGGTCCATTTGAATGTTTTGATTTCACTCGTTTCCGGTAGTTTTCCGTTGATTTCGGCGTCGATCGAGCTTTCCTTTTTGTCAAGTTTGATCAAACCGTTTCCGGCGAGTTTGGTCTCTTTTCCGAGTTCGGCAGACCAGGTGTATTTGAGCTTAGGTACGTTTTGGGTCTGCTCGACGTCAAGTTTCAACAAAACGTCTTTGTTTTCCATGAGCTTCCCTTTAGCGGATGCCTCGGTTTTATGCTCCAGACGTCAGAAACATCTTGAATGTCGAACTTCAGAGAAGAATCGAAATCTTCTTTTTTCTTGTTGAGAAGGCTTAAACCAACTTGTCCCTTATATTTGTCTGTTTCGTCATTGAGCGACATATCTCCAGATACCGAAATCTTTTCCAATAAATCGAACACAGAAGACTTTCCATCGGGATGAGTGCAGCTACCGTCCACCTTGAATTTCAACAGCAACTCCTCACCGTTTTTCTTAATCGTCCCTTGTCCGCCAAGACTTAATTTGTCACCGTCGGGAAGCAAAACTTCGATTTCTCTCACAATCGGAACATCGTCACCAATCTCACCTTTGTATGTGAGCACAAGTTTTGTGACAGATCCTTGATAGTTCAGTGAAGATCTAAATAAAAAAATTAATAAGGTATTTGTTTTTTCTTTAAAACCTACCTTGAAACTATATTGACGGGTTTCCATGAAATATCGTTGTTGTACTCGACAATGATTGATTTTTTCGGGTCTTTGGTATCCCAGCAGAAAGCAACGTTTCCGCTCTTAAGGCCTTCGACGATTTCTGAAGTTCCTTCCATCTGAAAGAAATAGGGATCATTTAGTTTATTGTTAGCCTGCTGACTGTTCAGAGGTCTCTAGTCCATTGGGCGGGCTTTTTCATCCCTCAAGTACTTCGCAGCAACAGAGAGCATCCAGAGAACAGGTTATTGAGAACTTTTGCTAACATTTACCTTTTTGTCGATTCTTGGGAAACTGACGATCACTTTAGATTTGATTTTGTTGTCTTTTTTGACGGAGTCGACCTGACCGTCGATTAGGTCCAAAAGTTTTAAGTTTGCCTTCAAGCTCTCCCCTTGGTTCAATTTCATTTCCGCGTTGATCAGCTCTTTGGCTCCTGCGACTGCTTTCAAAGAAGTTGAGCATGATTTCTCTTTATTTTGATAATCGAGATCGACCCTAAAGAACAAAGATCAAAATAAGGTTGAAAAAACAAATAGAGTTTACTTGATTAATTTGGGATCAGCAGGTAATACGACTTCGGTGTTGATTTGAAGTTTAGATTCTTTTCCCTTTTTGTGGTTGACGTTCATGTTAACTTCGTATTTACCACCGGGTTTGAGTTCGACTGAATTTTGATATTTGGCTTGGCCTTCGCCGATGACGTTACGGGAGGCTTTGGCGTTGATCGTATTTCCCATAACTTCGGCCATCGTCTCCAAATTATATTCGCCTTCTTTTTTGCCCAAATCCCCGCTCGCTTTTAACTCCCCTGAATAGCGGTCGAGCTTTCCTTTAAGTCCAGCTTTGAATGATTTCGCGTCTTTTTTCAAAAACTGAGTTCCTTCCAAATTCAAAACTGGATACGAAGCTTTGTTTTCGGTGTTGATTGTCTTCTTTTCCAAATTGTAAACTGTAAAGCTGCTTACTGAGATTCTGCTCATTGTATTTGCAGGGTCAGGTCCGTGGGTTAATGAAAAACGAAGTTCGTAGGTACGATCGTCTTGTGGTCGCGGGAAAAGATTTTTCTTTACGAATTCATATTTGATGTCGACGCCGAAATCTCGGTATTGGCTCGGCAGTACGGAAAGCGAGAGTTTAATGTTAGGACCGTGTGCCGGTTTATCGTAATCGAACTTAACCTGTACATTTTCTTTATCCCAACTTAATTTATAATCTCCTCTCAAATGGGAGATAGGGTTCGAATCGTAACTTCCGATACCGTCAAGTATGAATTTGGTTCTCGGAGAATGTAAAGTAAGGGCCTGAACGGTGATTTTGTGTTCTTTATCTTGAGGTTCGATTATGATGGCACCGGTCAAAGTGTACGTTTGAGGCGCTTGTTTGGCACCTCCTCTTCGCCCGATCAAAGTTGACTTGAACTCCGGAGCTTTGTATTCCAAAACAGGCTCGTATTTGACAGCATTACCTGATTTCGTCTTTGTGAAGCCACCTTTAATCAGATATTCGGAATCGTCATGTTTGAGTTTGGCGTAAACGATGTTTTCAGAAGGCGAAGACGTTATGTAGGAGTCGAATGTTGCTTGTGTCCATGGCGATTTCAAATTTGCTTTTAAGTATTTTTTACTCTGAATTGCTCCTTCGACGTTCAAGGATAATTTTCGGTCTACTTTCGTGCCGGGTGTGTCCAGAAGGATTTCGAACTTTCGAGAATTTTCTGCATTCTTTTCTTTCGTGTAGGTCGTCCTGAAGTGGTAGGTGCTTAATGACGGGTCTTCTTTGTTGACGGAAAGCTTCACATTGATTGGTCCGTAGGCAGGATTCAAAGTCCTGGTTCCTTCCCAAGGGGCGTCGGCCTTTCCGCAGAAAATGAGTCCGACGTATGGTCCCAGTTGGTCGAAACATCCCTCGTACTTTTCACGTTTCACGTTAAAGACTAGGTCGTCAGAAACGTCGAAGTTGTTTTTGACTTTTTGGAACGAAGTTTTGAAATTGAGAACTTCCTGTTTATCGACGGGTAGTCCGAGTTTGACATCGATGCCAGTCCCGTCCAAAATACGGAAGGAAATATCCGACCCCGTCGACGTATGAGCCACGGAATGAAGTTGAATTCCAGATTGAACTTTAATACCATCGATGATAACGCTTCCAACCAAATCGATAGCTGCACTCGGAATCAATTGAAATTTAATATCTGTATTCTTTGGATCTCTTAAAATTGCTGGAATATCCAATTTTCCGTCGACTTTCAGAGTTACTCCGACAGCTCCGTGCAGACTTCTCACAATCGGAAGACCCAAACCAGTCCCGTATTGAAGTTCAATATCAACCAATGACATGTATCTTTTGTAATTCATCTAAAAAGTAGAAATGTGAAACTGATACAGCAAACTAATTTACAAAAAAGGGGCTTACGTTGATAGATTTGGCACCGTCGACGACTTTTTCGATTCTTTCGAAGGCACTGTCAATCATATTGTCAGTTTCCCATTTTTTGTCGTCGGAGTGGTACTTCATCCAAGCGAATTGGGCTCCACCAGTTTTTAAACTAAGATCAATGTCGACATTGTTGCCTTTATCTTGAAGTTTTGCCTAAAAATATCAATAGAAATAGCACATAAAAGCCAGGCTCATCGTGTTTCCCATTTCGGGAGAAGTGATGGTTTTTGTGACCAACCTGAGTAGCTAATGCTTTTAAATCGGAGGCTTCCCTTTTAGGTCTGAGGGGTTTGTCGAGTTTCGAAGCGATTTTTTCAAGAATTTTATCGGCTTTCTCCTTCATCCTGTAGGCGCGATGTTCCATCGGTTGGTCTCCCTCCGGTCCGAAGATCTTCTCAAGGACTCTTTCGATGTTTTCCATACGTGCGTCGACCTGAAGCCAGTTGAACGACTGGCCGAAAAGCTGCGAGGTCAAATTGAGCGAAAGGGTCCTCGGAACGAAAGAATGCTGCGAGTAGATGACATTTGATTCCGCAGTCGTTCCCATGTTGAGTAAGTCGACGTTATATGAAAATTCGTAGTTTTGTGAAAACTTTCTGAAGTCGAACGGGTAGCGTTTGGTCGTCAGGATGGATCCTAAATGTTTCTTCAAACTGTCTTTCTTCGGATCTGCTGAAGCACGGGCGTTTCTAAGATGCGATACAATAAAAGATCCCACTGTAATATAAAAAAATTGTTATTTTTCATCTTATGGGTCTACTGCGCGCCCGCAGAGTCAGAGATCTCTGTCTAGCACCAGGTTTTTAATTAAATAAGGTGTTTGCGGAGTTTGTTATGACCAGTCAGCAGACCAGCAGACCTGCAGACCTCCAATTTGGTTCCACCCTGCCTGAGGTAGATCTGCTGTGAAGGCATTCCGCAGCCCTTTAATGACCCTATTTTTACTGTAAGGACAAATAAAAGTACCTTGGTAGGATTTTTCAGATTCAAGAACGTCTTTCACCCAATTAGCGACTTTTCCACAAGGGCATTCAGCGAGTACAAGATACGCTTTGATTCTAAGCTCAGAATCTTCTAGGTCGGTGTTGAAAACTTTCGCAGCTGCATCTTTAACCTATAAATAACTATTACATTTTTGTTCCTAAAATTTTCAATCAACTTACGGTGGGGTTGTGGGCGTCGGAGCGAAGAGTGTCCAACGCAGCAGCACGGATTCTGTTGCTGTGGTCTTTGTTGGTAGCACATTCGATAACGGCGTCGGCGACAGTTTTAGTCAAGTAGTTGATGTTCGTTAATCCTTTCAAACTGGCAATTACTTTATCTTCGGTTTTCTTATCAGCGACTTTACATCCTTTTTTCAAAAGTGGGGCCGCGATGCTCTTTTCAATTTCTTCCATCGACGGATCTAATTTGCACGGGTGTTGCTTACAGTATTTCCCAGCGAGCATGCCGACGCCGAGGAACGCCGACGTCGGACTGTCTTCCTTAATCAATGCCTACAAAAGCTTTAAAAATGATCATAGCTAAAAAAGAACTTACAGATATTTTTTTAAGTGCGTCAGGATGCGCATGGTTAGCAAAGCCGACTCTGGCAAACCACATTTTTGCTCGGTCATCTTTAATGTCGCCTTTAGTCATCAACTCTGCGATGTAGTAGACGCAATCGGAAGAACCGCAGCCAAAAAGGGCGTCCATAAAAACGGCCTTTTTCTTCTTGTCTGCTCCGCAGAAAGCATCAACTTTCCCGATCTGAGTGGCGTCCGCTTTACGGAGTTTTCTGACTAGATTGTTAAAAGAGGATGCGCACGCTTCAGTGATGTCATCATGCTTGGAAAGATGATCGATGTCTTTTGTAAGCTCCTGTTCGGTAGTAGTGGCTTCGCTTCCGTGGCCAGCATCGAAAATAAGAGATTTTCCTATATTTCCAGGTGCAGCTGGTGCAGCAGCGGCAGCAGACTTTGACAAAACTAAAGACGATTTGATAACAGTCTTGGCTGGAGCTTCCAAAGCGTTTGGTCCATTATGGGTATAACTTTCTTCAGACTTCGCCTCTTTCAAAACACCTCCTTCAATAGTCTGTACTGTAGTTAGACTTCCGGTCATCAAATGTGAAGATTGAATATCCTACAATAATAAATAAACAAAACTAGAACCATATCAAAAAAACGTACAGAATCTGCCAAATAAGAACTTGGAGACAAAGCGCCGACGTAGTTTTCCCTAAAGGCGCAGCGGTTCAAATCTTTTACTTTTCGGACAGTCAATGAATTTCCTGTTTTGGAGAAGTCGAATCTTGTAGGGCAAGAACCGTGGATGTCGATTTCTGTGGCGGATGAAGATCCTGAGTCCTTTAGAACTGTAGTTTGTAGGAGAGAAAGGATTGCTCTTTTTATATTCAGAGAGTACGTCCTTTCTTCTTTGTCGACGCAGAGATCTTCGATTTTTCCGCCCTGCATGCCAAACTTGACGACGGTATCTTTCAAATCGACTTTAGACGACTAAAAAGTAAATCAATAATAAGTTCGATACAATATGAAGGATATTTACGCTGTCTGAAGTGACTTGAACATCTTTGACCGTAATGAAGTTTTCGCATGTTGCTCCAGCGGTGACGACGACCTGAGCTTTGATAGCCATCGTGCTCACGGTATTCGTCGCTCCGGCCAAGGTCGTCTCCGCTTTTCCTTCGAACGCATAACTGTAAGCTTTCCCTGATTCCAAATTGTAAAGCGGATTCGCTTTTCCGAGACATCCAATTTTGCAATCTCTAGCATCTGAAATCAAAAGATTATAGTTGACCTTTCATGATAGAAATCTGAAGTCGATTCCACAGTTCACGTTCAAGATTTTTAGAATTTAGTAAATTCAGAATTTTTTAGTTTGACCGATTTTTAGTTTGGCGTTAGCTTGATTTTATTTCGAAACGTAATTAGTTCCATAAGTATATACCCCCACACACCGACTACCGTGGGTTTTCAAATCTTGAAAAATATAAGGCTTAGCGCAAAAAGTTCTTGAAAAAGTTCAAGTACTATTTGACGTCTTCAAAGAGTTTGCCCGTCAAATCTGAAGTCATCTGGCGTCAAATTTGACGTGCAGATCCTTCTGCGCATGCTCCAGGAGTTTCAAAACAGTTTCAAACTGCGGTTAGAACAAAACTATCATTTCAACATCAAAAAAAATTGTGTTAATTAAACTAACATAAAAATCTTAGCACATGCCATCCTAAAGGAACGGTTTCGGAGTTTCGAACCGTCAAAAATTTTAGTTTATATTAGTTTTGCTCCAACGGCAGTTTGAAACTGGTTTGAAACTCCTGGAGCATGCGCAGAAGGATTTGGACGTCATATTTGACGTCTTCATATAATTTTTCCGCCAAATCTGAAGTAATCTGGCGTCAAATTTGACGTGCAGAACAAACCTATCATTTAAAATGAATTATCATAAAAAATCCGCTTTTTGATACACTTCAAATCGGCCAACACTCTTAAAATGAGCCTAGTATGGACTCCATCCGATTCCGGAGCTTCTCTTAAACTAATTCTTCTGTAGACAAAATGTTTATGTCATTTTATATAGAAAATGGCATACACATAAATTTTTTACTCAATATGTATCTCGCTAGGCTCAATAGTTTTGATTTGATTGATTTGTCTAAAATGTGAACAATAATATTTTTTGACGGCTCTTAACTCCGAAACCGTTCACTTTAGCAAGGTTATGCACTAAATACTTTTTGTTGGAAATTCAATTTAGATTACTTTTGTACTTTATACGTTTTGCGCTAAACCTCATAGTTTTCAAGATATTTGATAAAAACTGAAAAAACTTTTTGATACCCTCCAAATTGGCCAACACTCAAGGCCCACCTGCATTAAAAAAAGTATATCTGATTGCCCAAAATGGCGAGAACGTAAAATTTAACTAACAAGAGACATTTTTTTATAATATTAAGTGACTTTAAAGAAGAGATTGGCGAAATAGTTCTAACCGATTCTAATATATCGTATCCTGTAATTAACCAATCTATTCCCCCCTTGAGACAATAGATTAATAAAACAAACTAAAAATAAATAAATCTAAATAACGTCTAGGTACACAGATAACAAAAAATATCTCTTAATCATTTAAAATTATCTCGATTTTCACCCCCACGACCTTTGATAGTTTCGCCCTGTTATAATTAAATTTGTACAAGATAAAATATAATCGAACTTAACCAGAAAATTCAAGATTAAAATTTTCCATGATTAATCAAAAAACACTTTCTTCTTGATAATTAAATGCTTATTCCATTTATAAATTTTGGTCTGTTTACACTTTTGTAAGGGAAAGCTTTCTACTGGGCTCTAACTCCCTAGCTGCTAAAAAGTCTTAAGATTGAAATTTTTTAAATAGCAATAATAATAACAAAGAAATTGTTTATTTGTAAATTAGTTGTTAAAAAGGTTAAAAAATTGAAAGGTACTTACCTATAAAATTAATGGACAAAAGTAGACAAAGTGCAAGCCTGAATAAATCACGGTCGACCGCCATCTTGACGGAGCAGAAGACGCGGGACGTATAGGGGAGCCCGGTTTAATCATCCTTATTATATAGAGACGATTATCCCCACTACATTTATTTTTTTTTTTTTTCCTCGATTGAATATTTTAGGGGAAAGATTATGGAAGAGGGATGGCTAGAATGTTCTATGTTGTCTTGGTTTTTTAGGTGAGGTTAGGTGATTTTTTGATGTTTTCAACATGGAGGAATGTAGAAACAGGTTTTTTTTATCCCCCCTCCCTTGAAAACTGAGGTAATTATGCACGAAATTTTAGTCAAACTCCTAAAGTGGAGGTATTGTGACACCCACTACAAAACGATCTTGGTTGTCTGTGGTGCCAGCCGGCCGTCCTACGATGGCCCCAATGTTGAACAGATTTTTACCTTTTCACAGAGTCCTTTATGCCTAGAAAATGACGGGAGCTTGTTGGAGATATCGAATATTGATCTTTACCGATCTCAACATTGTCTGTGGTGCCGTCCGGCCGTCCGTAGCATTTTTTTCCGGAACACTTTACGGCCACAGTTTTCATCCGATTTTCACCAAATTTTCACACAAATTTCTTTAGCCGGTGAAGAAGAATGTAACGAGGGCGATTTTTGAATTCGAAAAAATGGCGGAGATATGTTTGTTTGAAATTTTAAAAAATTCGTTGGTCCGATTTTCACCAATTACTCCTTATATTTTCGACCAATTTTTGGTGTAAAAAAATTGGCACTTTTTAAATTTTTTTTATTTTTTAGTAGGGAGAAATTTCATACTTCTACCCATTACGAGAGGCACATCCGTAGGCCAAAGAGCCCATTATTTCTACCTTGACATTAAGAAAAATTTTCGAAAAAAAGAACTTAAAAAATTTTTCAAAAAAAAACTTTTAAAATTTTTTGGAAAAAAACTCGGAAAATTTTTCTAAGAAACCTTAGAAAATTTCTTGAAAAAACTTGGAAAATTTTTCGAAAAAAAAAAAACTTCCCCCTCCGTTATACTTCCCCCTCCTTTATACTTTCTCTCCCTTATACTCTCCCTCCCTTCGTTATACTTTCGTTCCCTTATATTTCCCCCTCCGTTATACTTCCCCTTCCGTTATACTTCCCCCTCCTTTATACTTTCTCTCCCTCCCTTCGTTATACTTTCGTTCCCTTATATTTCCCCCTCCTATATTATTACTTCTCTTTAAGGAAGTTTTCGTTGGAAGCTCTTCAAACAACTACTTTTTCTAGGACTTGCTTTACCGTAAAATTGCTGGTACACTCTATTTGGGACACCCTGTACTTTTTAAAAAGAACACAATTTTTTAAAATATTAATAAAATTACGTAATTTGAATTTGTTTTAACTCATTCACTGATTTGAGTCTTCATTCAATTTATTTTAATTGAGATAAAATTTATCGTGAAAAAGGGGGATGATATAATATTTAAAGGAACTTACAATTATTAACAAGACTAAAACGGAGACATCTCTATTAATAAATGGTTTCCTTTGAAAAATTTCTTTTAATAAAATTTGTCGAAGAAAAATCAACGCATTTTCAAAATGTCTTGTACACTATAAAATTTAAAATACGTAAAAAAATGCGATTTAAAAAGCAATAAAATTAATCTGATAAAATAATTGGAACACTCTTTTTTGTTTAACTTGATAACATACTTATATTAGGGTCATTTTTTGATGTTTTAGGCCATATGAGCGGATGCCTAGTTATGAATTTATAATAAGCAAAAACTGGAGAGGAAAATTGCGGCGAAAATGAGGTCCGAAAAGGCCTTTTCCATTTGAAAAACGCAAAAATTGGAGTTTCAGGGTACAAAAAAGCAGGAAAACATGAGACTGGTTCTGGAGCATGCGTAGAAGGATTGGCACGTCTAATTTGACGTCATATGACTTGAGATTTGACGGACAAACGATTTTAAATACGTCAAATTTGACGTCCAAATCCTTCTGCGCATGCTCCAGTTTCAAATTGCAGTTGGAACGAAGATATTATGTCCCCTCCGAGGTTGTCACCTTGGCGTTGGTGGAGGGGCTCAGTAGCCGCGATGATGTCGGGGGGTTTCCCCCTGCGGAGCGGTGAAGCCAAGAACAACCAACCACCCAATCCAAGGTTGAACAGCGACGCCGAGGGATGCATGGCCAGGGGTGGTTAAACAGCCTGGTCTCGAGTTGCGAACTCTGGATACCGGGCGACCTCCAGTTTCAAGTAGCCTTCCCGCGGTATCAGGGCTCTGCCGCGGGTGACCGACTTTCCCTTGTACATAAAAAACACAGTGGAGACCAATACAAACAAAAAACCCACAGAGGATACTGGGCCTCTTAAAACTCCAGTCGAACCTCTCCGTATGGAGACCTTAGAGGTCACTGACGGAGGGACTCTCGATGTCGAGATGGACGAGGTGGAAACTCTGCTACAGAGCTCCACCCCGTTTATCTCGGCATCGGAGGAAACTATGGGGGCGGTTGCCGTACCACCGACCGAACACGGTTTAGGGAGGGGGGTGACCGTTCCCATTGATGCAGGGAAGGAGGAAACTCCCTCACGAGTTCTGCATGACTCGGAGGGGGTGAAATCCGACCCAAATGATGTACCGAAGGTGGATGATCAGGGAGCTGCACCAAGCACCATCGAAACCGGAGGTACATCAGGAAAAGGCCCCGTCAGGTTCGCCCGTGCAGCCCGGAAAAGGTACGCCTTTTACAGGAGGCAGGGGCTTAGCCCTAAGGAGGCGGCCGAAAAGGCAAAGGAGACCGTAAGGCCCCAAGCCAATAGGCCAGCGGTACAGGCCGAAGTAAGGGCTCAAAGGCCCTCTGGCCCTCCGCTACAAAAGAAGCGAGGGAGGGAGCCGGGCACCACGCCCGAAGCCCAAAAGAAGGTAAGGGAGGGTGAAACATCCCTCCCAAAAAAGCCTCGGGCAGGGCCCCACCGTAGCTTCAAGGACGCCCTTACGGGGGTCAAAGTAGGGGTGGTCAGAGCTGAGCACCCGGATGAGGAGCTGGACAACGAGCAGCAGGCTCAAATTGAGGAGCTTGTTCTGCGACTCATTCGGGAGCAAAGAGGCACTGATGTTGCCCCACGTTTTCAGGGGACGTCGCGTAAAAGTGGTTGGATGGTCTTCCATTGTGTGGACCAGCAAACGGCCACTTGGATGCGACTGAACCTGGAGACGGGTAAGGCCTGGGAGGGTGGTCGCCTCAGGGTGCTGGGAGAGAAAGAATTTCCCAACCAGTACACTGCGGTGGCTTACCTTCCCAAATCTGTGGGGGAGTCTGATAAAGATATCCTCGGCCTTATAAATGGGCAGAACCCGGCCCTAAATGTAGACAGATGGAGGGTTCTGTCAAGGAAAGTCGAGGGCGAGTACCTTCACCTCAGCCTCGCAATCGACGATCCGTCAGCCAAAGTCCTGCTGGGGGATGGTAGTATCTACTACAAGTTTGGTAGAGCAACCATCAGGGTAAGGCGGCTGCATGACAGAGCCCAGGAGACGAAGGGTGCTGAAGAGGAGATGGAGGTGGAACCCCCAACTGGGGCGGAAACCTCCACTCCTAAAGCCCCCGTCGAGGCAAAAGCCGCCAAGTCCGCTGGAGATGGCAGATCTCGGAGTAGGGGCGTCTCTGATACCCCCTCTGGACCTGCGCCCTCCACAAGTCGGCAAGCGGCGGAAATGGCGGATCGGGCCGCTAAGATGAGGGAGTACCGCCCTCCTCTACAGCGGCCGAAGTCGAAAGGCCCGCCAAGGTCTTCCCCCCATAAAGGGGATAAAGGGAGTAAAGCGGCGTTAGACCCCCACATGCCCTCTAGAAAGGGACCATGGGGAGGTCGGAAGCGTCGCTAGACACCCCAACACCCAGAACTCGCGATGGAGGCCCGTAAGTTAAGGTGTGTACAGGCTAACCTTCACCATTCAAAATCTGCGTCAGCGGTACTGGCGCAGCGGATGTTGAGGGATAGCCTAGACATTGCATTTTTACAGGAACCCTGGGTCCACAAGGAAGAAGTCAAAGGATTGGGCCTCCCCCAAGGTAAACTGTTATATTGCAAGGATGCTGGTTCCCTTCCTCCAAGGACCGCCATCCTAATCAAGAGCGATATTAAATTTCTCTATGTTCCAGAGTTCACAACCAGGGACATCACGACGATCATCGTCGAGGGATCCACGACTGGAGGGCATCAGAGGTTCTTATGTTCCTCCATGTACCTCCCTGGAGACGAGGAAATCCCATCACCGCTGCTCCGGCGGATTGCACACCACAGCAGAGAGAAGAACTTAGACTTCCTCCTGGCGGGAGATGCAAATGCACACCACACAGTTTGGGGTAGTACGGATATCAACGAGAGAGGTGAGTCGCTTCTTGAATTTTTATCCATTAACCACATCGATTTCCTCAATCGAGGGACGGCGCCTACCTTTGTCACTTCGGTGAGGAAGGAGGTTCTTGACCTCACCCTGGCCAGCAGAACACTGGCCGGGAAGATTGGGGGATGGCATGTATCAAGGGAGGCCTCCATGTCCGATCATATGCACATAAGATTCGACATTGAGGCAAACCTCAGAAAATCAGAGTCCTACAGAAATCCAAAAAACACGGACTGGGACCTCTATAAAGGTCTGCTATACGCAGAGCTTGAGGGGACCAACTTTTCTATCTCTAATGAGGGTGACCTGGACGGTGCGGCCACGCAGTTGAACCAGGCCATCCTATCGGCTTATCACAGGAGCTGCCCAATAAAAACCAAAAGGGACAACAAGAACACCCTCTGGTGGAATAGGGAACTAGATGAGCTAAGGGATAGAACGAGAAAGGCTTTCAATAAGGCTAAAAGGGATGGCTTATGGGAGGGATACAAAACCCACCAAGCCATCTACAATAAGGCCATCAGGAAGGCAAAAAATAGTTCTTGGAGAAAATTCTGCAATGAAATGGCGGACCTTACGTCTGCCTGTCGATTGCAGAAAATACTTAGGAAAGGGCACAGTAACCCCATGGGACTTCTAGTAAAGATCGACGGGAGTTACGCGGAGAATGCCAAGGAGACCCTGGAGATACTCCAGGAGGCCCACTTTGCAAACTCTGTGCCTTTATGTGAAGCTGAACGCCAAGAACCGAAACCTCCGTTAAACGAGAGGGAGAGGAGAAAGGTGTTCAGCGTGTCAGGGAGGATCTTCACTCCCAATAGGGTGAAATGGGCCTTAAACTCATTTTCCCCCTATAAGACTGCAGGAGGGGACGGCATTGGCCCGGTCCTTTTACAAAAGGGCATGGACCATATTCTTCCCCACTTACTGCAACTATGTAGGTATAGCTATACCTTGGGACATGTCCCCCTCCCATGGAGGGACACCAATGTAGTGTTTATACCTAAGGGCGGAAATAAAGGGGACGCTCACCCAAAATCATACCGCCCTATTAGCCTATCATCATTCCAGCTTAAGACCATGGAAAAGATAATAGGCCTTCACATCAGGCAGGAGCACCTGCAACTTGTCCCGTTAAATCAGTACCAGTATGCCTACCAGAAGGGCAAGTCCACAGATACTGCCCTGGCACAACTGGTTGGCAGACTGGAAAAAGTGATTGAGGACAAGGAGATAGCTGTAGCATGCTTCATGGACATAGAGGGTGCTTTCGATAACACCTCATACAGTTCCATGAGGGATGCGGCTTTAAATAGAGGCATAGAGCCCTCAACAGTTAAATGGATAGAAGCAATGCTATCCAGTAGGGTCGTCACTCTAAAGATAGGAGACGAATCTGCCACAATACAGCCAAGAAGGGGATGCCCCCAGGGAGGGGTACTATCACCACTTCTATGGCTGTTGGTGGTGGATGACCTACTAAATACCCTTAACACCTTGGGGTACGAAACACATGGTTACGCTGATGACCTTGTGATCGTAATTAGAGGGAAATTTGACAGTACCATATCGGAACTGCTTCAAGACGCCCTAAACAAGGTGCAGCAATGGTGTCTGGAAAAGGAACTCAAAATTAATCCTACGAAGACATCAATTGTGCCCTTTACCCGCAAAAGAAAATTCAGGATATCGCCACCTGTAATTTTCGGGAAAATAGTGGAATTAACCACCGAGGTAAAATATCTGGGACTGGTTCTGGACCAGAAATTGACGTGGAATCCTCATCTTAAAAGAACCGTCGATAAGGCAATAAAAGTCCTTTGGACTTGCAATAGATTCGTTGGGAGGAACTGGGGGCTACAGCCAAAACTCACCTTATGGTGCTATACCGCCATAGTACGGCCTATGGTCACATACGCCGCTGTGGTCTGGTGGCCCAAGGTGGGGGAAGCGAAGGCTCAAAGGGAACTCTCAAGAATACAAAGGCTATCTTGCCTGGCCATCACTGGAGCAATGCGAACCACGCCCACCATTGCAATGGAGATGTTACTCGACCTGCCGCCACTCCACATATATATCAAAAAGATAGCTGCGGACACATCTCTAAGGCTGGGCGAGAGAGGGCTTGCATCTGGCACGAGGCTAAGCAAGATATTTAAGGAGGTCACCATATCAGATATGGTGAAAACGGTCCAAGATGTCCAGACCACTGTACTGGACTTCGAAAGACCGTTTAAATCGGTGATTCACACCAGGGAATTCTGGCAACGTAACACGCCTACATTCCCTCCAGGCACACTCCAATGGTATACTGACGGATCAAAAATGGAGGAGGGGACCGGCGCTGGAGTAAAGGGCCCAAATTTCGCCTTCTCCGGTGCACTGGGACCCACTCCTACAGTCTTCCAGGCTGAGGTCTATGCCATTGAAGTGTGCGCCCGAGTAAATATCCGTAAGGGTATGAAAGGGGCAAACATAACCATTTGTTCGGACAGTCAGGCGGCCATACAGGCCTTAATGGCCTATGAGGTAAACTCAAAGTTGGTAGCTGACTGTATCCAGCAATTAAAAATCCTCGGCAACCGCAACAGCGTCACACTGATGTGGGTGCCGGGACATACAGGGATAGAGGGGAACGAAATGGCTGACAAGCTGGCCAAAAAAGGCTCTCTCTCTGTCCCAACAGGACCCATCCCCTTTTGTGGGCTGACAAAAGCCCAGGCAAAGCGGGAATCAAATGCATGGGTCGCAAACAAGTTTCAGGAACTATGGAGGGGTTCAAGAGGACTAAGACAGGCAAAAAGACTCATGGACTCCTTCCCATTAAGGGTATCAAACACCCTGTCTCTAAACAGAACAGACCTTAGGTTGCTTGTAGGTATCCTGACGGGGCACCACCCCGTCAGATATCACCTAAGGAACATGGGGCTCATCGCAGAAGTAAGGTGCAGACTCTGCGACGAGTGTGCAGAGACAACAGAGCACCTTCTGTGCGAGTGCGAAGCACTCGCGAGGAGAAGGTACCTGCACTTCGGCAAACCACTCCTCACACTGGCGGACCTAAAAGGCACTGCCTTCCGGAGACTGATGGAGTTCATGAGAACTCTACCAGTCTCCAGAATCTGATCCCTAGAGTTGGGGCAGTACAATAGATCCCTTAGGATTTAAGTACGTAGGGGCTACAAAGTTAGCACCACCCCCGGATATAATAAAAAAAAAAAAAAAAAAAAAAAAAAAAAAAAGATATTATGTGTTTTCCTTCCAATGTTTCGCATAAAACCAATTTAACCAAATGTTTTCCTGGTTCCTTCGCCCAAGAAACTCCCATTTTATAAGATTTTCTTATGTTTTTCTTTCTCTTTTAACCAAAATTTCCCATTTTACCGTATTTTCAGTATTCCCCCTGACTCTTTCGCCCAACAAAACTCCCATTTAATCAAATTTTCGGGTTCAATCAAGTTTTCTGCCCCTCTTGCCCAAAAAACATCCATTAAGACGCCAAAAATAGGAGCTACAAAGCACAAAAAAACCAGGAAAACACCCAAAAGTCCGTTACAATTAGAGGGAAATGACAGGAAAAGCGTAAAAGGGATTTTTAGTCAAGAAACTAGGAAGCCTGACGGAAAATCTAGCAAAAGTGAGATGCCCAAAAGAGCAGGGAAGAGACCCGGAATTCGGAGAAATATGTTTCCGGTCGAAAAGGAACCATATGAACTTCCAAAAATCCTATAACAATAGCTTTGTTCCAACCGCAGTTTGAAACTGGTTGTGGAGCATGCGCAGAAGCATTGTCACGTCTAATTTGACGTCATATGACTTGAGATTTGACGGACAAACGATTTTAAATACGTCAAATTTGACATCCAAATCCTTCTGCTCCAAGAGTTAGTTGTTTTCCTTCGAATTTTTCGCATAAAACCAATTTAGCCAAATGTTTTCCTGGTTCTTTCGCCCAAGAAACTCCTATTTTATAAGATTTTATGTTTTTCTCCCTTTTTCGACCAAAAAAACTCCCATTTTACCGTATTTTTAGTATTCCCCTGACTCTTTCCCAGCAAAACTCCCATTCAACCAAATTTTCGAGTGGTTTTCTACCCCTTTTGCCCAAAAAACTTCCATTTCAGGCGTTTTCCTAGCACTTTTACCAAAAAAACCTTCACTTCGGATTTTCGGCTGATTTCTGGCTCTTTTGTCCAAAAAAACTTCCATTTTATCAGATTTTTATATAAATTAAAATATAAGAGGAAAAAAAAAAAGTTTATAAATTAATGTTGATTCAATCTGTTTTATTTTTACTCCATCGATAATCTTAACTCCCTTAAAAGTAAACAGCCTAGTCACTAATTTTTAATCAAAATAACAAGTACAAGGGGAACAGAAAAGTTATTCGATTTTTTTACCTGATATAGGTAATTCAGTCTTGCCAACTTATTGCATGCCAACTACATATGCCTACTTGATCCAGGACCATCCCGAGAAAAAATGTAGGTCATTGATTTGGAGAAATGGAGGCCAATGACACCGTTTCCAATGAAATTTATCTTCGAAAATCGCCAGAATTGCGATACTTTTTTTTTTACAGACACTTTTTTTTTATGTATATCATTTAGACAGGGAAAATAATCAAAAATAGATAAATGTTGCCCATATTCTCACCCCTGGGGGTCATCTTTTGATATAAAAGCCTGACCTTGACCCTGCTATTTGCTGAATTTACTTCAATTTTTCTCTAAATCAAGTACAGGAAGAAATCAGTGTTGTTGAGTGTTTGTTTTTTTAAAATTTCTTTCCAGGAAGAATAAAAGAAAAAAAAGTCGAAATTTATCAAAATTAAACTTTGGAACGCTAAAAAAATTTCTTATCTTGTTTAAATTTTTCCATTTTGTCTTACGCTTTTCGGAAGAAGGTTAAGGGTTAAAATATATGGAACATAATTAAGAAAAAAACAAAACTAATTGTATGTTTTTCCCACCGAGAATAACAGTTGAGACAATATTGACCGTTTCAAAAGTCAGGATTTTCTCCCCAAGTTATTATCTCTGATTATCATTAAAATAAACCATTGGCTTACCCAATAAACACCGTCAAAAGTACAATATAGGAGGGGGAAGTATAACGGAGGGGGAAGTATATGGGAGGGAAAGTATAACGGAGGGGGAGTTTTTTTTTCGAAAAATTTTCCAAGTTTTCTTTTTTCCGAAAAATTTTCCAAGTTTGTTTTTTCAAAAAATAGTCTAAGTTTTTTTTTTGAAAAAATTTCCGAGTTTTTTTTTTAATTTTTCCGAGTTTTTTGTTTTTTCGAAAAATTTTCCAAGTTTTCTTTTTTTCCGAAAAATTGTCTAAGTTTTTTTTTCTGGAAAAATTTTCCAAGTTTTCTTTTTTTCCGAAAAATTTTCCAAGTTTGTGTTTTCGAAAAATCGTCTAAGTTTTTTTTTGAAAAATTTTGCAGGTTTTCTTTTTTTCCGAAAAATTTTCCAAGTTGGTTTTTTCGAAAATTCGTCCAAGTTTTTTTTTTGAAAAATTTTCCAGGTTTTCTTTTTTAAATTTGCGCTTTTTTTTCTGAAAATCTTTTTAAGCTCTTTTTTTTTTTGAAAAATTTTTTAAGTGTCAAGGTAGAAATAATGTGCTCTTTGGCCAACGGATGTGCCTCTCGTAATGGGTAGAAGTATGAAATTTCTTCCTACTAAAAAAAATAATAACTAAAAGTGGACATTTTTTACACCAAAAATTCGTCAAAAATATAAGGAGTAATTGGTGAAATTTGGTGAAATTTGGTGAAAATCGGTTGAAAATTGTAACGTGTTCCGGAAAAAAATGCTACGGACGGCCGGCCGGCACCACAGACAAAGTTAAGATCGGTAAAGATCAATATTCGAATTGACCCTTCTTTAAGGAAGTTAGAAAAATGTTTTCAGTTAAATCTGTCAAAATACACGCAGATGAAGCGTTTTAGCCATTTTACATCAATCGCAGAGATGAAACATTTAGGTACCTAAATTAAAAACAAAAGAAATAAAAATTTGTTTGTTTTATTATCGTAAAAAGGAACACCATAATTTTGCCTTTTTAATGTCAATACAATTTTTCTTTAAAAACCCTGCGTTTCTTCAACCTACACAAATACTTTTTGGTTATTTTAACAAAAATGCATACTTAACAGGAACAAAAATTTGAACTGTCCTAAAATAATTTAAACATCTAAAAACTACTTTTTGATTAATGATTTCCATTTGATAAAAATATATAAAAGGGCATCTTGATTTATAAAAAAAAAATTAAAATAAAAAAAATTTAAAACAAAAATAAATAGTTAAGGAAGTAAAAAACCTCCATTTTTTTTGTTCAAACTTTTTTAGAGACAGCTGGTCAAAAATAAGATCAAGATATGGCCCTAGAAACTCTATTTACAATTCACATAAAATGGAAAGCATGTTTAGGAAGAAAAAAGAACCTTAAAAATTGAGATCAAAATATTTTTATGAAATGCTTGGGTTTTTCCTTTTTTTTTTTTTTTAAGAGTTTGTACCTCGAAATCAGTTTGATCTCAAAATAGTTTTTTTTTTCAGTCGATCAAGATTGTCGATCAATTATTAAATAATAGATATTGAGCAAAATAAAAAAGGGGGAGCCCAATAAATGATATGGTTCAGCCGATTTCAGAAATAAAAAAGTCAAAGCCTGAAAAAACTAGTGCAGCTGGGTTCAACAGATTTGACAATCAAATCGGACTAGTGAAAAGACAAGAAAATCTCTCATTTTTGTCTAGACGCAAATATATCAAAAACCGTTAGATTTAGAGGGTGGGCCACTTAGACAATTTTGAAAGGAAGTCAAAAGAGCTTTTCAAAAATTGGTAATTTAAGAGATTCAGTAAAACCGTTAGATATCAACGTTTAAGATAAGATTTTTTTTTTTTTGCCCCAGTGGCAAAATTTCAAAAATAATATAGTTGGCTAGACTGATTCTCTACTTTTTTGAATAGTTTCAAAAGTGTCGAAGTTGCCCTACCTCCAAATCTGCTGAGATAATTGCGGCCAAAAATAAATTTAAGATTCCCTTTTGTCTTATTTTTTATAAGATTCTGATTCGTCGAAAACCCCAAAAGATTCAAAACGCCTAAAAAATGATATGGTATACAAGACTATCTGTAAATTTTGGAGGGAATTTCTTTGGTTTGGACTTGACTTCCACTTATTGCTTTTTATATACATTTTTTAAAAAAAATCTTATTGCGACACACATAGATTTACACGTAAATAACACTGAAAGACTAGAAAGAAAAAATTAAAGTGAATAATTGGGCTTATTCATGAATATAAATGTATTCATAAATATGAATACGCCCAATTCCAGAGACAAATTTGGGTAACATGCAATGGGACATGCTTTTAGTCTCTCTGTGCTCTAGAAACCGAAAAGTGAAAAATTAAGAATACTAAAAGGATGTGGAAACAAATAAAAAGATACAAATTATTCTTGTATGACTAAGAGGCAGGTGTACATCGGAGAGAACTCGATTTCGATTCCGGATTCGGTCATGCAGAAAGTCTGTGCCGGTCATATATCTGGAAACCTGAATAAAAATAGTAAAAAAAATGTTTTCATCAATTTTTCTCTTGATCCAGCCATCTTAAGCGATTAATGATTAATGATTTTAAGGTTTCTCATAAATTTTAAATTCGCAGGTGTTATTCCTTCTTAGAAGAAGAAAAAATTGCCTTATTTCAATGAGTTCATGGGCCAAAGGGTGCCATTGGGCTAAAAAAAAAGGGTCAAAATCGTAGGTTCGCACAAGGCTATTTTTTTCAGCTTAACCCTTTCGAGACCGCGTCTGACGCCACTGCTAGTGGCGCAGCACTTTTCCCCCCACTTCTCCCCGACCGCTCCCAGCGCCCAGCAAAGCACAGAAAGCGACGAGTGATGCGATCATCACGTAGTTCATTTCTTCCCCAACAGATGGCCAGTTTTTGTATGTCGCTAGCACCACGGGAAGCGAAGGTATTAAATATCTTAGGGAGGCTCCCCGCTGGACTGAATGGGCCGGTTAAATTTTTGCCCTTTACTTAACAGGCCGGTTAAATTTTTTAACGGGCGGTTAAGTTTTTGCCCTTTACTTAACCGACCGGTTAAATTTTTTAACAGGGTGGTTAAGTTTTTGCTCTATACTGAATGGGCCGGTTAAATTATTGCCCTTTACTTAACGGGCCGGTTAAATTTTTTAACGGGCGGTTAAGTTTTTGCCCTTTACTTGCCCAAGATTAAGACAATTTTTCTTTTTATTTGAAGAATTAACGCCCAGCAGAACCGGCACAAAGTTTAAAGGGTCTAAAGGGAACTTTGACTTACTTTGTACCCTTAAAGATCATAATCTTCAAAGCTAGAATATGGGGTCCGTTAAAATTGTAACTCCAAAAACTATTAAATTATTTTTTTTTTAATACCTGTTTTGATCTTCGCAGTAATAAGGAGGAATTTCAAATATCTTCGAATCAATCTCATCCCTGAATTCGAAATCTTGGAATGTTATTTTAGCCGTAACTGTCGGTAAAATTGGTATTTCTGCAAAAAAAAGTTTTCAAATCAACAAATCTTGCAGAGCAAAATATTTACCTATTTTAACAGGAAAACCTGGTGGGAGTTTGATTTGTATGAACTCTCTTAATTTGTTAAAATGTTTAAATGGTCCAATCACTTCTAGTACATCCAGCAGCATACTTACGGTTAGTGGAAAATTTGGACTCTGAAATAATTTAAAATTTATTATTAGTAGTCTTCAAATATGCCATTTTCTCCACTCTCTCGGAGGGCAGAATTAGCAAAATGTGCCATTAAAAAGAGAAAAATGGGTGAAAACGCCATTTTTCTCGATGGACGTAAATGGCTAAAGATGCCTGCCTGATGGTGGAAATGGTTGAAAATTTTGATCCACATACCATGGCAACGGTAGCTCTGAATGCTCGAGAAGTTTCTTTATGTACAAGTTTTCGTCCGAGAATAGGATGTTGGCCTGGTTCGCTGTTGATGTACTCCTCCCAGGTCGTTTGCGGATAACTCGGAGGAGTCAAAGAGCGACGCCGCCCCAAAATATCCGTCGTATTTTCAATAACCGGAGTATTCCCTTTCGTCAATTTTTCCATAATCGCTTTGTTTTTTTGAAGGTCCTCTTCAGAAAGATGCTCTCGCCTTTTACGCGATTCCAAGACCATACCGTTCACATCGTAAACGTCAGCATCAAACGTACCAACGGTCTCCTAGATTAACAATAAATTTTAATAATCGCACAACAATCAGGCAAAAAATGGGGCATAATGTCAATTTATGGGAAAAATTAGACAAAATGGTACAACACTGATTTGGGCCATTGGGAGGAGAAAAATTTCAAAAAGTGGTTTTTATCCTCAAAATTTAGGTTTTGCCCAAAAAACATTTTTTGTTCTAAATTTTAAGTAGATTATTTTTGTACTTAATACTTTTTTCCCTCAACCTAATAGTTTTTGAGATATCTGATAAAAAGTGGCTAAAACCACTTTTTGATAGCCAACCCTTGACTTCTGATGGTTCTTAACTCCAAAACCGTACACTTTATCAAGGTTTTGCGCTTAACACTTTTTGTTCTAAATTTAAAGTACATTATTTTTGTACTTAATACTTTTTCTCCTCAACCTAATAGTTTTTGAGATATCTGATAAAAAGGGTCTAAAACTGCTTTTGACAGCTTCTCAGCCAACCCTTGACTTTTGACGGTTCTTAACTCCAAAATCGTTCATTTTATCAAGATTTTGAACTTAACAATTCTTGTTCTAAATTTAAAGTAGATTATTTTTGTACTTAATACTTTTTCTCCTGAACCTAATAGTTTTTGAGATATCTAATAAAAAGTGACGAAAACCGTCACTTTCAATAGACACTCTTCTCTTCAAATGGTGTTTTAGTCCACTTTTCACACAAATTGAGGCACCAAACTTACTTTTCGATCTTCTCTGAAAAACCAGCCAGACTGAGCTTTTGTAAATGTAATTGATTTCGTGGACATTTGTGCAGCCATTATGTCGCTACTCATCAAAATGTCGACTTCATCTTCAATTTCGGTTTCCGTTTCCTAAAAAATAAGGTAATTTATCAAGTCTAATTTTCGAGAGAAACTTACTTCATATCGCACTCTTTGGTATACTCCTTCTTTATTATCTAGAATAGTTAGCGCCTCAGAAGGTTTCACGTGGCCGATAAATAAAAAGCTGATGTCGCCTCTTTCCCATCTCATATCGTTGAAATCCACCAAAGTCGAATCTAAGCGTATACATGAACCTTTTTTATGTATTTTACAAATGTCAGACGGAAGTACTCGGGATACCAACGGAACTAAAAGTAAACAAAAGTTAGAATTTTAAATAGAAAAATAAATATAAACCTTACCCCAACTGGTAAAATCCCATTTGAGTTCCATATAAAAATCTCCCATTTGTTTGAGCGCTTCGACAAGACTCGGACGCCTCTTTTCTATATGTTCTCGCCTTTGAGACTTCAATTTTCGCACCAATGATAATACTGGAAATTTCGCAGAAATTAGCACAGGAAGTAGCCTTTACGGAAGAATATTAAAAATTCTGATAGAAGGGAGAAAGGCTATAGCGAGATAAGGTGTAATACAATAACTTTTCATGGAGAAAGTAACCGTAAGATTCCCAGAGAAAATCTGAAGAAAAACCTCCCAAAAGCTAAACATGGAGGGTAATACAATAACTTCTCTAAGAGAAAGTGACTGCAAGATTCCCTGAGAAAATCTGAAGAACTGGAAGACCTCCTAAAAGCCGAACATGGAGGTAGGGTTGTTGCCATACTTCCAATATATCGGAATATTGATATTTTTGAATATTTCCCTTGATTGATATTGATATTTCCCTTCCGATATATCGGTTCTTCTGATATTTCCCTTCCGATATATCGGCTCTTCCGATATTTCCCTTCCGATATATCGGCTCTTCCGATATTTCCCTTCCGATATATCTGTTCTTCCGATGTTTCCCTTCCGATATATCGGCTCTTCCGATATTTCCCTTCCGATATATCGGCTCTTCCGATATTTCCCTTCCGATATATCGGCTCTTCCGATATTTCCCTTCCGATATATCGGCTCTTCCGATATTTCCCTTCCGATATATCGGCTCTTCCGATATTTCCCTTCCGATATATCGGCTCTTCCGATATTTCCCTTCCGATATATCGGCTCTTCCGATATTTCCCTTCCGATATATCGGCTCTTCCGATATTTCCCTTCCGATATATCGGCTCTTCCGATATTTCCCTTCCGATATATCTGTTCTTCCGATGTTTCCCTTCCGATATATCAGTTTTCCGATATTTCCCTTCCGATATATCGGCTCTTCCGATATTTCCCTTCCGATATATCAGTTTTCCGATATTTCCCTTCCGATATATCGGTTCTTCCGATATATCAGTTCTTCCGATATTTCCCTTCCGATATATCGGTTCTTCCTATATTTCCCTTCCGATATATCGGTCCTTCCGATATTTCCCTTCCGATATATCGGTTCTTCCGGTATTTCCCTTCCGATATATCAGTTTTCCGATATTTCCCTTCCGATATATCGGTCCTTCCGATACATCGGTTCTTCCGATATTTCCCTTCCGATATATCGGTCCTTCCGATATTTCCCTTCCGATATATCGGTTCTTCCGGTATTTCCCTTCCGACATATCAGTTTTCCGATATTTCCCTTCCGATATATCGGCTCTTCCGATATTTCCCTTCCGATATATCGGTTCTTCCGATATATCAGTTTTCCGATATTTCCCTTCCGATATATCGGCTCTTCCGATATTTCCCTTCCGATATATCAGTTTTCCGATATTTCCCTTCCGATATATCGGTTCTTCCGATATTTCCCTTCCGATATATCGGTTCTTCCGATATTTCTGATATATGGCGATATTTTTACGATATGAATCCGAAAGAAAAATGGGGCAACACAGGGATAACTCTCACTTATCAGTTATCACTGATAACATCCATACGATATATCTGATTATCGATATTTTCCTTCCAATATTTGTACCGATATTTTCCTTCCGATACATCGGTTCATCCGATATTTTATCAGATACAATATTTTTCGAAATATGTATCAAATCAACCATACATGGAGGGCAATACAACATCTTCTCTTTGAGAAAGTAACCGTAAGATTCCCTGAGAAAATCTAAAGAACTGGAAGACCTCCCAAAAGCCGAACATGGAGGGTAATACAATAACTTCTCTTTGAGATAAAAGCCTTACTCGTCTGTCGATCGCCGTAGCTTATGGCTTCCGCTAGCGGACTCCACCCGGCGAGGTTTTTTATGCGGACAGGGGCGTTGTGAGCGAGCAGCAGTTGAACACATTCTAACAAACCAATTATTTAATTCATCAATTTAAGTATTTAATCAGTACCTTTTCGACCAAGCATCACAGCCAAATGAAGAGCAGTGTTACCTTTAAAACAAAATATAATTTCCCTTAATAAAAAAGATGTAGCCAAAGTTTACCATGTTTATCTTTTTTCTCGACGTCGTTTGTTCTTAGAAGACCCGAGAGTTTCCGTACGTCGTATCCCTTAAAAACGGACTCGTGGATCGGGTATTTGTTGTTGTTCTCGATATCGGCCATCCTTTAATCAGCCTTTCGGCCAATAAAAGGGAGTCGAAAAAAAAAAGCACCGAATTTTAAAAAAGTTTTTTTTATAACGGAATAAAATGATGGGGGAAAAATGAAAAGAAAATATTAAAACTCGAGAAAGAAAAAAACCAAACCCTATCAAAGACACTTGATTATACCCCCACCCTTTAACTGCGATATTACCTCTCGATTTCCTTTTCCTCCAGGCATACCAATTTAAAAAAGCGCTCGATTTAAATAATGTAGGTTTGTACCTACACTGAACATTGCAGGAAAAAGCGCATTTTTGCACCCTTCGCAGCCAACCCTTGACTTTTGATGGCTCGTTACTCCGAAACCGTTCACTTTAGCAAGGTTTTGTGCTTAATGCATTTTGTTATAAATTTAAAGTAGATTATTTTTGTACTTAATACTTTTTCCTCTCAACCTTATAGTTTTTGAGATATCTGATAAAAAGTGACAAAAACCGCTTTTTGACATACTTCTCTGCCACCCCTCAACTTTTGACGGTTCGCTACTCCGAAACTGTTCACTTCAGCAAGGTTTTGTGCTTAACACTTTTTGTTCTAAATTTAACGTAGATTATTTTTGTACTAAATACTTTTTCCCCTCAACCTAATAGTTTTTGAGATATCTGATAAAAAGTGACAAAAACCGCTTTTTGAAATCCTCTGCCAACCCTCGACTTTTGACGGTTCTCAACTTCGAAACCGTTCACTTCAGCAAGGTTTTGTGCTTAATATTTTTTGTTTTAAATTTATCGTAGATTATTTTTGTACTTTATACTTTTCCCTCTGAACCTAATAGTTTTTGAGATATCTGATAAAACGTGATAAAAACCGCTTTTTGACATCCTTCTCTGCCACCCCTCAACTTTTGACGGTTCGCTACTCCGAAACCGTTCACTTTACCAAGGTTTTGTGCTTAGCTTTTTGTGTTTTAAATTTAACGTAGATTATTTTTGTACTTAATACTTTTCCCCCTCAACCTGATAGTTTTTGAGATATCTGATATAAAGTGGCAAAAACCGCTTTTTGAAATCCTCTGCCAACCCTCGACTTTTGACGGTTCCCAACTCCGAAACCGATCATTTTAGGAAGGTTTTGTGCTTAACATTTTTTGTTCTAAATTTATCGTAGATTATTTTTGTACTTAATACTTTTCCCCCTCAACCTAATAGTTTTTGAGATATCTGATAAAAAGTGACGAAAACCGCCACCCCTCAACTTTTGACGGTTCCCTACTCCGAAACCGTTCACTTCAGCAAGGTTTTGTGCTTAGCACTTTTTGTTCTAAATTTATAGTACAATAATTTTGTACTTTATATTTTTTCCCTAAACCTCATGGTTTTGGAGATATTTATTAAATCACTCAATATTGGCGCCACTGACAAATCACACTGGATTGCTTCGAAGATGCTTAAAATTTTTGGAAAACCCCTTTTCCATTTTGCTTCATTGCGCTATTCAAAAAAGATCGATTTTTATAAGGGAAATTTTGTGTCGTCGACCGTTGTGTTGAACAGCATGTACAACTGCCAGAGAGTAGAGAAGTAACCTCGTTGTTTTCGTCGTTCTAACGTTTATATTGATTGTTTTGTTTAGTATTGAATTAATAAGGTATTTATTATAAAATTAAAATGACGGCTCCTCCTGCAGCTTTGGTGAATAGAAATAAAAAACATTTTTTGGGTATTCCGGCTCCTTTGGGATATGTCGCCGGTGTGGGAAGAGGTGCCACCGGGTTTACTACTCGTTCGGATATCGGTCCTGCCAGGGACGCCAACGACGTTTCCGACGACAGACACGCGCCACCGAATAAACGTAAGAAAAAGGAAGAGGAGGAAGAAGATGACGAAGATTTAAACGATTCCAACTACGACGAGTTTTCGGGCTACGGGGGCTCCCTCTTCAGTAAAGACCCCTACGACAAAGATGATGAAGAAGCCGACATGATTTACGAAGAAATAGATAAGAGGATGGATGAAAAGAGGAAGGAGTACAGAGAAAAAAGGTTGAAAGAAGAATTGGAGAAGTATCGTCAAGAAAGGCCCAAAATTCAGCAGCAGTTCAGCGATTTGAAGCGCTGCTTGGTCTCCTTGACGGAAGAAGAATGGCGCAATGTCCCTGAAGTCGGGGACGCCAGAAATCGTAAAATGAGAAACCCCCGCGCTGAAAAATTCACCCCATTACCAGATTCCGTTCTCTCCCGCAATTTAGGGGGTGAATCGACCAATGCCATTGACCCTTCAAGCGGTTTAATGAGTGCCATCCCTGGTACTGCTACTCAAGGAATGTTGACTCCCACAGGCGATTTAGACTTACGAAAAATGGGGCAAGCAAGAAACAATCTAATGAATGTCAAATTAAACCAGGTTTCCGATTCTGTAGAAGGTCAAACTGTCGTAGACCCCAAAGGATATCTGACAGATCTTCAGAGTATGATTCCCAGCTATGGCGGGGACATAAACGATATAAAAAAAGCGCGCTTGCTCCTCAAATCTGTACGTGAAACAAATCCGAATCATCCTCCAGCTTGGATAGCATCTGCACGTTTGGAAGAAGTGACTGGAAAACTGCAAGCAGCCAGAAACTTAATAATGAAAGGCTGCGAAGAAAATCCTCAATCTGAAGACCTATGGTTGGAAGCTGCACGTCTCCAACCACCCGATACTGCCAGAGGTGTTATAGCTCAGGCTGCACGTTATATACCGACATCCGTTCGAATTTGGATCCGTGCTGCAGATTTGGAAACGGAGGCCAAAGCTAAACGGCGTGTCTACAGAAAAGCCTTGGAACACATCCCGAATTCTGTCAGATTATGGAAAGCTGCTGTGGAATTAGAAGATCCTGAAGACGCTCGCATTCTTTTAAGCAGAGCTGTCGAATGTTGTCCTACTAGTGTGGATCTTTGGCTTGCTTTAGCCAGACTTGAAACTTATGAAAACGCTCGCAAAGTCTTAAATAAAGCAAGAGAAAATATTCCTACAGATCGTCAAATTTGGGTTACTGCTGCAAAATTGGAGGAGGCGAATAACAATAAGCATATGGTTGAAAAGATCATAGATAGGGCGATATCGTCGCTGAGTGCCAACGGCGTTGAAATTAATCGTGAACATTGGTTCAAAGAAGCGATAGAAGCCGAAAAAGGAGGTTCTGTCCATACCTGTCAGGTTGTCATCAAATCGATTATGGGTCATGGCGTTGAAGAAGAAGATAAAAAACACACTTGGATGGAAGATGCAGATTCATGCGCCAGCCAAGGAGCTTATGAATGTGCTCGTGCTATTTATAATCAGGCACTTGCTACTTTTCCGAGCAAAAAATCAATTTGGCTGCGTGCTGCATATTTTGAGAAGAACCACGGAACACTGGATTCTTTGGAAACATTGCTGCGTCGTGCAGTCGCTCATTGTCCCAAATCTGAAGTCTTATGGTTGATGGGTGCCAAGTCGAAATGGCTAGCAGGCGATGTCCCTGCTGCACGAAGTATCCTTTCTTTGGCATTTCAAGCAAACCCGAATTCGGAAGAAATCTGGCTTGCTGCTGTCAAATTGGAATCTGAAAACAACGAGTTTGAGCGAGCTAGGCGCCTTTTGGCCAAAGCCCGTGCTGCTGCGCCTGCTCCCAGAGTTATGATGAAGTCCATCAAATTAGAATGGTGCTTAGACAACTTAGATTCGGCACTGAAGCTTTTAGATGAAGCTCTCAACATATTTCCTGATTTCGCCAAATTGTGGATGATGAAAGGTCAAATAGAGGAGCAGCAGAATAAAATAGATAAAGCATACGAGACTTACTATACAGCTACCAAGAAATGCCCGAATTCTGTCCCGCTTTGGATAATGATGTCCTCTTTGGAAGAAAGAAGAAACCAGTTGACAAAAGCAAGGTCAATTTTGGAAAAAGCAAGATTGAAGAATCCCAACAATGCTCAATTATGGCTGGAAGCAATTCGGGTAGAGGCGCGCTCAGGGAAAAAAGAAATCGCAAACACATTAATGGCGAAAGCTCTTCAGGAATGCCCTAATGCTGGCATATTATGGGCAGAAGCCATTTTTATGGAGCCTCGACCACAACGAAAGACTAAATCCGTTGATGCATTAAAAAGATGCGAGCATGACCCCAACGTTCTTCTTGCAGTTTCCAAATTATTCTGGTCAGAACACAAACTTTCAAAATGTCGCGACTGGTTTAACCGTACGGTCAAAATAGAACCGGATTTGGGAGACTCCTGGGCTTACTTCTATAAATTCGAGCTGATCAACGGCACGGAAGAACAGCAGCAAGATGTCAAAAAAGATGCATCGCCGCAGAACCGCATCATGGCGAACAATGGTGTAAAGTCTCAAAAGCGATTAAAAACTGGAAATTAAATACTGAACATGTCTTAATTCTTGTCGCCAAAGATTTGCCCATCCCAATCTAATTATTTTAAGTTTAATATTATGTAAATTTTCTCAGAAAATATAATTTAAGTTTGTACCACTGATTTTTTATTTAGATTCCTTCTATAACTTATAAAAACTCCTGTAAACATAGAAAAATTCTTGGAAATTGGGGGAAAAAGGTTTTTTGTCCCCAAAAACTGAGAAGAGTTTTTCTCACTAAAAATCTTCTTAAAAGGAAGGCCCTAAAAATCTTCCTAAAAGGCAGATCCTAAAAACCTTCCTAAAAGGTAGACCCTAATAATCTTCTCCCTGAAAGGAAGACCCTAAAAATCTTCCCAAAAGGAAGACCCTAAAAATCTTCCTAAAAGGTAGACCCTAAAAATCTTCCCAAAAGGAAGACCCTAAAAATCTTCCCAAAAGGAAGACCCTAAAAATCTTCCCAAAAGGAAGACCCTAAACATCTTCCTAAAAGGAATACCCTAAAAATCTTCCCAAAAGGAAGACCCTAAAAATCTTCCCAAAAGGAAGACCCTAAAAATCTTCTCAAAAGGAAGACCCTAAACATCTTCCTAAAAGGAATAGCCTAAAAATCTTCCTGAAAGGAAGACCCTAAAAATCTTCCTAAAAGGAAGACCCTAAAAATCTCCCTAAAAGGAATACCCTAAAAATCTTCCTAAAAGGAAGACCCAAAAATCTTCCTAAAAGGAAGACCCTAAAAATCTTCGTAAAAGGAAGACCCTAAAAATCTTCGTAAAAGGAAGACCCTAAAAATCTTCCCAAAAGGAAGACCCTAAAAATCTTCTCAAAAGGAAGGCCCTAAAAATCTTCCTAAAAGGCAGATCCTAAAAACCTTCCTAAAAGGTAGACCCTAATAATCTTCTCCCTGAAAGGAAGACCCTAAAAATCTTCCCAAAAGGAAGACCCTAAAAATCTTCCTAAAAGGTAGACCCTAAAAATCTTCCCAAAAGGAAGACCCTAAAAATCTTCCCAAAAGGAAGACCCTAAAAATCTTCCCAAAAGGAAGACCCTAAACATCTTCCTAAAAGGAATACCCTAAAATCTTCCCAAAAGGAAGACCCTAAAAATCTTCCCAAAAGGAAGACCCTAAAAATCTTCTCAAAAGGAAGACCCTAAACATCTTCCTAAAAGGAATAGCCTAAAAATCTTCCTGAAAGGAAGACCCTAAAAATCTTCCTAAAAGGAAGACCCTAAAAATCTCCCTAAAAGGAATACCCTAAAAATCTTCCTAAAAGGAAGACCCAAAAATCTTCCTAAAAGGAAGACCCTAAAAATCTTCGTAAAAGGAAGACCCTAAAAATCTTCGTAAAAGGAAGACCCTAACAATCTTCCTAAAAGTAAGACCCTAAAAATCTTCTCCCTGAAAGGAATACCCTAAAAATCTTCCTAAAAGTAAGACCCTAAAAATCTTCCTAAAAGTAAGACCCTAAAAATCTTCCTAAAAGTAAGACCCTAAAAATCTTCCTAAAAGTAAGACCCTAAAAATCTTCCTAAAAGGAAGACCCTAAAAATCTCCCTAAACGGAAGACCCTAAAAATCTTCCCAAAAGGAAGACCCTAAAAATCTTCCTAAAAGGAAGACCCTAAAAATCTTCTCCCTAAAAGGAAGACCCTAAAAATCTTCTCCCTGAAAGGAAGACCCTAACAATCTTCCTAAAAGTAAGACCCTAAAAATCTTCCTAAAAGGAAGACCCTAAAAATCTCCCTAAAAGGAAGACCCTAAAAATCTTCCCAAAAGGAAGACCCTAAAATCTTCTCCCTGAAAGGAAGACCCTAAAAATGACCCTAAAAATCTCCCTAAAAGGAAGACCCTAATAATCTTCCCAAAAGGAAGACCCTAAAAATCTTCCCAAAAGGAAGACCCTAAAAATCTCCCTAAAAGGAAGACCCTAAAAATCTCCCTAAAAGGAAGACCCTAAAAATCTCCCTAGACCCTAAAACAAAGACGGGGATGATTTTTAGTGTCTTCCTTTAAGGAAGATTTTTAGGGTCTTCCTTTCAGGGAGAAGATTTTTAGGGTCTTCCTTTCAGGGAGAAGATTTTTAGGGTCTTCCTTTCAGGGAGAAGATTTTTAGGGTCTTTCTTTTAGGAAGATTTTTAGGGTCTTCCTTTTATGATGATTTTTAGTGAGAAAAACTCTTCTCAGTTTTTGGGGACAAAAAACCTTTTTCTAAAAAAAGGAAGACCCTAAAAATCTTCCTAAAAGGAAGACCCTAAAAATCTTCTCCCTAAAAGGAAGACCCTAAAAATCTTCTCCCTGAAAGGAAGACCCTAACAATCTTCCTAAAAGTAAGACCCTAAAAATCTCCCTAAAAGGAAGACCCTAAAAATCTTCCCAAAGGAAGACCCTAAAAATCTTCCTAAAAGGAAGACCCTAAAAATCTCCCTAGACCCTAAAAATCTTCCTAAAAGGAAGACCCTAAAAATCTTCTCCCTGAGGGTCTTCCTTTCAGGGAGAAGATTTTTAGGGTCTTCCTTTTGGGAAGATTTTTAGGGTCTTCCTTTTAGGGAGATTTTTAGGGTCTTCCTTTTAGGAAGATTTTTAGGGTCTTACTTTTAGGAAGATTGTTAGGGTCTTCCTTTCAGGGAGAAGATTTTTAGGGTCTTCCTTTTAGGGAGAAGATTTTTAGGGTCTTCCTTTTAGGAAGATTTTTAGGGTCTTCCTTTTGGGAAGATTTTTAGGGTCTTCCTTTTAGGGAGATTTTTAGGGTCTTCCTTTTAGGAAGATTTTTAGGGTCTTACTTTTAGGAAGATTTTTTAGGGTCTTACTTTTAGGAAGATTTTTAGGGTCTTACTTTTAGGAAGATTTTTAGGGTCTTACTTTTAGGAAGATTTTTAGGGTATTCCTTTCAGGGAGAAGATTTTTAGGGTCTTCCTTTTAGGAAGATTTTTAGGGTCTTCCTTTCAGGGAGAAGATTTTTAGGGTCTTCCTTTCAGGGAGAAGATTTTTAGGGTCTTCCTTTCAGGGAGAAGATTTTTAGGGTCTTCCTTTCAGGGAGAAGATTTTTAGGGTCTTCCTTTTGGGAAGATTTTTAGGGTCTTTCTTTTAGGAAGATTTTTAGGGTCTTCCTTTTAGGAAGATTTTTAGTGAGAAAAACTCTTCTCAGTTTTTGGGGACAAAAAACCTTTTTCTAAAAAAAGGAAGACCCTAAAAATCTTCTCCCTGAAAGGAAGACCCTAAAAATCTCCCTAAAAGGAAGACCCTAAAAATCATCCTTAAAGGAAGACCCTAAAAATCTCCCTAGACCCTAAAAATCTTCCTAAAAGGAAGACCCTAAAAATCTCCCTAGACCTTAAAAATCTTCCTAAAACAAAGACCCTAAAAATCTCCCTAAAAGGAAGATCCTAAAAATCTTCCCAAAAGGAAGACCCTAAAAATCTTCCCAAAAGGAAGACCCTGAAAATCTTCCCAAAAGGAAGACCCTAAAAATCTCCCTAAAAGGAAGACCCTAAAAATCTTCCTAAAAGGAAGACCCTAAAAATCTCCCTAGACCCTAAAACAAAGACGGGGATGATTTTTAGTGTCTTCCTTTAAGGAAGATTTTTAGGGTCTTCCTTTCAGGGAGAAGATTTTTAGGGTCTTCCTTTCAGGGAGAAGATTTTTAGGGTCTTCCTTTCAGGGAGAAGATTTTTAGGGTCTTCCTTTTGGGAAGATTTTTAGGGTCTTTCTTTTAGGAAGATTTTTAGGGTCTTCCTTTTAGGAAGATTTTTAGTGAGAAAAACTCTTCTCAGTTTTTGGGGACAAAAAACCTTTTTCTAAAAAAAGGAAGACCCTAAAAATCTTCTCCCTGAAAGGAAGACCCTAAAAATCTCCCTAAAAGGAAGACCCTAAAAATCATCCTTAAAGGAAGACCCTAAAAATCTCCCTAGACCCTAAAAATCTTCCTAAAAGGAAGACCCTAAAAATCTCCCTAGACCCTAAAAATCTTCCTAAAACAAAGACCCTAAAAATCTCCCTAAAAGGAAGATCCTAAAAATCTTCCCAAAAGGAAGACCCTAAAAATCTTCCCAAAAGGAAGACCCTAAAAGGAAGATTTTAAAAAGAGAAAATATAGAAATCTATCCATAATTTTTACTGCACATAAGGACTAAAAGAGTTTTTCCATTTATAAAAGTAAATTTTCATAAATCATGATTGAAAAACAGGATGAAACTTGCATAAATAATAAATAAATTATTCTTTATGTTAATCCAACCCCTCGTCATAGCCAGGACCAACCTCAAGGTATTCAGGTAGCATTCATTGTTAATAAGAAAAAAAGTGGGGAGAAAGTCAAAAACGTGTTGCATCATCTAAAATTAAAACGCCATGTAACTTCTGTCTTCAGTCTTGAATTGAGAGCCGATGAGACTGGACGTGAACAGCCCTAAGGTTACAGACCCCTCATGGCTTAATTTTTTTCTCTCCCTTCTCAAAATTTTGAAGTTTTAAATCATCGGGGCCCACTCTCTTAACTAATTTAACCCCGGTGAACTCGTCCTAAATGTTCATTGATTGATTGAATCACCGATAAAAAAGTAAGTTTTTTCGACTTGCAAATTTTTAGTTCATTATCAACTTTCACTGATAACACTTATCATTTTTTTCTAATTTTTCCAGATGAAGATTGACTCTAAGCTTTTGCCTATTAAACTTCATTATTTTCTTTTCAATGCCGGTATGTTCTTTTTTATAAGCTATTATAATTCCACAGTTTTCTTTGTTATGGGATTTGTGAGTCAAAATGTTAAGAAAATCCACGTCATTTTAGGTGTTTAATAATCACTGATCCTAAAATAGACAAAGATAGGCCTATTTTTTTACCCTGAGTGGATGAGTAGTAGATAATTGATTCCCATGATAGGTAAATTGGACTCAAGTTTTTTTTATGTGGAAGAAAAGAAAAGTTAAGTAGGTCAGCTCTAGAATTTACATTTTTCTAAAAATTAGCATTAGAGGGCATTTTGGCTGAAAATACTGCAAAAGATGCCTTCTTATGTGAATAAGAACTGACATAAATTTCAGATTGAAAAACAGAACGGTTTTCGAGAAAAATGGGTTAATCCTTTTTTTACGAAAACCTCATTATCTCAAAACCTAATGATCCCACAGAGCTCATTTTAACTTCCTTAACACTCTCAGCGCGGGTCGATGTATACATTGAGTAGAAAGTTCCTTTCTCGGGGCGGGTCGATGTATACATCGACCGTTCATGCGTCTTTTAAAAAGCGATTTTCGATGCTTAAAACAGTGAATTTCGCACAACTGTTGACATACGTTAATTCTTAAAGGGTTTTTATACCTAAATACGGCCTTACCTTGACTCTAGACCTTTTTCTTCAGTCCGATTTTGACACTCAAAGTAGACAGTTAAACCAGCTACTTCACGGAGACGTTTTCAGTTCAATTTTGGATTATTTTTCTACTTGTTGACTGTAAGTTTTTTAAAACAATCATTTTAAAACTATTAATTAGCTTATGATCACAACTTTTTGCCGTTTTTATTAATATTATATAGCTTTTAGACCAAAAGAGTAGAGAAAACCAAAAGCGTTCCTTCTCACAATTGGACCTGTTACTATTAATTTCGGGTAATTTCTTAAAAAACTTATTAATTTTTTGTTCTATTAAGTTAAATTAAACACAAAATTATTTATTAGGTACAACGATCATAAGTTACAATCATTTTTTTGAGTATAATTTTTAAAAAAAAGTAAAGACTTCCGAGCGGCCAAGAGCCGTGGCGAATTCGGGAACTAAAACTATGAACGGTAGCAGTTCGTTCTATGTTTCACTCTAAAAACAAGTTCGTTACTTTTTACCTTTTCCAACTTTATTAGGGCCTAAGATTCATTTAGTTTTTTTAGTAGATTTTATTTAAAATTATTCACTTTTATTAATTATTTTAGTTTTTGCACTTAGAAAAAAAAAATAACTACCCATTTCCGCTCTTCAAAAATTTTAAAGTTAAACAACTTTTCATTATCGTAGTGATCCGCGCAGTTTTTTTTCTATAAAAATTTTTTTAACGCTTTTTCCCCAGGTCATTTCACCGGATTTGAGATAATCTTTACCTGCTTACGTATTAAGAGCCCGTTTTGACAAAAAAAATCGTTAAATTAACAAAAATTTCCTTTCTAATCCCAACGGTTTTTTCGGGAATCCCAAGCCGTTACAAATGGCTAGTGACTTAATTTTTTATTATTTGTCATCAGAAAAGCAATTTTGAATAATTTGAGTAGGTACCTAAAATATTTCGCAACCGTGAAAATGTATCCACACAAAAATAAATTACGAGCAAATTTAATAATAAAAAAAATTAGGCTAATGGCTAAAAGTGATAGGTTGACCACTTAGAGAAGTTGATCCTAGCAACAGTTCCAAAATGGTATGAGAAGGGGAAAAACATTGCGGGATTGCCTACAAATCTGATCTTTTGTGAGGGACAATTAAGCCTTATTTTGGCATAATTAACATGCAAAATTAATTTTATTCTTCATTTTTAATGTTTTTGGAGGTAATTAAGTAGTTTGACGAAAAAAAATTTTCCCGCCCCAGGGTGAGATTTGCCAGTTGGGGTTGCCGCGCTGAGAGTGTTAAAGAAGTTATTGTGATACCCTCGGTTTTTGGCGAAGGGTCTTCCAGACCCCGTAGGGTCAATTTGAATATTGATCTTTACCGATCTCAACTTTGTCTGTGGGGCCAGCCGGCCGTCCGTAGCATTTTTTTTTCCGGAACACTTTACGGCCACAGTTTTCATCCAATTTTCACCAACTTTTCATACAAATTTCTTTAGCTGGTGAAGAAGAAAGTAACGAGGGCGATTTTTGAATTTCGAAAAAATGGCGGAGATATGTCTATTTGAAATTTTAAAAAATTCTCTGCGGCTGAACCGTTGGTCCGATTCTCACCAAATTTTTACCAATTACTCCTTATATTTTTGACCAATTTTTGTTGTAAAAAAATTGCCACTTTTTAATTATTATTTTTTTTAGTAGGGAGAAATTTCATATTTCTACCCATTACGAAAGGCACATCCCTAGGCCAAAGATTCCGTTATTTCTACCTTGAGACTTAAAATAATTTTCGAAAAAAAAATAACTTAGTAAATTTTTCAGAAAAAAAAAAGCGCAAATTTAAAAAAGAAAACCCGGAAAATTAAAAGAAAAAAAAACTTGCCCCTCTGTTATACTTCTCCCTTCGCTATACTTTCGTTCCCTTATACAGTGGCTCACAGTCAAAATGATGCAAACAAAAATTTATACTTCGGTTGCTAGCTACTTTCAATTTGTTAAAACGAAAATTTATACTTCGGTTGCTAGCTACTTTCAATTGGTTAAAACGAAAATTTATACTTCGGTTGCTAGCTGCTTTTAATTGGTTAAAACGAAAATTTATACTTCGGTTGCTAGCTACTTTCAATTGGTTAAAACGAAAATTTATACTTCGGTTGCTAGCTGCTTTTAATTGGTTAAAACGAAAATTTATACTTCGGTTGCTTGCTACTTTCAATTGGTTAAAACGAAAATTTATACTTCGGTTGCTAGCTACTTTCCATTTGTTAAAACGAAAATTTATACTTCGGTTGCTAGCTACTTTCAATTGGTTAAAACGAAAATTTATACTTCGGTTGCTAGCTACTTTAAATTGGTTAAAACGAACATTTATACTTCGGTTCTAGCTACTTTTAATTGGTTAAAACGAAAATTTATACTTCGGTAGCTAGTTACTTTCAATTTGTTAAAACGAAAATTTATACTTCGGTTGCTAGCTACTTTCAATTTGTTAAAATTTGTTAAAATTGAAAGTAGCTAGCAACGGAAGTATAAATTTTTGTTTGCATCATTTTGACTGTGAGCCACTGTACTTCCCCTGACTTATACTTACCCCTCTGTTACACTCCCCCCCTCCGTTGTACGTCCCCTCCGTTATACTTCCCCCTCCTATATTGTTACTTCTCTTTAAGGAAGTTTCGTTGGAAGCTCTTCAAACCAGTACTTTTTTTTTTGTATTATCTTTAACTAAGTTTGGGAATCCCTTTGTCTGTTACATAAGTTTTTCTGATGTTCTTTTATGTGTTTTGTGCCAGCCGGCCGTCCGTTACTAGTTTTTTCCCGTCTTGACAATGCTCAGAGCTTTTTTTCAAATCCACAAAAATGGAAAGCTTGAAAACTGAGAAAAGAAACTTTTTTACTCTTATGTCAAGTTTTTTAGTTTTTCCAAAATGAGATACCCAAATTTTCGTGTTTTTCGAGGATTTTTCCATTGTTACAGGAAGCTTCTTCATAAACTTTTGTTTAAATATGAAAATATTTGAAATCAAAGATTGACCATGAGAATCCTTGTAAATGTTTGCTGTCAGATTTTCTGTCTGATAATTATCGCTAGATAAAATAATAAAATTTTATGGGTTCCTATTGTCCTCTTAAGTCTCAGGTATTGGAGATAGGATTGGAATTTTTAGAAACACCTGCCATTTTAAGATAAGATGGATGATATCCTGTGAATTTCCGCCTACAAAATGCTGGGTAGGAAGAACATAAAGTTATACTTGGGAAAACCACAAAAAAAAACTAGTTTGAAGAGCTTCCAACGAAAACTTAGTTAAAAAGAAGTAAAAATATAGGAGGGGGAAGTAAAACGGATGGGACGTACAACGGAGGGGGAAGTATAAGTCAGGGGAAATATAACAGAGGGGGAAGTATAAGGGAAAGTATAACGAAGGGAGGGGAAGTATAAGGGAGGAGAAGTAGAAAGGAGGGAGAAGTTGGTTTTTTTTTCTGAAAATTTTTCCATGTTTTCTTTTTTTTGAAAAATTTTCCGGAAAATTCGGAAAATGTGATAAAAGTGGCGTTTAAAATAGGGTCTTTTGACAGAAAACGGAGTATACCTCAAAAAACTGTTGGTCATAGCGAAAAAGTGACCTAAATAAAACTTATAGCTGACTGAATTTCCTGCAAAAATGTTTTTATACGTTTTTCGCGTGAAGCTAACTTATTAAGTTAGATTGGAGGAATCAGTAAGATTATTAATTTAAACTTTAGAGCCTCATATCTCCTTTAATAATGTTCCTATGCGAAAAGAGCATAAAAACATTTTTGTAGGAAATTTTCTCTGCTACAATTTTGATTTAGGGTACTTTCTTGCTATGAGCTACTGTTTTTGATATACAGGGTGTTCCAACTAGAGTGGACCAGCAACATTAAAGCAAAGCATTTACATACTGGAAAAAAAAAGTTAAATGTAAACGGCGAATCCTCGTCCAAAAATGCTTTGCCGTAAAGTTGCTGGTTTCAAAGCATTTAATTTCCTGTAAAAATGTTTTTATAAGTTTTTCGCGTGAAACTAACTTTTTAAGTTAGATTGTAGGAATCAGTAAGATTATTAATTTAAACTTTAGAGCCTCATATCTCCTTTAATAATGGTCCTATGCGAAAAGCGCATAAAAACATTTTTATAGGAAATTTTCTCTGCTACAATTTTGATTTAGGGTACTTTCTTGCTATGAGCTACTGTTTTTGATATACAGGGTGTTTTAACTGGAGTTTACCAGCAACTTTCCAAGGAGTCGATTCCCCGTCCAAAAATGCTTTGCTGTAAAGTTGCTGGTCCACTCCAGTTGGAACACCTTGTATAACTGAAAGACCTTTTGAAAAACGAAAAACTCAGAAAAACACAGACAACCTCATGTTCAGAAAGATCACTTATTTCCCTAAAAAACCTTAAATAAAATAAAAATTTAAAAAATTTGTTTATTTTCATTATGTACCTTCATGTATAAAATAAATTGACTTTTAATTCTTTTTAGGGCAGGCTCCAGTTGTTCCGTTTATTCCGACGCTGGCGAAGCAACTTGGCTTTTCCAGCGTCACCGTCGGAACAATTTACGCTTTTTTACCGATAATGGGAATGCTCGCCAAGCCCTCGATGGGTGCTCTAGCGGACAAATTTCGATGTCAGAAGCTCCTTTTTGTTTCTTTCATCATAGCCGCTATGTCTTTCTTTTTTATCATTCCATGGATACCGTCTTTGCCGTTTGAAACAAAATCGGAGTTCTACTGTTCTGCGGAATCGATGGTTCAGCTCTGCTCGGACAATCTTAACGACAAGTGTTACGTTCAAAGGATCATCAATCAAGGAGATAGCAATATCACTTGTCATGTATGTAATCATTTAATTACTGGTTTACTTTTTGCCCCCTTACTCATCTCCAAAAACATTTATTCAAAAGGCCGTATTTAAGGAAAAGTCCCCCTCAGGGGAAAAGAGATTTCCTTTTAAATTACATCTTTTTAAGTATTCCTTGATATTTAAAAAATTCGATAAATGCTTATTTTTATTTTCCCACCGTTTGTAGGTCACTGATTTGCTTACTACACTTTTTGCTGTCCTTAGTAGGTTGATTCAAATTTTTTAAAGTTTTGGTTTTTTTAGATGACTTGTACTGGAGACCAAGGGTTTATTGAGTCTGTTTGTACGACATGGAATCAGCCGCAATTTTGCGCAGCTGCTCATCGTCCGCCGTCCAACGTAATTTTACATGCGGTCAACAACAAATCGATAGATGTGAAGGAGACGCAGCATATCAAGAAAAAAATAATAACTTCTGCGCCTCAAACGATTAAATTCGACGCTTTTTTGGTCCCGCAGAAATCGGTTCAGGTAATTTTTCAAAGGAAGCAAAAAATAAAATAAGCTGAACCTTTCAAATTTTAATGACAAAATATTGGTAAAACACCGATTTTGGCGATGAGATAGCAGATAAAAAGTGACAAAAACCGCTTTTTGACATTCTTCTCAGCCAGCTCTTTACCCTTTCGAGACCGCGTCTGATGACGGATTCTCTGCGCTACTGGCGCAGCACTTTTCCCCTCTCTTTGCCCCCTCACTTCTCCGCGACCACTCCCAGCGCCCAGCAAAGCACAGAAAGCGACGAGTGATGCGATCATCACGTAGTTCATTTCTTCCCCAACAGATTGCCATTTTTTGCATGTCGCTAGCGCCACGGGAAGCGAAGGTATTAAATTTTTTAGAGAGGCTTTCCGCTGGCGCCGCTGGGCAAGTATAGTCGCCTGCTGTCTCGAAAGGGTTAACTTTTGAAAGTTCTTAACTCCAAAACCGTTGGCTTTACCAAGTTGATGTACTAAACACTTTTTGTTTAAAATTTAACCTAGCTTATTTTTGTAATTAATACTTTTTGTGCTAAACCTCATAGTTTTCAAGATATTTGCCGAAAACCGTTTTTTTCATCTCAAACTTTTATTTTAGGTGGACAGTTGTGTTCATATTCGAGTGGGGCGTGTCCAGTTCAACAACGGACCGTTAGAAGTCCCGTTCTGCGACAGCATCCAAGAATCTCCATGCGAAATCCGATGCGAAAGCGACGTCATCAACGAAATATTCCTAAATCCAAAAATCAGCGACAGCGACGCCTTAGGAATGTATCAATTTTGGATGTTTGTCGTCTGTCTTGTCATTTCTTGGTCAAGTATGGCCGTCGTCGTCAGCATCGGAGACGCCATTTGTTTCGAAATGCTCGGTAAACAAAGATAATAAAAAATAGAAAATAATTTTGTTTCAAGGTGATTTTCCGTCCAAATATGGGAACCAACGACTTTGGGGGTCCGTCGGTTGGGGAGTTATGTCCATAATCGCTGGATTCGTTGTGGACCAATCAAGCAGAGGACAAGCAACAAAAAACTACCTTCCTGCATTTATTCTCATGGTTATTCTTTTCTTGCTCGATTTTTTCGTCTGTGTTCGCCTTAAGGTATAAAATCTTCCTTTTTATCATGAAATAAATTTTTTTCGTAGTACAAACAAGTTAAATCATCATCCAATATTGTCCGCGATATCGGTAAACTTCTCGCTGAAGTTAAAATTGTCGTTTTTATGCTTTGGTGCATCTGCGTTGGAATGTGTACTGCTTTAGTTTGGAACTTTCTCCTTTGGTATCTGGAAGATTTGGCCACTGCTCAAGGATGTGAGACCAAAGCCTGGATTAAAACTTTACAGGGGATAGTCATGGGTATTCAAACTTTAGGCGGTGAACTTCCATTTTTTTTCCTTTCAGGTATTTCAAAAACTTTTTTTTGTACATACTAACCTATTTTTTAGGGGCAATTCTAAAAAAAATTGGACATATCTACTCCATGACATTAGTCCTGTTTACATTAGGGTGTAAATTTATTCTTTATTCTATTTTGACAAACCCGTGGTGGTGTATTCCTATCGAATTTTTGAGTGGGATTACATTTGGACTTTTTTACGCTACGATGGCTTCTTACGCCAGTATTATAGCACCAGTAGGAACTGAATCTACCACTCAGGGTATCGTCGGCGCTGTTTATGAAGGCGTTGGTATGTATTTAGTTTGTCAATCATATTTATTTTAACTTTTTTTCAGGTGTAGCATTAGGAAGTTTCCTCGGCGGGCATTTATTTAATACAATTGGAGGGTCAAATACGTTTCTTTATTTTGGGATTGGAGCATTGATATTTTCAGTCATCCATTTTTTATTGCAGTACTTCTTGAATAAGAAAACGACCGTTCTTCACATCCATGAAGGAGGTGAATATGATTAATTATATTTTCAGTCCATTTGTCAATTTAACAAGCATGGTGAGAAAAAAAACAATGAATTTTTCAATAAACGTTTTTGTGCTTCCAAATGCAGCAATTTAATTAAAAATTTACTATAAATAAGGCTTTAGCGGGCATTGTGGCCTAAAAAAATTCTGAAAGATGCCGTTTTTCCGCAATACTTTACAGCCACAGTTTTCATCCGATTTTCACCAAATTTTCTTTAGTCAGTGAACAAGAAACTAACGAGGGCGATTTTTGAATTTCGAAAAAATGGCGGAGATATGTCTGTTTGAAATTTTTAAAAATTCGCTGCGGCCGAACCGTTGGTCCGATTTTCACCAAATTTTCACCAATTACTCCTTATATTTTTGACGAATTTTTGGTGTAAAAAAAAATTCCACTTTTTAATTATTTTTTTTTAGTAGGGAGAAATTTCATACTTCTACCCATTACGAGAGGCACATCCGTAGGCCAAAGAGCCCATTATTTCTACCTTACACTTACAAAAATTTCCGAAAAAAAAACTCGGAAAATTTTGCGAAAAAACAAACTTGGAAAATTTTTCAACAAAAAAAACTTAGACAATTTTTCAAAAAAACAAACTTGGAAAATTTTTCGGAAAAACAAACTTCCCCAGACTTATACTTTCCTCTCCCTTATACTTCCCCCCTTTTATACGTCCCCTCCTATTCTGTTACTTCTCTTTAAGGAAGTTTTCGTTGGAACCTCTTCATACCGGTACTTTTCTTTTCAGTTTTCGTTCCAAAATTTATGTCAGTTCTTGCTGTAAAAAAAGGAATCTTTTCGAATTTTTCGGGCCAAAATGCTCCCCTCATTTCTCCATTCTTAAATTTATAAAATATTTCAAAAATGAGCTTAAAGAAAGCTGCTATTTAATTAAAACTTGCTCAATTTTTTATATTTTTTTCGGTCAACACCGCCAGCAGTGAACACTCCACTGTTAACTGGTGAGTTCAAAACTTAAAAAAAATTAAAAAATGCATTGAGGACCCCCTCCCCCCCAAATAGGACGAAAATATTTTGTTAAAAATGTTTTACTAACCCATTTATTTTATGAAACAGCTGGAAGTTAATGCACAAAATTTGATTTAAAAAGGTTTGTAAAATCAAAAAATCAAAATAATAAAATTTTGTCTTGAGCTTTTTGTCATTCTTAAGCATGTGTTTGTGTAAGAAATTTTTTGGTATTATAAATCAGTCATGTTTTGGCCAAAATTAACTATCATAACCTCAAAAAACTAACCTGCAAAGTTGTAACCTCGTCTTTTAAGGTTACTTAATTAACCTTATCTTCAGATGACTAGAACATGATTGCCTAAAATGAAGCATGTTTTCAGTATTTTATTTATTGTAATATCCTCAATTTCCCAAGTTGAACTAATCCTCTTATTTTGTAGACTCCTTAAAAATCCTGGGGTTATGTTCTGAAGAAACTTCCAGTTGATTCTGCTAAGTTTAATGCTATGCCCAGCTTTTTAAACATTTCCTAGGTCTTAATTTTGTTTTTAAAATTTTAAATTTTTTTCAGATTTTAAACAAGCGAGATATACGAGCCCGGCTGATGCGATCAACATGCTGGAGGATAACCTTCACGAAATCAACCTGCAACATACATAACCACATTAAATTTTAGCAAAAAAAATTTTAGGATCTTTAGGGACACGATATCGGAAGCAAAGTATCGATGCTCCGATACTATCGGTCAAAAAGTATCGAGGTCAAAATCGGTGGTATCGGAAACAAAAGTATCGATACCTCGATACTATCGAAGTTCGTGTCCCTAAGGATCTTTTTTTTTTTTTTTTTTTTATTATTTTTAGTTCCAAAGACGTAGTTATTCCTGCCTTAGAATTGTGATAATTTGTAAAGATTTTTTTTCTTGACTCAAACATGACCTCTTCTGACTAGTCTTGTTCAAATTACCATTTAAAATGTTCAGATTTAAGACTTTTTTGTATTATTTTGTGGAAAAAAATTCCTCAGAAATTCAGGATTTTGAATATTCCGAATTATAAATTTCCTCAATTCTTATGTCTTTTTGTGCAGTTTTCTTCCTCAAAAAAAGACTGAACCCTTTTCTCTGGTTTACTATTTGTGGGATATTTTAAAGAAAAACTTGATTTTCTGGAAGATTCTGTTTTCATTGTATATCTTGCAATTCTCCATTTCCTTTGTACTTATTTATTTAAAAAAAGATGTATTTATTTGGTATTTTAACACCCTAGATGCATATATTTATTCAATAAATATTTGTTACGTTTTTGTATTTTTTGTTAACTTTTGTTTATTGAAAAACCCTTAGAAATAAGCCTAATGTTCATTCGGAATTTTAGAGTAGAAGCGTTGAAGTTGAGGAAAATAAGGTTTGCCAACTAAAAATTAGTGGTTTTACTCAAAAAACCTAATCTCAACTTTTGACAGTTGGTAACTCTGAAACCGTCGACTTGAGCAAGGTTTTGTACTAAGCACTTTTTGTAGGAAATTAAATTTAGATTATTTTTTACTAGTGAGGTTTTTCTCTAAACCTCATAGTTTTTGATATACTTGATAAAAACCGCTCTTTTTACACTTCTGCAAGTTTTGCTCTTTCATTTCTATTCTGTCATGATTTTGATGACTGTGTATTTATATTTTGATTAAGTTTTATAGCTCAAATATGAGATTTAGATAACATTTTTCAATCTTCAGGATTCACTTATGTTATTTACAAAAAATGAGGAACAAAAAATTATTGTTGAAAGCTCATAATTTCTTGTCTAAAGCAGGTAGGCATAAAAAAAATTTTGAATTTTAAAAATGATTGTTTATAAAGGATCTGTTCCGATTTCTCCATTTTTGCCTTTGATTGGGCGAAGTTTGGGATTTTCGTTGTCTATGACCGGATTCGCGTATACTGGAATTTCGATTGTGATCATTTTAGTGAAACAGTTGATCCGATTCTTCGGTGGTAAATGTCAAAAAGTACTTTTTTTAATGTTCATAATTTTACAGTCGAGTTCCTATTTTGGGATACAGTACGTGCCGACGATCAGTCGGAATACGACGTCGCGGATTTTATGCGAAAACAAAACTTATATCGACATCTGCGTACCGACTGTCGACGAAAGTTATGTCGACAATTTTACAATGAACTACGGCGACAGGAACATATTCTGCCATGTAGAATTTCACTAATTTTTAAATTGAAATATGAATATTTTCTGTAGATGAATTGCCCCGAAAATGATGCCTTCTCCCAGCTACTTTTGAGTAAAAATTACAGCGATGTTGACTTAGATGACGATTTTAAAAATTTAAAGAAAGATGAAAAAATTGTTATTAAGGTTTCATTGGAAGCTGCATCCTTATATATCGTAAGTTTTTCTTGCCATATACACTTTCTTTACTCTCAAAATAATATTTTCTTAAGGTTGATGGACATTGTTTACGTCTAAAATCTGATTGGTTCACGTACCACGGACATAAATGGCCGAACGCTACATGTAACCCAAAAATAACCTCACAATGCGACTTTCATTGCGGTGAAGTATTCTATGACGTCATGAACAGAAAAATGGAAAATAAAGATTTCCTCAACTACTATCAATATTGGACGTTTTTTTCCGTCGTAGCTCTTGGAGCGGCAGCGTCTTCAGTAAATTCCGACCTCTCAAGCTCAGGTTTTGGAAAAATTACTCAAGAAGCAAGAAAACTTTTTTTTTAGATGACATAGACAACCAATTGAGCGGTTCAATGGGTTTCGGACTTTTTTCCGTTTTATCAGGATTTGCTGTGGATAAAATGAGCGGAGGAACTTCGGGGAAGGATTTTACAGTCGCGTTTTATATATCGCTTGGAATTATGCTTTTGAACTTTTTTATTTCGACAAAAATTGAGGTACTTTTGATGCGTAGGTACCATTTGTATTAAATATGTCGCCCATTTTCATTGGTTGGCCGAGAAGGATGTCAAAAAACGGTTTTAATAAGTTTTATCAAATATCTCAAAAACTATCAGTAGAAAAGATGGCTAAAGTGAACGGTTTCGTAGTTACGAACCATCAAAAGTCAAGGTTTGATGGTGTCAAATGGCTGTTTTATCAGATTTTGTCAAATATCTAGAGAACCATGAGTTTAACCTCTGATTAAAATCATGTTTTGACATGCCTTTCCCGCCAAAATCGGGGTTTTTAATCACTTATACACACCAGGCGTCATAAAAAAAACTTTTCTGCTTTTTCCTGATCTTAAAAAATTTATAGTTTGAGGAAAAATTTGATGAAGAAGAATTCGATGATGAAGAAGAGGAATCTGATATTCACACTGTCGTCAACTTGCCAAATCTTGCTTTTACTTTTTGGTGCGTTCTGATCGGATTTCACGTTTCAATCGTTGAAAACTACCTTTTTTGGTATTTGGAAGACATCGCCGTAGAAACGGTTCGGATCTGAGCTTTATGAATACGTTGGAAGGTCTCGTCCTTTCGGTCAGCTCCTACGTCGGACAAATGCCATCATTTCTTATCTCTTCGATTCTATTAAACAGAATAAAACACGATTATATAATGACGTTTATTTTGTTCATTTTCGGCATAAAGTTCATATTGTATTCCATCATTGATAGCCCTTGGTGGAGCCTTCCCATCGCCATTTTCGACGGTATCTCTTCTGGCGCTTTTCTAACTACCAAAAACTATTACGTGAAAAACTTCGTTTTGCAAAAAAACAAGAATAAATTCAAAAACTTAGTTTCATCCCATGATATCCTAGGTATGCCCAAAGTTCTCGAAATCCTTAAATTAATTGCTTTTAGGAATTTCTATCGGGAGCTCAATAGGGGTTATCTTATGGAAAGTTATGGCGGCTCAACTCTTTTTTGGTACTTCGGCCTCAGCGCATTCTGTTGTACTTTTTGCAATTTTTTGATCCATTTAATTTTAAAAACGCCTCAACAAATCAAAGGTTTTTATTTTTATTTTTGTTTCTTTCATTAAAGCTCGATTTCAGAGGAAAAAGATGTCGAAAGTTTGGAAGATTGTGACAATAAAAGTATTAAATTGTATTTTTTTATGACCATATTTTACATGTGACATAAACACAACACGACAAAATGAACGTTAAAAGGGAATTGGCGTTGAGGGAAATTCAACAGAAGGAGAAAGCTCAAAGGTTGAAATGGTTTGTCGATAATTACGAAAGGATTTATCAAGAAGGAAGCCATCCTGAAAAAGTATAGATTTTTTGTAATCTGGGAGCTTTCAGGGAAAAGTTTTTTGACTACGCGAAACTGGCGGAGAAGGCTATCAAAAAAACGGTTTTTGTTGTAGCAAAGTTATGTACGAAACACTTTTTCTTGGAAACTTTTGCTGTAAACCTTATAATTTTCGTAGGAACCCATGTAGGTGGCAGAGTGGCCAAGATCTAGGTAGCAGAGGAGCCACGATGTAGGTGGCAGAGTGGCCATGATGGAGGCAGAGTGGCCAAGATTTAGGTAGCAGAGAAGCCACGATGTAGGTGGCAGAGTGGCCAAGATCTAGGTAGCAGAGGAGCCACGATGTAGGTGGCAGAGTGGCCATGATGTAGGAGGCAGAGTGGCCAAGATTTAGGGCAGAGAAGCCACGATGTAGGTGGCAGAGTGGCCAAGATCTAGGTAGCAGAGAAGCCACGAGTGGCCAAAATCTAGGTAGCAGAGAAGCCACGAGTGGCCAAGATCTAGGTAGCAGAGGAGCCACGATGTAGGTGGCAGAGTGCCCAAGATCTAGGTGGCAGAGTGGCCAAGATCTAGGTAGCAAAGGAGCCACGATGTAGGAGGCAGAGTGGCCAAGATCTAGGTAGCAGAGGAGCCACAATGTAGGAGGCAGAGTGGCCAAGATCTAGGTAGCAGAGGAGCCACGATGTAGGTGGCAGAGTGGCCAAGATCTAGGTAGCAGTGGAGCCACGATGTAGGAGGCAGAGTGGCCAAGATCTAGGTAGCAGAGGAGCAACGATGTAGGTGGCAGAGTGGCCAAGATCTAGGTAGCAAAGGAGCCACGATGTAGGAGGCAGAGTGGCCAAGATCTAGGTAGCAGAGGAGCCTCGATGTAGGAGGCAGAGTGGCCAAGATCTAGGTAGAGGAGCCACGATGTAGGTGGCAGAGTGGCCATGATCTAGGTAGCAGAGGAGCCACAATGTAGGAGGCAGAGTGGCCAAGATCTAGGTAGCAGAGGAGCCACGATGTAGGAGGCAGAGTGGCCAAGATCTAGGTAGCAGAGGAGCCACGATGTAGGTGGCAGAGTGGCCAAGATCTAGGTAGCAGAGGAGCCACAATGTAGGAGGCAGAGTGGCCAAGATCTAGGTAGCAGAGGAGCCACGATGTAGGAGGCAGAGTGGCCAAGATCTAGGTAGCAAAGGAGCCACGATGTAGGAGGCAGAGTGGCCAAGATCTAGTTAGCAGAGGAGCCACGATATAGGAGGTAGAGTGGCCAAGATCTAGGTAGCAGAAGAACCACGATGTAGGAGACATAGTGGCCAGATCTAGGTAGCAGAGGAGCCACGATGTAGGTGGCAGAGTGGCCATGATCTAGGTAGCAGAGGAGCCATGATGTAGGTGGCAGAGTGAGGCATGATGTAGGAGCAGAGGAGCCACGACGTAGGTGGCAGAGTGGCCAAGATCTAGGTAGCAGAGGAGCCACGATGTAGGAGGCAGATTGCCCAAGATCTAGGTAGCAGAGGAGCCACGATGTAGGTGGCCGAGTGGCCAAGTTCTAGGTAGCAGAGGAACCACGATGTAGGAGGCAGAGTGGCCAAGATCTAGGTAGCAGAGGAGCCACAATGTAGGAGGCAGAGTGGCCAAGATCTAGGTAGCAGAGGAGCCACGATGTAGGAGGCAGAGTGGCCAAGATCTAGGTAGCAGAGGAGCCACGATGTAGGAGGCAGAGTGGCCAAGATCTAGGTTGCAGAGGAGCCACCACGATGTAGGAGGCAGAGTGGCCAAGATCTAGGTAGCAGAGGAGCCACGATGTAGGAGGCAGAGTGGCCAAGATCTAGGTTGCAGAGGAGCCACAATGTAGGAGGCAGAGTGGCCAAGATCTAGGTAGCAGAGGAGCCACGATGTAGGAGGCAGAGTGGCCAAGATCTAGGTAGCAGAGGAGCCACGATGTAGGAGGCAGAGTGGCCAAGATCTAGGTAGCAGAGGAGCCATGATGTAGGAGGCAGAGTGGCCAAGATCTAGGTAGCAGAGGAGCCACAATGTAGGAGGCAGAGTGGTCAAGATCTTGGTAGCAGAGGAGCCACGATGTAGGAGGCAGTGTCCAAGATCTAGGTATCAGAGAGTGGCCAAGATCTAGGTAGCAGAGGAGTCATGATGTAGGGGGCAGAGTGGCCAAGCTCTAGGTAGCGAGGAGCCACGATGTAGGAGGCAGAGTGGCCAAGATCTAGGAAGCAGAGGAGCCACGATGTAGGAGGCAGAGTGGCCAAGATCTAGGCATCGATGTATACAGGGTGTCCGGAAACACATGGCAAGCGTCTGGAAGAGCGTTAAAAAGTGGTTTTACGAAAAAAGTTAAATGTAAACCCCCCTTAATTTGAATCAAAGAATTTGATGGTGTAGTTTAAAATCCGCCTGGATATACAGGGTGTCCCAGACACATCCTAACTTCGTTATTTCAAATGAGAACCCTATTTTTTATTTCAGATTCGTAATCTACGCAAAATTTCAAGTAGATTTGAGTACTCATATGACAGTTTGGACAACTTTTAAAAAATGTAAAATTTTAGCTTTTTTGCGCTAAAATCCGTTAAAATTGACCTAGGAGACTCGTTTTTTTTTAATTCCACTTATTTTTTCCCGAAGAATCCAACTGTCTTTGAGCATCTTCGCATCTGCAGCACGAGATTTCGTCGCTAATGGCCTTTTTTCAAGTTTAACTCCAAATTCCATTCAAAAATGGAAATTAGCGATTTGTTGACGGAATTTTAATTTTTGATGCATAAACACAAAAGACGCTGTGCTCTTTCAAAATTTGTGGTCCGAAAGAAATTCCTTTCAACAAGTAATTTTCATTTCTGAACTAAAAATTTGGGTTCTAACTTGAAAAAAGGCCATTAGCGACGAAATCTCGTGATGCTGCGAAGATGCTCAAAATTGAGACAGTTGGATTCTTTGGGAAAAATAAGTGGAATTTAAAAAAACGAGCCTCCTAGGTCAATTTTAACGGATTTAGCGCAAAAAACGCTAAAATTTTACATTTTTAAAAGTTGTCCAAACTTGTCATATGAGTACTCAAATCTACTTGAAATTTGAGTAGATTACGAATCTGAAATAAAAATAGGGTTTCTCATTTGAAATAACGAAGTTAGGTTGTGTCTGGGACACCCTGTTATCCAGGCGGATTTTAACTACACCATCAAATTCTTTGATTTAAATTAAGGGGGGTTTACATTTAACTTTTTTTCGTAAAACCACTTTTTAACGCTCTCCCAGACGCTTGCCATGTGTTTCCGGACACCCTGTATACTAAACCTGGATAGCTCGTCGAGTTCAGAAAATTAATGCGAGTGGGAGGGGCCTCTGACTACATCGCCGCGCGTACAGCGAAGATATTTACTCAAGCGTTGGCATTATGAACTACATAGTTGCTAGGCAACTATCCACTCCCGCGTTTTGTTGGTCACTTAAACGTCATTTTAGTAGTTTGATAATTGGACACCAGTTGCGCATACAAGGCCAGCGATGTGATTTCCTACTTCGCATGCGGGGTTTGCCGGTTATACTTTTGAACCAGAGAATGGGCCGACGAGCTATCCAGGTTTAGTACGTACATCGATGGATCTAGGTAGCAGAGGAGCCATGATGTAAGTGGCAGAGTGGCCAAGATCTAGGTAGCAGAGGAGCCACGATGTAGGGGCAGAGTGGCCAAGCTCTAGGTAGCAGGAGTTACGATGAAGGTGGCATAGTGGCCAAGATTTAGGTAGCAGAGGAGCCACGATGTAGTAGGCAGAGTGCGCACAATAGACCCATCAGGGGTCGGGGTGCACATGGCCCTAATCAACCTAATCTAGTAGGCAGAGTGGCCAAGATCTAGGTAGCAGAGGAGCCACGATGTAGGAGGCAGAGTGGCCAAGCTCTAGGTAGCAGAGGAGCCACGATGAAGGTGGCATAGTGGCCAAGATTTAGGTAGCAGAGGAGCCACAATGTAGGAGGCAGAGTGGCCAAGATCTAGGTAGCAGAGAAGCCATGATGTAGGAGGCAGAATAGTCTCGATATACCTGCCTGAGGAGCCACCACGTTGATAGCAGTTATAGAGATTGATAAAAACCGATAAAAAACGCTTCTTGACATCCTTTTTCACCACAGGGTTCAAATGAGGCGCTCCGGGTACTAAGGGCGAACTCGACAAAACGTAGTTTCGAGATATTCGCATTTTAAAGTTTCGGTTTTTACGTATTTAAAGGGGAAAAATGGCGAACTCAACATAAAATTATATGGGTGTATTCACCAAGAGGTCTAGAATCTGAAAATGAAAAAAAAACTGGAGGACCCTTCCCGAAAAACCCGACGTCGAGGGTATCACAATAACTTTTTAAGGAAGTTAAAAAAATTGTCCGATGTCGAGTTCGCCCTTCGTACCCGGAGCGCCTCAAATAAGAGGAGAGATCAGATATTTATTAATTTATCGGAAATTATGGGGAACTTGAAGATTCGAAAGAAGAACAACCGTTCAAGCTTGAGATAGGAACGAATCTAATTTACTAACCAATCAATGTTCAATACAGCCGAACATGATTTATTGTACTAATCTTAGTTTAAATGGTCTCCCTCTTCTATTTAAATCAATATATTCGAGTATATAAAGAGGAAATTATTCAGGAAACGAAGAAAGCCGCGTTTTGTACGACGAGTTGAGGAAGATCCAAGATGAGATAATAAGACGGGATAAGGCGAGTAATTTCGTCAAAACTTCAGCACCTTCTAAGAGATTAGTGATTTTCTCGGAGGACTACGAAGCTATTAAAAAGCCGATAATGCTTCCGATTGAGCAGTGCTACCTCGACATTCTCTACGGAGGTATTTCAAAGCTTAAAAATTTTTTTAAAATGCGCAAAAATTTCGAGTTAAAAGGATTTTTTTTAACGATTGGAAAGCTTGGCTTATAACATAATTAAGGTTTCTAAGCTATAAAACAAGTAGTTTTTGAAAAATCTAAAGGATTAAGGAGATTTTCATGCTTTTTTGCCTTATATTGAAGGTTTATTGAGAATGAAAAGACCAATCTTCATAATAACCAATCGTAGGAAAGAAGAATATTATAGGTTATATTTCATAGGTTATAAAACCTCTATGGTTTACTCAAAGTTTTTAAGCCAATAAAAACATTCCAGGCGACACCGACGGCGGCTATAAGAACTATTTGAAATCTCGAAACCGTTTCGCGCCATACGAAAAATACTACGAGCCTCAGACACAGAATATGGATACGGCTGGAAAATCGAGGAAAGGGGCGAACGAAATTCAAAAGAGTTCACGCGAAACAACGTCATAAAACAGCAGTTCTTCAGACGTTACGGTATCAAAGGAGAAAAACCTGAGGAACCGTCCGCCTTACAAAAAAGGCATCACAGCACCCACTGTTTTATGTTAATTTTAAAAATAAAACACCATTTTACTCTTGAAAAATTTAAACAAAATCCCTCTTTAGAACTTTAAGACTTCATATCTCTTTAACGGTTTGCCCTACGCCAAAAACGTATAAATGCATTTTTGTAGAAAATCTTGTCAGCTATAAATTTTATTTAAATAGTTTTCCAGCTACAGGCAACGGTTTTCGAGATTTGTTAATTTTAAAAATAAAACACTTTTACTCATAATGGAAAGTTTAAACAAAATCCCACTTTAGAACTTTAAGACTTCATATCTTTAACGGTTTGCCCTACGCCAAAAACGTATCTTTAAACGGTTTGCCCTACGCCAAAAACGTTAAATGCATTTTGTAGAAAATCTTATCAGCTATAAATTTATTTAAGTAGTTTTCCAGCTACAGGCAACGGTTTTCGAGATATTCGCCTTTTTCGTTCTAAAGAAGCGGAATCTGTTTAGCTAAGATTTGAAGCTTCATGCCCTTGGCGTTATCATACTAAAATGAATAGACTGTACCATGTTTATTGAGGCATCTAGTCTTTTATTAGCAAGATAAATTGTTAAATAAATACCTCAAGTATTAAAAGAAGAAAGAAAAAAAAGCAACCAGTTAAACCACAAGGATGAAAATTAATCAAAAACTTCTCCCCATAAAAGGCCATTATTTTTTGTTCGCTGGAAGTACGTTGATTAATAATCTGTTCTGTATTAAATATAATTTTTACAGCTATAGCACCAGTATGGCCTTTTTTGCCAGTAATATTGAAAGATCTTGGATTTTCTCCTTTGGTGATAGGGACGATATTTACTTTTGTGCCGTTGCTTTCGTTTCCGTTCAAGTTGATTTTGGGAGGAATCGCGGATAAATTTCAATGTCAGAAGTTAATTTTATATTGCTCATAATTGTTCAGTCGTTTTTCTTTTTGTCGACCAATTGGATGCCTTCGTTGCCGAAAGTTACGTCTGAAATCGAATGCGATTTCTGGGGACTTAAAATCTGCTCTGAGCAGTTGAAAAGCACTCAAGTGGTAGTGAACGATTCAGTTTGTATGGTAAGTTTCCCTTCTGGATTTTATAACCTATCAATTCTAGGTTATGTCATGATTTTTTTAAGGTTCAATGGTCTCAGGATTACATTTTCAGAGTTGAAATAAATGGGAGCAATTTGAATAAGGTACTTTCTTCTTTTAAAATATAAACATTTTCATTTTCTTCTTATCTTATCTTCAACACAACGGAGATGATTGGATGTAATGGAACTTTCGCCTTGAAAAAGACAGAATGCGAAAATGAAGATTTGAACCTTTTGCTTTCTTCACCCTCAGTCTCCGATGATTATGTCGTCGGCTACTATCAATTTTGGATCGTCCTCTTTATCATCACGATGGCCCAAACTTGTCGCCTTTGTTTAACAAGCATTGGGGACACCATTTGCTTCAATTTGCTCGGTAAGTTTCCAGTATAGATGACGACTTAATTCTTTTCAGGGGACAATCCAACTGATTTCGGTTTGTCGAGGCTGGCGGGTTCAGCAGGTTGGGGAGTCGCACTGGTTACCGGTGTAATCGTCGACAAAATGAGCGAAGGAAGCGATACCATAAATTTCTTACCAGCTTATATATTTCTAGTTGTTTTTGCTATTTTGGATCTTCTTATTTCTTTTAAAATTGAGGTAATTTTCTATCAATATCAAAGAATCTGAATTATCCTTGACTTCCATTGCTTGATAGAATACATGGATAGAAAAGGAAAGGTCATAGGTTCGAATCCCTCTGGAGGCTTTTTTTTGTGCTCTTTTTTCCTCCTAATTTTCTTATTTTAAAAAGTAATTTTTTCTCCAGTTTAAAGTCATCTCGGAGCCATCCAAAACCTTATAAAGGACATCTTAAAAGCACTTCACAACCGTCATATCCTCATTTTATGTTTGGTGTTTCCTGGTGTTTCCTCAACGGTGTTTACTTCGCTATGATTTGGAATTTTCTATTTTGGTAAATAAAAATAAATATAAGTAAATATACTGTTTTGTAGGTTTTTAGAAGAGTCGCAGCAAATAACGGTTATGGAGAGATGACTTATATTAAAACATTGGAAGGATTAGTTTTAGCTTTTCATACTTATTTTGGGGAAATCCCATGTTTTTTTATTTCAAGTAAGTAATTAACCTCTTTAAACTTCCCTCCTTTATACTACCCCCTCCTTAAGCTTCCTTTCCTTTATACTTCCCCTCCCTTATACTTACCCCTCCTATATTCTTCCTTCTCTCTAAGGAAGTTTTTGTTGGATGCTCTTCAAAGTAGTACTTAAGGTTTTGGTTGGGTGATTCGAATTAACCTCCCCTTGTTAACCTCCTTAAACTTCCCTCCTTAATACTACCCCTCCTTAAGCTTCCTTTCCTTTATACTTCCCTACCTTATACTTCCCCTCCCTTATACTTACCCCTCCTATATTCTTCCTTCTCTCTAAGGAAGTTTTTGTTGGATGCTCTTCAAACTAGTACTTAATGGTTTAGGTTGGGTGATTCGAATTAACCTCCCCTAGTTAACCTCCTTAAACTTCCCTCCTTAATACTACCCCCTCCTTAAGCTTCCTTTCCTTTATACATCCCCTACCTTATACTTCCCCTCCCTTATACTTACCCCTCCTATATTCTTCCTTCTCTCTAAGGAAGTTTTTGTTGGATGCTCTTCAAACTAGTAACTTAATGGTTTAGGTTGGGTGATTCGAATTAACCTCCCCTAGTTAACCTCCTTAAACTTCCCTCCTTTATACTACCCCCTCCTTAAGCTTCCTTTCCTTTATACTTCCCCCTCTTTATACTTCCCCTACCTTATACTTCCCCCTCCTATATTCTTCCTTCTCTCTAAGGAAGTTTTTGTTGGATGCTCTTCAAAGTAGTACTTAATTTAGGTTGGGTGATTCGAAAGATGGGCCATGTAAACTGCATGTCGTTTGTGTTGGCAACCGTTGGGGTCAGATACATTTATTATTCATACTTGACGAATCCTTGGTGGACTCTTCCTGTGGAGACGTTCAACGGCGTCAGCTACGCCTTATTTTATGCGATAATGACCACCTACGCTTGTACTTTCTCACCGCCTGGAACAGAAACGACAGTGCAGAGTTTGGTCGCTGCACTTTTCGACGCTTTAGGTACCTAATTATATTTTGAAAATTTACTTATTTTTTCTAGGTTCCTCTGTTGGGAGCTTCATTGGAGGATTTCTAATCCAAAAAGTTGGCGGTGTCTGGACCTTTTGGTATTTGGGTCTGAGCTCATTATTTTTCTCGGCTTTAATCCCAATTTATTTATTTATTGGGAAGCCAAATCATGAAGGTACTACTTTTTAATTTAAAAAATAAATATTATGTTTTCTTTTTAGGAACTCCAGATCTTCAAGACAAAAACATTATTAAATCTATACAAAATGAATCTGATGTTAAAAAAATTGATACTAAAATGTGATATTAACTAAAATAAAGTTTTTTTCATCTAAAATCACCTATTTTTAACTTTCTCGAAGGGAAGTTTTCATGTCTGAATTTAGGAAAAGGGCCTTCCTGAGCTCGTAGATGGTGCCTGAATGTGGTGCCCAAATTGAGTTGTAAAACTCAAATTTTAGCCTTAAATTTAATTTAAGTAGGGTTATTGTTTTTGCTATCAAATAATTAACCAATAATAGAGGAAGAAATGACTGTGATAACGGGTATCTCACGACGCGTTTCGGCTTCAAAAGCCTCGTCAGGTGAGCTATTCCCTCCATCACAATCATTTCTATCTTTTCACTGTGAACCTATCTTCGAGAGATTTAGTGGATACAGCGGGAAGCCGGAAACAAACCGTCTCCCTAAAGCTCACCGCCGCCACCGTTCTCCAAGAGATAGAGCCACTCACCACCTCATTATTGGTTATTAATTTTTATGACAGGTTTGCTGCCATGGCATTACATTTACATTTTAATTTTTATTGCGTCTTATATTCCGCAAAAGGGTTGATTTTATGATTAAACAATTAACCAATAATAGAGGGAGAAATGACTGTGATAAAGGTTATCTCACGACGCGCTAGAGGGAATAGCTCACCTGACGAGGCTTTTAAGCCGAAACGCGTCGTGAGATACCCGTTATCACAGCCATTTTTCCTCTATTATTGGTTAATTGTTTGATATGTGGCGCTCCTGGTACGAAGGGCGAACTCAACATCGGACAAATTTTTTTTGTCATTTTCAGATTCTAGACCTTTTAATTATTATTATACGCCCATATAATTTTTATGTTGAGTTCGCCCTTTTCCCCCCTTTAAATACGTAAAAACCGATATGCGGCAAAGCTCTAACTGGGATATCCGAGCGGGTACGAAGGGCGAACTCCACATCCTAGTCCACAACACCCACTCCTTTTCTCATTCCAGGGCATGACTTTTCTGTTGAGTTCGCCCGTAACATAAAACTTTAAAATGCGAATATCTCGAAACTACGTTTTGTTGAGTTCGCCCTTCGTACCCGGAGCGCCTCATATTAATGTTATACCCTCGACAGACGGTTTTTGGAAGTGGTTCTTTAGGAACTTTTAGGATCAGCCTTTTAGGATGCATTTTACATAAATAATAATATGCAGCAAATAAGTTAGTTAGATCATCCAACAAATAAATTATTTAGATAAAAAAAAACAATGGGGTACAGGAGAGATAAAATACCAAAAATCAAGAAAGAAAAAAAAAAAAAAAGAAGACGGTCAGTATAAGAAGTGATCCGAAATGGAATTTTGGTTAAACAGCATCAATATTTGTCTTCTTTAAATTTTACAAGGGGCTATCTTGCGCTATTTGCGAAGGTTTACGAGAACTAATCCTAAAGGTTATTAATGCTGATAAAAGGTATTTAACATTTTTCAGACGTCCAGGTGTCTTTCACGTGGCAAAATGATATTGACAAGCGTGAAGAAGATCCAGATAAATAAAAAACTGCTTCCTATGAAAGCACATTATTTCTTAATTATTCAGGTAAAATATTATTTTAATTAAAAAGATGTTGTAGAAAGGTTAGGTCTGTTCAGCCCCAAAGACATAGGGTGACCCAGTGCTCATGGAGAACGCATCATGACGTCATATCTGTGTTCTCTCCGACAAATAATTAGCGTTTTTTTTTTTCATTAGGTTTGGCACCGATTGCTGCTTTTTTACCGGTGATAGCAAAAGATTTAGGCTTTTCAGCTTTGGCCGTCGGTACTATCTATACAGTCGTACCATTCTTGGCGTTTCCGATCAAAATATTTCTGGGAGGAATAGCTGATAAATTTCAATGTCAGAAACCGATGTTTTTAATGCTGCTTCTGTGCCAAACTTTGGCATACCTCTCAACTTACTGGATACCTTCACTTCCAGAAGCGTCGTCGAGTTTACTATGCGAAGAAAACTTATTTAAAATATGTTCGGAAAAACTTAAAATAATCGATTTAACTTCTCAAAATATAGGTTGTAAGGTAAGGTAGCCGAGTAGCAATTTTTGGAGTAATATTTTTTTAAGCAGATAAGTTGCGCAGATCGATGGATCAATTTTGAAATAAATGGTTTAGGATCTTCAAAGGTAAAACATTTTTAGCATTTTGCATGATTTTTAGGCCCCCCAACGCAAAAACTTCCATTTTTTGGTCAAGGATTCCAATTTTTTATCTCTATTTTAGAGAGACAATTGCATTTATATGCCAGCAAAAATAAATAACGAGACAGCACTCTGTAATAGGACATCTTCATGTAAACGACATGCGAGGACTCTTTATAAACGAAATTCTCTCCACTTCTTCAGTAGCAGACGAAGAAATCATCAAATACTATCAATTTTGGATGTTACTCCTATCAATCGCGATTGCCAGAATCTCCGGAGCTTCAGTGACCAGCAACGCGGACGCCATCACTCTTAACCTTCTCGGTAAATCAATCTGAAATCGATTATTTTGATTTCTTTGAAGGTGATAGGACGAAAGACTTCGGACTACAGAGGTTATGGGGTTCTGCAGGGTGGGGACTTATGTCTTTAATATCCAGCTTTGTCATAGACATGCTAAGCAAAGGAAGCGAGTCCAAAATTTATACGTCTGCTTACTATTTTCTGATAGTTTTCGGCATTTTGGATATCATCGTATCATCAACTGTAGATGTAAGAATTTTAGAAACTTCCATAATTTTAAAGAAATAGTGTAAAGTTGTTTCAGATCCGTCGAAAAGCTTAATCAAAGATGTCTTTAAAGCAATGAATGATCTTCATGTCGTTGTTTATTTGCTCTGGTGCTTTCTTAATGGGCTTTTCAATGCGATGGTTTCAAGTTTTCTATTCTGGTAGGAAATAACCAATAGGAAACTTTTAATGGAGAAATCAGGTTTTTAGAAGAAGTTGCTGCCAACAATGGCTACGAAGACATGACATATATCAAAACGTTGGAAGGACTGTCTTTGACATTTCAATGTTATTTGGGAGAAGTTCCATTTTTCTTTATTTCAAGTAAGATATACACATACCCATTCGATACATACCGATGTACATAGGGTATGTACATCACATAGGTAGATACCGATGTACATAGGGTATGTACATCACATAGGTAGATACCGATGTACATCACATAGGTAGATACCGATGTACATCACATAGGTAGATACCGATGTACATCACATAGGTAGATACCGATGTACATCACATAGGTAGATACCGATGTACATCACATAGGTAGATACCGATGTACATCACATAGGTAGATACCGATGTACATCACATAGGTAGATACCGATGTACATCACATAGGTAGATACCGATGTACATCACATAGGTAGATACCGATGTACATCACATAGGTAGATACCGATGTACATCACATAGGTAGATACCGATGTACATCACATAGGTAGATACCGATGTACATACCCTAAAGCCCATAAAGAAAACATAGGTACATACCGATGTACATAATATAGGTGCATACCGATGTACATAATATAGGGGCATACCGATGTACATAATATAGGTACATACCGATGTACATAATATAGGTACATACCGATGTACATAATATAGGTACATACCCTATGTACATCGGTATGTACCTATATTATGTACATCGGTATGTACCTATATTATGTACATCGGTATGTACCTATATTATGTACATCGGTATGTACCTATATTATGTACATCGGTATGCCCCTATATTATGTACATCGGTATGTACCAATATTATGTACATCGGTATGCCCCTATATTATGTACATCGGTATGTACCTATATTATGTACATCGGTATGTACCTATATTATGTACATCGGTATGTACCTATATTATGTACATCGGTATGTACCTATTATGTACATCGGTATGTACCTATATTATGTACATCGGTATGTACCTATATTATGTACATCGGTATGTACCTATATTATGTACATCGGTATGTACCTATATTATGTACATCGGTATGCACCTATATTATGTACATCGGTATGCCCCTATATTATGTACATCGGTATGTACCTATATTATGTACATCGGTATGTACCTATATTATGTACATCGGTATGTACCTATATTATGTACATCGGTATGCCCCTATATTATGTACATCGGTATGTACCTATATTATGTACATCGGTATGTACCTATATTATGTACATCGGTATGTACCTATGTTTTCTTTATGGGCTTTAGGGTATGTACATCGGTATGTACCTATATTATGTACATCGGTATGTACCTATGTTTCTTTATGGGCTTTAGGGTATGTACATCGGTATCTACCTATGTGATGTACATCGGTATCTACCTATGTGATGTACATCGGTATCTACCTATGTGATGTACATCGGTATCTACCTATGTGATGTACATCGGTATCTACCTATGTGATGTACATCGGTATCTACCTATGTGATGTACATCGGTATCTACCTATGTGATGTACATCGGTATCTACCTATGTGATGTACATCGGTATCTACCTATGTGATGTACATCGGTATCTACCTATGTGATGTACATCGGTATCTACCTATGTGATGTACATCGGTATCTACCTATGTGATGTACATCGGTATCTACCTATGTGATGTACATCGGTATCTACCTATGTGATGTACATCGGTATCTACCTATGTGATGTACATCGGTATCTACCTATGTGATGTACATCGGTATCTACCTATGTGATGTACATAGGGTATGTACATCACATAGGTACATACCGATGTACATCGGGTATGTACATCACATAGGTACATAACGATGTACATAGGGTATGTACATCACATAGGTACATACCGATGTACATAGGGTATGTACATCACATAGGTACATACCGATGTACATAGGGTATGTACATCACATAGGTACATACCGATGTACATAGGGTATGTACATCACATAGGTACATACCCGTACCTATGTGATGTACATACCCATATACATACCCATTCGGCCCCAACCGCCGAGCTTTTCATGATGTCTTTGACTTTAAGGTTGGTTTATTGAGAAGCTTGGCCTAATAAATTCGATGACTTTTGTGTTCGGGACATACGCAGTCCGGTTCATATTTTATTCGTACCTCACCAACCCCTGGTGGACTCTTCCGGCTGAAATGCTCCACGGAATTACGTACGGAATTTTTTATACGACGATGGCCACATACGCGAGGACTTTCTCGACTGAAGGGACCAGAACGACCATTCAAAATTTGGTGGCAGCTCTTTACGACAGCTTAGGTACTTCTTTTTCTTCCAAACAGTTTTTATCATGTTTTTTCAGGTTTTGCAATCGGAAATTTTATGGGAGGTTATACGATGCAGTATTTTGGTGGAGTCTTGATGTTTTGGTATTTGGGACTTGGCGCTGCTTCTCTGACAGTATTACATGCTGCTTTACAATTTTTTATTAGGAAACCCGAAAATTCTGGTTTATTCAAAAATTTATGTAGAATTTGTTCACTAATTGTAATTTTTAAGGTTCCAAAACTACGGAAGTAAAGGGAAACTCATGAAAACTGATGACTTCATAATATTTTTATACTTTTTATAAGTTTACTCCATAAGTTTGTGGTTACGGGAATAAATTTTGTGGAAATCCCGATTTTTGTGATTTTTTTAGAACTTTTAAATTAAAGGTACTTGTGAGTTACGATACTAGAACAACGCGCAGGCGCGAGCTTTCATGTGTTTTTAGTTCCCGCGTTTTTCAAAAATTTATCTTCGGGATTTGTCTAAATTCAAACTAGTTAACGAGGTGGTTATTTTTTTCCTCTCGCAAGACAAGCTCGTGTGGGAGAGGGAAAAAGAGCTCTCCTTGCGAGAGGAAAAAAATTAGCCTCCTGTTATCAAACTAGTTTAGGCAAATCTCAAAGATAAATTTTTGAAAAATGCGGGAACTAAAAACACATAAAAGCTCGCGCATGCGCGTTGTTCTATCGTAAACTCACAGGTACCTACCATAAATTTTTTTTTTCACCCTCTTCATAGAGGTTTGCCAAAGGAAAGCGGTTTTTAAAGGTTTTTATCAAATATCTCGAAACCTATGAGATTTAGCGCAAAAAAGACAAAGTACAAAATAATTCAAATTAAATTTCAAACAAAACGTCTTCAGCATACTATCTCGCTAAAGTGAAACATTTCGGAGATACAAGCTGTCAAAAACTTTTTAGGTCATTTATATCAAGTAACTTTAAAAAAATGGGTCCTAGAGAGATAATTTTATTATAAAATTTAATGAATCTAATCTTAAATTTAATGAATTAATAACTTTTGCACTGTTACATGGAGGGTCTTTGAGTGGTGTTAATTAAGTAATCTTTTTTCGCTTATATCTTCTAAACAGTTGATCCTACACAAAAAATGAATAAAAGCAAACTGAAAGGAAATTAAATTCCCTACAAAACGTACTTTATTCATTTTCATCCTCAGGCTAGCCGTTTTCGAGATATTTACATACCTTAATGGTGGATCAAAAGAAAAAGAAAATTATATAAAATGATCAATTTAATAGAAAAATAATAAAAAGTACAAAACAAAGCTATATGGTTTTTATAAAACAAAAATTTAAGACTAGACGGAATACTGATTAACTTTTCATGTCAGATTTGAAAGACTCTATCGCTTTTTGATCCAAAACTTCTGGTAGTTTGTTATCTAAAAATAAAATGTTATAAAGGTTAAAGAAAATGAAAAATGGATTACTTGATCCGAAATTCGGCTCTCCCATGATAAGATAAGCTAGGCGGAAGAAAACAGCAAAAAAGAGTGAACTGAGTCCTAGGTACCAAAATGTCATTACTCCTCCCAACATTTGCAACATGTATCCTCCGATAAAACTTCCCATAGAGGATCCTAAAAAGAGAGATTTAGCATTTTTTAAAGAGAAGCTACAGTAACACCCTCCATGTCTTTGAGGCCTTCCAGACCCTCTTCTTATTTTTTTCGTTACCTAAAGCGTCGAAAAGAGCGGCGACTAAACTTTGGAATGTAGTTTCTGTCCCCGGAGGCGAAAAAGTACAAACGTAAGTAGTCATCGTCGAGTAAAATATGGCGAAAGTGACTCCGTTGAAAGTTTCGACCGGAAGAGTCCACCAGGGGTTCGTCAGGTACGAATAGTAAATAAACCGGATTCCCATTACCAGCAAAACGAAAGACATCAAGTTAACATGGCCAAACTTCTTAATGGCCCAACCTAAAAAATTACAATTAGCAGGACCTTCGAATTTATGGGGAAAAGAATTTTGACACCAAAATGTTCTAGATGGTAGCATTGTTTGGTAAAAACCTTTGAGGTTACAGAAACCTAACCTAACCATCCTAACCTATAAGCTTCTAAACTCAAAGGTTCTACACTACTTAATGCGATGGTTGAAATTAAGTTTTTTTAAAATGTTAAAATACTGAGGGAGGAAGCCCTACAAAGAGCCTGTAGACAGGCATCTTTTCCGAAATTTTAAGGATTTCAGAGTAATCGATAACATATCGTCGCGTTAGTTCTAACACAGGACAAGTCATTTTTTATCAATTTGGAGTTTGGCATTGTTTCTGATGGTAAATTTTGTGGTGGATCGAATGCCGTTGGCAGTTTAACCCTATTACCAACAGATAACGCGTAGTTCACGATTTAGCCAACAGGTGATGCATTGATTCCAATGAGAAATTAATCCTTATTTTGGATCTCCTGAAAACCTTGGAAAAATGACTTGTCCGGTGTTAGAATTAACGCGACGATATTATCATCTAATTCATCAGTAATCACTGATTATATAACCTGTAAACAAGCATTTCGCGACGCCACCAAGGGGAGCTCGAAAACGGGAGCACGGGCGCTTCATCTCTCCTCAAATTTTCTTATGTCATACTAAACCCGCAAGACTTGGCGGTCATGTTGGTTTAGTATCTCTCGATTTTCAAAGAGACCCTGATTTGGTTATAGGTAGGCCTTTTTTTGGGCCATTGCCCCCCCCCCCCTCACCCAAATTTTGCTTAACGCCCCCAGTAACTTCCCAGCGCCCCCAGTAACTTCCCAGCGCCCCCAGGGGGGCAGTACCGCCCCCGTTGAGAACCACTTTAGAGCATAAATTGATGATATGTCTAAAATGTCATATTGTTGATGGTAACTAAGAAACCGTTCACTTTAGCAGATAATGCACAAATACTTTTTGTTGAAAATTCAACGTAGGTTATTTTTATAGTTAGTAGTTATTGCGCTAAACCTCATAGTTTTCGAGATATTCAATAAAAACCAGTTTTTTGGCATCCTGACACTCTAACTTACTTGATACAAAAAAAGTGGGATTTCACCCAAAAACGTATGAAAAGCCAACGCGAGTCCTTCCAATGTTTTAATATAAGTCATATCTCCATATCCATTGTTTGCCGCCACATCTTCTAGATACCTTCAGCAAAAAATTAAAATTTTTCAAAAAATTATTGCATTACCAAAATAAGAAATTCCATATCAAGGCGTTGTAGAGACCATTGATAAGACACCAGAGCATAAAAAGAGAATGTGGCGGTTATTTATCACTTTAAAAACGTCCTTGACGATACTTTTGGCAGGCTCTGTGGCGACTGTGAACTGTAGCAAACGATAGAAAAGAAGAACAAGAAAATTATGACTTACGTCAATTTTGAATGAGACAATTAGGTCCAAAATGGCAAAAACGACGAGAAAAATGTATGAAGAAGTGAAGTTTTTAGTGTCGCTTCCTTCGCTTAGCTTGTCAACTAATAATCCGGAGACGAATGCCATCGCGCCCCATCCTGCTGAAGACGCCAGCCTCGACAAGCCGAAATCAGTTGGATTGTCCCCTAAAAAAGAATTAAGTCGTCGTCTATACTGGAGATTTACCGAGCAAATTGAAGCAAACGGTATCCCCAATGCTTGTCAAACAAAGTCGGCAAGTTTGGGCCAACGTGATGACGAAAAGGACGATCCAAAATTGATAGTAGGTGACGACTTCTCCATCGGCGACTGAAGGAGAGGAAAGCAAAAGGTTCAAATCTTCATTTTCGCATTCTGCATCCTTCAAAACAATATTTCCGATACAACTGAAGTTTGAATCCATTTTTTCTATAGGCAAGTGCAAACAGTCGTTTTCAAGGTACCAACTGCTGCCGTTAACTTCAATAGTGAAGTTCGGTTCAACCTAAATAAAAATTAATCTTTTAAAATAACCTTCATGGAATTACCAAGCATCCAAATTTTGGATTCAAGATCAATTTTGTATTTTTCAACTGCTCAGAGCATATTTTGAGGCTTTGATCATCGCAGACGATTTCGGTGGTAACTTGGGGCAAAGAAGGCATCCAGTTTGTGGCCAAAAAGGCGAAAAGCTGCACGATTATAATGAGCATAAAAATCAATTTTTGACATTGAAATTTATCAGCGATTCCTCCCAAAGTGGCTTAAAAGGGAAAGAAACCAATGGAACGAAAGTAAAAATCGTTCCTATCACCAAAGGAGAAATCCGAGTCCTTTTAACACCACTGGTAAATAAGGCCATACTGGAGATACAGCTATCAAAAAAAAAATAAGTGCATTAATTTTTAAAAAACTTACTTGCGGAAAACAGAAAAAAATGGCCTTTGACTGGCAGAAGCTTCCGATTGATTGCCATTGCTGAAAACTTTCTGTGGCTTTCTTCTTTTCATAAATCTTTTAAATACCAAATTTTAGTATTTGCTCAATCTTTATCTCGCTAATAAAAAGCAAGATTTTTTAGTTAAACATGATACGGACTAGATGATATTATTAATATTAATATTTTAAGTTGATAACGCCAAGGGCAGGCTATAAGCTCATGACTGCGTGATTTTGTCCAATAAAAGGCAAAAGAGCAGTCATTAAAACTCTTTTCTGACAAGCAGCTTCATTCGTCTGAATCTTTCAATTTCCCATTTTGGTTCTTTTTTCGCAAATTTTTATTTTGTTCAATTTGAAGTTTTATTTTTTTTATTTTGCAGGTATTGACGTTGGAATAATAAACAGGTTTTTGAAGTCAGAGCTGAGGAAACTCCAGTTTTTATCGAATATCTCGAAAACTATGAGCTTTAGCGGAAAAGATGTTAAGTACAAAAATAATTTAAATTAAATTATAACACAAAGTGTTCAGTAAATAATCTTGCTAAAGTGAACGGTTTCGGAGTTACGAGCCGTCAAAAGTCAGATATTGGTAGAATAAGGTGCCAAAAGCTGTCTGCTGGTCCAGAAAGGTTTGCTACCTTTTATTTTGTTCAATTTGACGTTTTATCATTTTTATTTTGCAGATATTGACATTGGAATAATAAATTTCAGGTTTTTAATTGTTAGCCCGATGACAAAATTAAGTCAGTTTTTATAGAATATCTCGAAAACTATGAGGTTTAGCGCAAAATATATTAAGTACAAAAATAATGTAAATTAACTTTCCAACACAAAATGCTTAGTACACAATCTTGATAAAGTCAACGGTTTCGGAGTTACGAACTGTCGTCAAAAATTGGCAAAAATGCAAAAAGCGTTTTTTGCCAGTTTTATCAAATATCTCGAAAACTATGAGGTTTAACGCAAAAGATATTAAGTACAAAAATAATTAAAATTAAATTTACAACACAAAGTGCTTAGTTTACCATCTTGCTAAAGTGAACGGTTTCGGATTTACCAACTGTCGTCAAAAATTGGCAGAAATACAAAAAGCGTTTTTTGCTAGTTTTTATCGAATATCTCGAAAAGTATGAGGTTTAGCGCAAAAGATACTAAGTACAAAAATAATTTAAATTAAATTTACAATACAAAGTGTTTAGTGCAGAATCTTGCGAAATGAACGGTTTCGGAGTTACGAACTGTCGTCAAAAATTGGCAGAGTAGGATGTCAAAAAGCGTTTTTTGCCAGTTTTTATCGAATATCTCGAAAACCATAAGGTTTAGCGCAAAAGATATTAAGTACAAAAATAATTTAAATTAAATTTACAACACAAATTGTTTAGTGCACAATCTTGCTAAAGAGAACGGAATTTCGGAGTTACGAACTGTCGTCAAAAATTGGCAGATGTCAAAAAGCGTTTTTTGCCAGTTTTTAATGAATATCTCGAAAACTATGAGGTTTAACGCAAAAGATATTAAGTACAAAAGTAATTAAAATTAAATTTACAACACAAAGTGCTTAGTTTACCATCTTGCTAAAGTGAACGGTTTCGGAGTTACCAACTGTCGTCAAAAATTGGCAGAAATGCAAAAAAGCGTTTTTTGCCAGTTTTTATAGAATATCTCGAAAAGTATGAGGTTTAGCGCAAAATATACAAAGTACAAAAATAATGTAAGTTAACTTTCCAACACAAAATGCTTAGTACACAATCTTGATAAAGTCAACGGTTTCGGAGTTAAGAACTGTCGTCAAAAATTGGCAAAAATGCAAAAAGCGTTTTTTGCCAGTTTTTATCAAATATCTCGAAAACTGTACAAAAATAAGTAAAATTAAATTTACAACACAAAGTGCTTAGTTCACCATCTTGCTAAAGTGAACGGTTTCGGAGTTACCAACTGTCGTCAAAAATTGGCAGAAATACAAAAAAGCGTTTTTTGCCAGTTTTTATCGAATATGTCGAAAAGTATGAGGTTTAGCGCAAAGAAACTAAGTACAAAAATAATTTAAATTAAATTTACAACACAAATTGTATAGTGCATAACCTTGCTAAAGTGAACGGCTTCGGAGTTACGAACTGTCATCAAAAATTGGCAGAGTAGGATGTCAAAAGCGTTTTTTGCCAGATTTTATCGAATATCTCGTTTAGCGTTTAGCGCAAAAGATATTTAGTACAAAAATAATTCAAATTAAATTTCCAACACAAAGTGCTTAGTGCACAATCATGCTAAATTGAACAGTTTCGGAGTTACGAGCTGTCAAAAGTCGGAAATTGGGAGAATAGGGTGTCAAAAAGCTATCCGCTGTCCAGCAAGGTTTGCTACCGGGACGGGCGAACAGCAATGATACTCCAAAGGCTTCATAGTATTTTTTTTTCTAGAACAACCATATAAACAAGACTTCAATGGCTAATGAAGCAGGCGATTGCTTTACAGATAGTTTGCTATGGGCAAATCGACTGGAGTCTTAAGAATTGATTTTTTTTTTCAAAAGATGATTGTTTTTTGTGTAGTTCAGCGTCCATTCCCCCTTCTTAAAGTTCAAGGCTATTAATAAACGACCGATGAATTGCTCTAGTCGCAATTTCGTTTGCTGAATGAATCAGATTTTAATGATAGAGACGCCAAATCAACGAAGTCGAAGATAAGCAAGATTTTTTTTTCGTACTTTACTGAACTTCCACGCTGGAAGCTTTTTTATCTTGGTAAATGTAATCCTAACTTTTTATTGGCCAGATAAAGAAGGAACAACCATATTATAGTCGGCATTTTTAAAATCGGCCAACGCGGCACTTGTTTTTGCCGGCTTCGAAATGAAAGTGAACAAAAAACTTCTCCCTATGAAAGGGCACTACTTTCTGCTTTATTGCGGTAAGATATTTGTTTCTTTTGAGTTTGAATATGGTTTTCATTTAGGTTTATCGCCGATCGCACCTTTTTTGCCGGTGATTGCGAAGGATTTGGGATTCTCCGCTCTGGTCGTCGGGACGATTTTTACAGTTGTGCCTTTGCTATCGTTCCCGATCAAGCCGCTTTTGGGTGGCATTGCTGATAAATATCAGTGTCAGAAACCGATGTTTTTGATCCTTTTGGTCCTCCAAGCTGCTTTCTACCTATTAATTTATTGGATTCCGCCGCTTCCCCGAGGGACTACGAGCATAGTCTGTGATGGTGGCTTCAGCTTTAAAATATGCTCGGAAATGCTCCAAATTGAAGATCTGAATTCTAACTGCAAGGTCTGTATATAAATTAAAATGCCTCACTGGAAAAGTAAATTGTGAAATTAATCTTTTTGTCACAAAAATACGTAACTACTGAGAATGCTACCATAGCTCTTGTAACTGCCACTAGCATGCAGTATTGTATTTTTTTAAAACTAATTAATTAATTGCAGATTGATTGCTTAGACAATGGAAAGAGAAGAGTATTCGACATAGAACCAAATAGAAATGATTCGTTCAAGGTAAATACAGGGTGTTGCATCTAGAGTGGACCAGCAACTTTACGGCAAAGCAGTCCTACCAAAAAAAGTACTTTTTGCTGAGCTTCCAACGAAAACTTCCTTGAAGAGAAGTAACAATATAGGAGGGGGAAGTATAACGGAGGGGAGGTACAAGGGAGGGGGAAGTATATGGGAGGGTAAATATAACAGAGGGGGGAGTATAAGTCAAGGGAAGTATAACAGAGGGGGGAGTACAACGGAAGAGGAAGTTTTTTTTTTCGAAAAATTTTGCAAGTTTTCTTTTTTTTCCAAAAATTTTGCAAGTTTTCTGTTTTTTTTTGTTTTTTTTTCGAAAAATTTTGCAAGTTTGTTTTTTCGAAAAATTTTCCGAATTTTTTGAATTTTCTGAGTTTTTTTTTTTTCAAAAAATTTTTCCTTTTTTTTCAAAAAATTTTTCCATTTTTTTTTTTTTTCGAAAAATTTTCCAAGTTTTTTTGTCAAAAAATTTTCCAATTTTTTTTGAAAAATTTTCCGGTTTTCTTTTTAAATTTTTTTTTTGAAAAATTTTTGAAGTGTCAAGGTAGAAATAATGGGCTCTTTGGCCTACGGATGTGCCTCTCGTAATGGGTAGATTGTATGAAATTTCTCCCTACTAAAAAAAAATATAATAAAAAAGTGACAATTTTTTACACCAAAATTCATCAAAAATATAAGGAGTAATTGGTGAAAATTTGGTGAAAATCGGACCAACGGTTCGGCCGCAGCGAATTTTTTAAAATTTCAAACAGACATATCTCCGCCATTTTTTCGAAATTCAAAAATCGCCCTCGTTACATTCTTCTTCACCGGCTAAAGAAATTTGTGTGAAAATTTGGTGAAAATCAGATGAAAACTGTGGCGTGTCAAATCAACTTGAAATTTTGTGTAGATGACGATATTCTAAATACTTTGCTGTAAATTTGCTGGTACACTCTAGTTGCAACACCCTGTATGTTAGCTGTCATGGCTTCCCTGCTTTGCTTTTTGTTGAAATTATTGACTTTTTCTTATTGCCTTTTAGAAAGATGACTGTATATTTCTTCCTCTAAAAGTAGAAAACGAGACTTCATTTTGCAATATAACCTCCAACTGTAAAACTACATGCGAGGACACCATCATGTCTTCCGTTCCCGATAATGACGTCATAAAATACTATCAATTTTGGCTTCTTCTATTTTTAATCGCAACTGCCAAAACGGCATCCGCTGTGACGACCAGTATAGGAGACACCATTTGTTTCAATCTTCTTGGTAAATTCATTTTTGAAATCCATTATTTTATACGTACATTTTAGGTGATAAACCGACGGATTTCGGCCTTCAGAGGTTATGGGGAGCAGCAGGTTGGGGACTGATGTCTTTTCTTTCCGGTCTTATCATAGACAAAATGAGCGAAGGGAGCGATTCGAAAATATACACTACCGCATATTATTTTCTTATCATTTTCTGCATTCTTGATGTTATGGTATCTTCAACACTAGATGTAAATGTTCAAAAACTTTTTGTAGTTGCTATAATTTTTTTTCTATCTTAACTTAGTTCAAAGTCATAACTAATCCACCAAAAAGTATAATCAAAGATGTCTACAAAGTTATCAAAAATCGACATATTGCTATTTTTATGCTGTGGTGTTTGTCAATGGGATTTATACAGCTATGATATGGAATTTTCTTTTTGGTGGGTTTTAATTTAATTAATTAATTAATTATTTAAATAAGGTTTTAGAAGAAGTTGCCACCAATAACGGATATGGAGATATGACTTATATTAAGACGTTGGAAGGATTGACTTTGACTTTTCATTGTTATTTTGGAGAAATACCATTTTTCTTTATTTCAAGTAGGTTCTGCTTTGTGGATTGGAGGTACGAAAGGTCTTTTTAGGTTGGCTTATAAAAAAGATTGGGCATGTAAATTCGATGACGTTGGTTTTGGGAGCGTTTGCTGTACGATTCATCGCATATTCATATCTGACGAATCCGTGGTGGACTCTTCCAGCTGAAATGCTGAATGGGATTACTTTTGGGATATTTTATGCAACTATGACAACTTACGCTTGTACTTTTTCGCCTCCTGGGACTGAAACGACTGTTCAAAATTTGGTTGCTGCCTTATACGATGCTTTAGGTACCAATCTTAATTTGTATACTTTTAACTTTTTTTCTTTAAAGGCGTTTCGCTGGGGAGCTTCATCGGTGGGTATATGATTCAAAATGTTGGAGGAGTCTGGACTTTTTGGTATATGGGACTCAGCGCCATATTTTGACAGTGCTGCATGCAGTCGCCCATCTTTTCATGAAAAAAACCTGAATATATAGCTGGTTAGTGGTTTTTCGTATAAGAAGATTGATTTTCATTTATTTAGGGTCACGTTCGTCGGAAAAAAAAGAAAATGAATACCATTATTCAGAAGAACCTCAGATTTTAAACTAAGAACATCAGAATTTCAAAATTTTCAATCATTTTTATAAATTTCAAAATAAATTATAAGTAAATAGACTGAATTTGGAACTTATTTCTTTATAAAGTATGCCAATTTTTATAATAGACAGGCTCAACATGGAGAAAATGAGACTTTATGGAAAAAGGTGTCAAGAAGAAATTTTCCCCCAGATATCTCAAAAACTAGCACAAAAAATATTAAGTCCAAAAGGAAATCCCCAGCAAAAAAGCCCCTTAAACAGCTTAACCCTTTGAGACCGCAAGCGACTATAGTGCAATGCGCGCATGTCGCTTGGAGACCGCAGGCGAAAGACCATTTTATTTTCAGAAAACCCTTTTAAAAGACCATTTTATTTGCAGTAAACCCTTTAAGAAGACCATTTTATTTGCAGAAAACCCTTTAAGACCATTTTATTTGCAGAAAACCCTTTTAAAAGACCATTTTATTTGCAGTAAACCCTTTAAGAAGACCATTTTATTTGCAGAAAACCCTTTTAAAAGACCGTTTTTTTTTTCCTGAGAACCCTTAAAAGACCATTTTATTTGCAGAAAACCTTTTAAGACCATTTTATTTGCAGAAAACCCTTTAAAGACCATTTTATTTGCAGAAAACCCTTTTAAAAGACCATTTTATTTGCAGAAAACCCTTTAAAGACCAATTTATTTTCTGAGAACCCTTAAAAGACCATTTCATTTGCAGGAAACTCTTTTTAAAGACCATTTTATTTCCTAAGAACCCTTAAAAGACCATTTGATTTTTTGGGAAGTTTTTTCAGTTTCTTTTATTAAGATATCTCATAATACTGGACTTCTGAGCAATTGCTATGGTTTTTAGTCCTCTCATTAATTTTATCAATCTTTTACAAGTCTTGCAGGCAAAAATATGAGAAAAAATGGCGGTAAGAATCTAAAATTTTAAAATCTAACAGCCTTGTTTAGTTGCCCAGCGGGAACTGCGGGAAGCCTCGCTAAGATATTTCCTTCACTTCCTGTGGCGCTAGCGACATGCAAAAACTGGCCATATGCAGGGGAAGAAATGAACTACGTGATGATCGCGTCACTCGTCGCTTCTTTGCTTTGCTGGGCGCTGGGAGCGGTCGGGGAGAAGTGAGGGGAAAAGTGCTGCATGATTAACACCCTTCTCCACCTACCCAAGGGCTCAAACATTTGGGCATAGTCAAAAAAACCCCATAGCACAGAACTAAAAATAAATAAAACAATTAATTTGAATGAAAAAATTTAAGCAATATGTTTATTAGAGGAAACTTTGCTTTTGACTTAAAATAAAAGAAAGAAGTTTGTACAATTTAACGCCTGGCACGTCCCCTGCCGCGTCCTCTTCCTCGTCCACCACGCCCTCGACCTCTTCCTCTGGGTGCTCCGCCTAAAAAAAATAATTACAGAAAATTAATATTAAATATATAATTTATAAAAAAAAAAAGAATTTTTCTCAGACGTCTAATAAAATATTTAAAGATAAAATAGTTACCGCCACGAGCGGCGTCCTTCTTCTTTGATTTCGCTTTCGGTGTGTCGTCAATCAATAACGTTTCCAGCGGAAGAGAATCGGGTAAATATAATATCTGATGTTATTACCACGGATGCTCAGAGTATCGAGCTGAACTGGATCACGGTTTTAATGGTCATTTTGACCGCTTTTAAATGTGTATTCATAGCTACATCAACACCTAAAAAGAAAAGAAAAAAATGAATTTTTATTCTAAGAACTGTTTTATTCATATTATAGAAATACTAGAATTGGATGAAAATTGTGGAAGGGCCTCATCCCAAAAACTGTCCATGGAGGGCTAACACAATAACATCTGAGGATGTCAAAAATACTAGAAAGTTGATTTTTTACCTGTGATCGTCCCATGTACTTGAGTTCCATTTTTCAACTCGATTGTCACCGTTTCATGACTTAATTTCATTAAAAACCTACAAAAATTGTTAAAACACATTAAAAAACAATAATTAACAATCTATTGTATCTGACATTCCATTTTTTAACATATATTGTTTAAATTTTGAATCTGTAGTTAAAGAATCATATAAACGTTTCAACAACGTAAGCTATGAAGTCTCTAAATTAACAACAATTTTTTAAAAAAATAATCAAAACTTTACTTACTTAACTAACTTCATAATGACTAAAAATTCCTTTTAGTTAATTTCAGAAAAAATTAATCTGCCGTTTTTGTAAAAAACACGACCCGGCTTTGAGAAAAGTCGAATACAAGCGTCAACATAACCTAAGCCATAGACATCAAAGAGCAAAGAGCGGTAAACTCTAGCGGAATTTGGATTAAGCTGATACCTGTTACTTTTAACTGCTCTTTTATATACATATATGTTACATATTTAATTAATAAGTCAATGAATAATTTATTTTTATTTTTTAATATTTTTATTGTAGGAAGTAATTTGTGCTTTTCAGGACTTTTCTGCAAATAAAATGGTCTTTTAAAAGGGTTTTCTGCAAATAAAATGGTCTTCTAAAAGGGTTTCCTGCAAATGAAATGGTCTTCTAAAAGGGTTTTCTGCAAATAAAATGGTCTTTTAAAAGGGTTTTCTGCAAATAAAATGGTCTTTTAAAAGGGTTTTCTGCAAATAAAATGGTCTTTTGAAAGGGTTTCCTGCAAATAAAATGGTCTTTTGAAAGGGTTTTCTGCAAATAAAATGGTCTTTTAAAAGGGTTTTCTGCAAATAAAATGGTCTTTTAAAAGGGTTTCCTGCAAATAAAATGGTCTTTTAAAAGGGTTTCCTGCAAATAAAATGGTCTTTTAAAAGGGTTTTCTGCAAATAAAATGGTCTTTTAAAAGGGTTTTCTGCAAATAAAATGGTCTTTTAAAAGGGTTTTCTGCAAATAAAATGGTCTTTTAAAAGGGTTTTCTGCAAATAAATGGTCTTTTAAAAGGGCTTTCTGCAAATAAATGGTCTTTTAAAAGGGTTTTCTGCAAATAAAATGGTCTTTTAAAAGGGTTTTCTGCAAATAAAATGGTCTTTTAAAAGGGTTTTCTGCAAATAAAATGGTCTTTTAAAAGGGTTTTCTGCAAATAAAATGGTCTTTTAAAAGGGTTTTCTGCAAATAAAATGGTCTTTTAAAAAGGTTTTCTGCAAATAAAATGGTCTTTTAAAAGGGTTTTCTGCAAATAAAATGGTCTTTTAAAAGGGTTTTCTGCAAATAAAATGGTCTTTTAAAAGGGTTTTCTGCAAATAAAATGGTCTTTTAAAAGGGTTTTCTGCAAATAAAATGGTCTTTTAAAAGGGTTTCTGCAAATAAATGGTCTTTTAAAAGGGTTTTCTGCAAATAAAATGGTCTTTTAAAAGGGTTTTCTGCAAATAAATGGCAAAACTACGTTTTGTTGAGTTCGCCCTTCGTACCCGGAGCGCCTCAATTATTAGGAGAAAACATAATTTTGAGACAAATCGAAACTTTTTTGAGGATCAGCTACTTTTGGATCAGTTCTTTGTTTCAGTTTGTGGGGAAGCGTGAAAACCAAAAACGTTCTTATTGTTGAAGGTTTTTTGTCTTTGTCCAAGAATTTCGTTCCTTTCATGAGAAGATATTTCTCACACACGTGTTTTCTCATTTTATATTTGTAAGTATTACCAAATTTACTTCATATAATTGAATTAATTTACACTTTTATCGCTTTTTGATTCTTATTTTCACTGTTACTTCCTGATGAGTAAAAAAAGATTGAAATATATTGTCGTTTTCAAGTTATTTTTTATTTTATTTTTAATTTATTTGGGTTCTTAAAGTTTGGTAGACTTTGGCTTGCTATTTATAATATTTTTGGTTTTTTTTTACCGTCGTTCGTTGTAGCTTGAGAAAGTAGAACAAGCTGGGTGTAATAGAGTTTACCTGGAAGGATGAAGGTTTTATTGGCTGAGACCTTAGGGATTTTGATTAAAATTAGAGGACTAACCAGCTGGATATAATAGAGTCGAATGAGTTAACCAAGTGCATATCTTATTGGTTAACCAGCTGGGCGTGAAGAATTTTGCTTCTATCACTTATTCTATGGCAAAGCACAGTTTTGTTCAAGGTCACACCTTTTCGTGTAATAACTTGCCTGATGTATGATCAAGTGTGATAACCAGCTGGGTACATTAGAGTTGGAAAAAAGGGTGTAACTTGAAAATTAAGGCTGGGAGAGCGTTAAAAAGTGGTATGAAAAAAACAATCCCTTAATTTTAATCAAAGAGTGAAAGTTATAGTTAATCATGGGTTTCATTATACAGGGTGCCCAGAAAAAAACGTTACTTCATTATTTTAAATGAGAACCTCTATTTTTGGTGTAAAAACACCAAAATGGGCCAAAAACCAAATGGAGGTTTTTGAACCTTACACCAAAATGGGCCAAAAACCAAATAGATGTTTTTGAACTTCTATTTTTGGTGTAAAACACCAAAGTGGGCCCCAAATGGAGGTTTTTGAACCTCTATTTTTGGTGTAAAAACACCAAAATGGGCCAAAAACCAAATAGACGTTTTTGAACCTCTAACCGGCTCCGTGGCTGGTGGGTTCAGTCTCTGACTCACACCACGGAAGACCGGGGTTCGATCCCAGGTTGGGTATAGGGATTTTTGGTTGGAAGTAAAATTCCAATTAAAATATCCCTCTACAAAATCTGTGGATAATTTAGTTAGGCCACTCCTCTGGTAGTTGGTCCCGAAAAAAGGGCGCCACGGCATTATGGCGAAAGCCCCCGCCTGGGTCCAACCCCCCTCCCCCTTGTAACGGCCTGAGGCCAACAAGTATCAAAAAAGAGTAGATTAACCAATAGGAAGAGTAAGCCTCTTGCTCATTGGTTATATCTACTTCTTTTTTTAAAAAAGTTTTTGAACCTCTAATTTCGGTGTAAAACACCAAAGTGGGCCCCAAATGGAGGTTTTTGAACCTCTATTTTGGTGTAAAAACACCAAAATGGGCCAAAAACCAAATAGATGTTTTTGAACCTCTATTTTTGGTGTAAAACACCAAAATGGGCCAAAAACCAAATAGATGTTTTTGAACCTCTATTTTTGGTGTAAAACACCAAAATGGGCCAAAAACCAAATAGATGTTTTTGAACCTCTATTTTTGGTGTAAAAACACCAAAATGGGCCAAAAACCAAATAGAGGTTTTTGAACCTCTATTTTTGGTGTAAAAGCACCAAAATGGGCCAAAAACCAAATAGATGTTTTTGAACCTCTATTTTTGGTGTAAAACACCAAAATGGGCCAAAAACCAAATAGATGTTTTTGAACCTCTATTTTGGTGTAAAACACCAAAATGGGCCAAAAACCAAATAGAGGTTTTTGAACCTCTATTTTGGTGTAAAAGCACCAAAATGGGCCAAAATCCAAATAGATGTTTTTGAACCTCTATTTTGGTGTAAAAACACCAAAATGGGCCAAAAACCAAATGGAGGTTTTTGAACCTCTATTTTGGTGTAAAAACACCAAAATGGGCCAAAAACCAAATAGATGTTTTTGAACCTCTATTTTTGGTGTAAAGACACCAAAATGGGCCAAAAACCAAATAGATGTTTTTGAACCTCTATTTTGGTGTAAAAACACCAAAATGGGCCAAAATCCAAATATAAGTCGTATGATAAATGCTGTCTTGTGCTATAGTTAATGTTAAAACTGCAGAAATTTGGACAGTTATGAGTTATGACTTTTATATTGATACTATGAATTTTAAGTTTTGTTTGTTTTTAGGTTAACATAATGTCAGATGCGCAAGCTGCTCTATTGTTAAAGAAGCAATTGGCTGAACTCGTCCGTAATCCAGTTCAAGGATTTTCCGCTGGTTTGATCAACGACGACGATATTTACAAATGGGAAGTTCTTTTAATCGGTCCGCCGGATACTCCTTACGAAGGTGGATTTTTCAAAGCTCATCTTTTCTTTCCGAAAGATTACCCTCTCCGACCGCCCAAGATGAAATTCGTCACTGAAATCTGGCATCCGAACATCGAAAAAAACGGCGACGTCTGTATCTCGATTCTACACGAACCCGGCGACGACAAATGGGGCTACGAAAAAGCGTCAGAACGTTGGCTTCCGATCCACACCGTCGAAACGATTTTAATCTCTGTCATCTCGATGTTGGCCGATCCAAACGACGAAAGCCCAGCGAATGTCGACGCCGCTAAACAATGGAGGGAAAACTATCCAGATTTCAAACGTAGAGTTGCCAAATGTGTACGAAAAAGTCAAGATGAGATATAGCCAATGTTATTAAGACAATTTATAAATTATAATGAAAGAATGATGGTTACTATATGTTTTTCTTTTCTTTTTATAATTTAATTTAATTTTTTTTCTTTTTATATAAAATATCGATCGATTCTCATCTGTAATTTATGTATTTGTATAAAAATGTACAGCAATACGTTTAACAAAAAATCTTTTGGATATCTGGTTTTTGCTTTTTATTATTCCCTTTTTTTTTTTATTATTTATTATTATTATTATTATTATTATTATATATGGAATAACTTGAAAACTATTGTTCCTTGCGAAAAAGTCACTTAGTTTGAAATTATTTGCAATAAAATTTCTTTTATAAAGTAAAATTATATTTTGGATGAGAGGAATTGCTTAGGAAATATTCGTGTTTTTAGCATCTTCGACTACAATGTGTGTCAGAAGGTAATATTTGGTGTGTCTATCAACTATCAGGTCTGCCAACTGTCTCGGCGTTCCCTCAAGTCTGAACATGCGCGGACGTGTAGTTTTCCCATACTTTAAAGTAAAATTATATTTTGGATGAGAAGAATTGCTTAGGAATATTCGTGTTTTTAGCATCTTCGACTACAATGTGTGCCAGAAGGTAATATTTGGTGTGTCTATCAACTATCAGGTCTGCCAACTGTCTCGGCGTTCCCTCAAGTCTGAACATGCGCGGACGTGTAGTTTTCCCATACTTTAAAGTAAAATTATATTTTGGATGAGAAGAATTGCTTAGGAAATATTCGTGTTTTTAGCATCTTCGACTACAATGTGTGCCAGAAGGTAATATTTGGTGTGTCTATCAGGTCTGCCAACTGTCTCGGCGTTCCCTCAAGTCTGAACATGCGCGGACGTGTAGTTTTCCCATACTTTAAAGTAAAATTATATTTTGGATGAGAAGAATTGCTTAGGAAATATTCGTGTTTTTAGCATCTTCGACTACAATGTGTGCCAGAAGGTAATATTTGGTGTGTCTATCAACTATCAGGTCTGCCAACTGTCTCGGCGTTCCCTCAAGTCTGAACATGAGCGGACGTGTAGTTTTCCCATACTTTAAAGTAAAATTATATTTTGGATGAGAGGAATTGCTTAGGAAATATTCGTGTTTTTAGTATCTTCGACTACAATGTGTGCCAGAAGGTAATATTTGGTGTGTCTATCAACTTTCAGGTCTGCCAACTGTCTCAGCGTTTCCTCAAGTCTGATCATGCGCGGACGTGTAGTTTCCCCATACTTTAAAGTAAAATTATATTTTGGATGAGAAGAATTGCTTAGGAAATATTCGTGTTTTTAGCATCTTCGACTACAATGTGTGCCAGAAGGTAATATTTGGTGTGTCTATCAACTATCAGGTCTGCCAACTGTCTCGGCGTTCCCTCAAGTCTGAACATGCACGGACGTGTAGTTTTCCCATACTTTAAAGTAAAATTATATTTTGGATGAGAAGAATTGCTTAGGAAATATTCGTGTTTTTAGCATCTTCGACTACAATGTGTGCCAGAAGGTAATATTTGGTGTGTCTATCAACTATCAGGTCTGCCAACTGTCTCGGCGTTCCCTCAAGTCTGAACATGCACGGACGTGTAGTTTTCCCATACTTTAAAGTAAAATTATATTTTGGATGAGAAGAATTGCTTAGGAAATATTCGTGTTTTTAGCATCTTCGACTACAATGTGTGCCAGAAGGTAATATTTGGTGTGTCTATCAACTATCAGGTCTGCCAACTGTCTCGGCGTTCCCTCAAGTCTGAACATGCGCGGACGTGTAGTTTTTCCGTACTTTAAAGTAAAATTATATTTTGGATGAGAAGAATTGCTTAGGAAATATTCGTGTTTTTAGCATCTTCGACTACAATGTGTGCCAGAAGGTAATATTTGGTGTGTCTATCAACTATCAGGTCTGCCAACTGTCTCGGCGTTCCCTCAAGTCTGAACATGCACGGACGTGTAGTTTTCCCATACTTTAAAGTAAAATTATATTTTGGATGAGAAGAATTGCTTAGGAAATATTCGTGTTTTTAGCATCTTCGACTACAATGTGTGCCAGAAGGTAATATTTGGTGTGTCTATCAACTATCAGGTCTGCCAACTGTCTCGGCGTTCCCTCAAGTCTGAACATGCACGGACGTGTAGTTTTCCCATACTTTAAAGTAAAATTATATTTTGGATGAGAGGAATCGCTTAGGAAATATTCGTGTTTTTAGTATCTTCGACTACAATGTGTGCCAGAAGGTAATATTTGGTGTGTCTATCAACTATCAGGTCTACCAACTGTCTCAGCGTTCCCTCAAGTCTGATCATGCGCGGACGTGTAGTTTCCCCATACTTTAACAGAAGCCTTATCAAAATTCTTGTCAGTTGCCTCCCAGATTCCGAGCTCGGCGTATTCCTCCGAGAAACTGATAACAATTAAACTTTTTTACGTATGAAATATTCAAAATGTTTGACAAAAGACTTTTTAACGTTATCGTCCTCGGGCTGGGCTTTATGTTCGTCTTCACGGCGTTCCAAACTTTCGGAAATGTCGAGGTTAGTTTTTTAAATCTTTTCTCTTTTTTAAAAAAAATCAATTTTTATTAAAAATTAATCAAATTTAGATGTTATAAAAGTGTTGAAACATCAAAAAATGTTAAAACATCAAAGATCCAGGGTGAAAGCTTTCGTTGGACCAATGAAAATGTTAATTTTTATAGTGATTTTTTACTTTCCACCCATTAAAAAAAATGTTACGTCAAAAATTTAAGGAGGTCGACCATGTTTTGTGCCCGCATTTGCTCTTGTTAAAGTCCCAGCGAAAAGATGATTCAGGAGTTGAATAATCGTTTTTGTTACATTCGATTAGAAGAGAGGATGAAAGTAGGAAGATGAAAGTTTGAATGTTAAGGCCAAGGTCATTCATTCACGCGGGAAATGAATAATTTGAGCAACATAGTGAGAAGGGTGTCAAAATCTCGAAAAACTATGAGGTTTGGTAAAAAACTATTAAGTACAAAAATTATCTACATTAAATTTCAACAAAAAATGATTAGGATATAATGTTGCTGAAGGGAACGGTTTCGGAGTTACGAACCGTCAAAAGTCTAGGGTTGGAAATGTGTTAAAAAGCGGTTTTTGTCGGGTTTTATGGAATATCTCAAAAACTAGGAGGTTTAGCGCAAAAATTAATAAGTAGAAAAATAATCTAAGTTAAATTTCCTACTAAAAATACTTAGCACTTAATGTTGCTGAAGTGAACGGTTTCGGAGTTACGAACCGTCAAAAGTCAAGGGTTGGAAATGTGTTAAAAAACGGTTGTTGTCGGTTTTTGTCAAATATCTCGAAAACAATGAAGTTTGGCGCAAAAACTATTAAGCACAAAAATAATCTAAGTCAAATTTCCAACAAAAAATGTTTAGCATATAATGTAGCTGAGGGGAACGGTTTCGGAGTTACGAACCGTCAAAAGTCAAGGGTTGGAAATGTGTTAAAAAGCGGTTGTTGTCGGTTTTTATCAAGTATCTCGAAAACTATTAAGTTTGGCACAAAAACTCTTAAGTACAAAAACAATCAAAATTAAATTTCCAACACAAATGTTTAGTATGTAATATTGCTGAAGAGAACGGTTTCGGAGTTACGAACCGTCAAAAGTCAAGGGTTGGAAATGTGCTAAAAAGAGGTTTTCATCGGTTTTTATTAAATATCTCGAAAACTATAAAGTTTGGCGAAAAAACTATTAAGTACAAAAACAATCTAAATTAAATTTCCAACAAAGAATGATTAGGATATAATGTTGCTGAATGGAACGGTTTCGGAGTTACTAACCGTCAAAAGTCAAGGGTTGGAAACGTGTTAAAAAGCAGTTTTGTTGGTTTTTATCAAATATCTCGAAAAACTATTAGATTTGGCGCAAAGACTATTAAGTACAAAAACAATTCAAATTAAATTTCCAACACAAAATGTTTAGTATGTAATATTGCTGAAGGGAACGGTTTCGGAGTTACGAACCGTCAAAAGTCAAGGGTTGGAAATGTGCTAAAAGAGGTTTTCGTCGGTTTTTATCAAATATCTCGAAAACTATAAAGTTTGGCACAAAAACTATTAAGTACAAAAACAATTTAAATTAATTTCCAACACAAAATGTTTAGTATGTAATATTGCTGAAGGGAACGGTTTCGGAGTTACGAACCGTCAAAAAACCAAAGGTTGGAAATGTGTTTAAAAGCGGTTTTTGTCGGTTTTTATCAAATACCTTGTAAACTGTTTGGTTTGGCGCAAATACTATTAAGTAAAATATTATCTACATTAAATTTCCTACTAAAAATGTTTACCATACAATGTTGCTGAAGGGAACGGTTTCGGAGTTACGAGCCGTCAAAAGTCAAAGGTTGGAAATGTGTTTAAAAGCGGCTTTTCTCGGTTTTTATCAAATATCACGAAAACAATGAAGTTTGGCGCAAAAACTATTAACACAAAAATTATGTACATTAAATTTCCAACAAAAGATGTTTAGCACATAATGTTGCTGAAGGGAACGGTTTCGGAGTTGCGAACCGTCAAAAGTTTAGGGTTGGAAATGTGTTAAAAAGCGGTTTTGTGGGGTTTTATCAAATATCTCGAAAACTATTAGATTTGGCACAAAGACTATTAAGTACAAAAACAATTCAATTAAATTTCCAACAAAAACTGTTTAGCACATAATGTTGCTGAAGGGAACGATTTCGGAGTTACGAACCGTCAAAAGTCAAATGTTGGAAATGGGTTAAAAAGCGGTTTTTGTCGGTTTATCAAGCGGTTTATCAAATACCTCGTAAACTGTTAGGTTTGGCGCAAAACCTATTAAGTAAACATATTATCTACATTAAATTTCCAACACAAAATGTTTAGCATATAATGTTGCTGAAGGGAACGGTTTCGGAGTTACGAACCGTCGAAAGTCAAGTGTTGGAAATGTGTTAAAAAGCGGTTTTTGTCGGTTTTTTCAAATATCTCGAAAACTATGAAGTTTAGCGCAAAAACTATTAAGCAAAGAAATTATGTACATTACATTTCCAACAAAAAATGTTTAGCACATAATGTTGCTGAAGGGAACGGTTTCGGAGTTACGAACCGTCAAAAGTCAAGGGTTGGAAATGTGTTAAAAAGCGGTTTTTGTCGGGTTTTATCAAATATCTCGAAAACTATGAGGCTTGGCGAAAAAACTATTAAGTACAAAAACTATTCAAATTAAATTTCCAACAAGAAGTATTTAGCACATAATGTTGCTGAAGGGAACGGTTTCGGAGTTACGAACGGTCAAAAGTCAAAGGTTGGAAATGTGTTAAAAACAATAACAATAAAACAAATAGAAAGGTGGAAAAACTATTAAAAACAAACGTAATCAATCATTAATCAACATTTAAATTATTAATTACCTAGTTAATTAGGTATTCAATGCTTAAAAACAAACAGAAAAAAATTGGACGCTTTTCCATTCCTACCAGAAATCTAATCATTTTTGTAAATAAAGAGTCGAAAACTGTCAATTATTTGCTATTTTGTCATTAGAGCTCTCGACCTAAATCTATGGAAAATAACCTAGGGGAAAAAGGTGTTCAAATAAAAAGCGCTGTCAGAAATATTTATTGTGCGACATTTTAAAATTTAAATATTGCAAAAACATATTTGGTAATTTGACCTTCTAAAATTGAAACATGACAATTTATCAGCATTAACTTGATAAAATATTGTATGCGAAAAAAGAAAAAAAAAAACTTGTAGGTGTGCTAATGTTATTGATAATGATGACCTCCTCTTTACGGTCACCTACCATGAAAGTTGTTCTGTGGACAATCCTGTATAAATATTAAAATGACCTACATCTTAAAAGAGCCCACTTGAAAAAAAGAATAAAATGTGCTCATACATTACTGCTCAATTGGGTCAGGATTATGGTAAATGTTTCTTGAAACGCCACAATTTTTGCCCATATTCAGCGGAGTCAAAAAGTGGTTTTTATCAGTTTTCATCAAATATCTCAAAAACTATGAGAATTAGCGCAAAAACTATTAGGTATAGAAATAATCTGCATTGAATTTCCAACAAAAAGTATTTAGGGTGTAATCTTTCTTAAGTGAACGGTTTCGGAGTTACGAGCCTTCAAAGGTCGAGCTTTGATAAAGGTTGTCAAACAGTGGTTTTTTTTGGTTATCTCGAAAACTATTAGAATTACCGCAAAAACTATTAGGTATGAAAATAATCTGCATTGAATTTCCAACAAAAAGTATTGACCGTAAAATCTTGCTTAAGTGAACGGTTTCGGAGTTACGAACCGTCAAAAGTCCAGCTTTGGTTTGAGGTTGTCAAAAAGGGTTTTTTTTTTTCAATCGGTTATCTCGAAAACTGTGAGGATTAGAGCAAAAACTATAAATTATAAAAATAATCTGCATTAAATTTCCAACAAAAAGTACTTAGGGTATGGTCTTTCTTAAGAGATCGGTTTCGGAGTTACGAACCGTCAAAAGTCGAGCTTGGTAGAGGTTGTCAAAAAGTTGATTTTATCGGTTATCTCGAAAACCATGAAAATTACCGCAATAACTATTAAGTATAAAAATAATCTGCATTGAATTTCCAACAAAAAGTATTTAGGGTGTTATCTTGCTTAAGTGAACGGTTTCGGAGTTACGAACCGTCAAAAGTCGAGCTTGGTAGAGGTTGTCAAAAGTTGTTTTTTTTTTAATCGAATATCTCGAAAACTATGAGAATTAGCGCAATAACTATTAAGTATAAAAATAATCTGCATTGAATTTCCAACAAAAAGTATATAGGGTAAAGTCTTGCTTAAGTGAACGGTTTCGGAGTTACGCACCTCCAAAAGTCGAGCTTTGGTAGAGGCTGGCAAGAAGTGGTTTTTTATCGGTTATCTCGAAAACTATGAGAATTATCGCAAAAACTATTAGGTATAAAAATAATCTGCATTGAATTTCAAACAAAAGTAATTACAGTATAATCTTGCATAAGTGAACGGTTTCGGAGTTACGGACCTTCAAAAGTCGAGTTTTGGTAGAGGTTGTCAAAAAGTGGTTTTTATCAATTTTCATCAAATATCTCGAAAACTATTAGAATTACCGCAAAAACTATTAGGTATAAAAAATAATCTGCATTGAATTTCCAACAAAAAGTATTTAGGGTATAATCTTGCTTAAGTGAACGGTTTCGGAGTTACGAACCATCAAAAGTCGAGCTTATTTAGAGGTTGTCAAAAATTGTTTTTTTTTTTTTTAATCGAATATCTCGAAAACTATGAGAATTAGCGCAATAACTATTAAGTATAAAATAATCTGCATTGAATTTCCAACAAAAAGTATATAGGGTAAAGTCTTGCTTAAGTGAACGGTTTCGGATTTACGAACCATCAAAAGTCGAGCTTTGGTAGAGGTTGTCAAAAAGTGGATTTTTATCGGTTATCTCGAAAACCATGAAAATTACCGCAATAACTATTAAGTATAAAAATAATCTGCATTAAATTTCCAACAAAAAGTATACAGTATATTCTTGCTTAAGTGATCGGTTTCGGAGTTATGAACCGTCAAAAGTCGAGCTTTGGTAGAGGTTGTCAAAAAGTGGACTTTTATCGGTTATCTCGAAAACCATGAAAATTACCGCAATAACTGTTAAGTATAAAAATAATCTGCATTGAATTTCCAACAAAAAGTATTACAGTATATTCTTGCTTAAGTGATCGGTTTCGGAGTTACGAACCGTCAAAAGTCGAGCTTTGGTAGAGGTTGTCAAAAAGTGGACTTTTATCGGTTATCTCGAAAACCATGAAAATTACCGCAATATTAAGTATAAAAATAATCTGCATTGAATTTCCAACATAAAGTATTGTATCGTGAATTTCAAGTAACGTGAATGTCGATTCTTATCAGTATTTTTTATTGCCTTTTTTATTACTTGTTTTTATCAGTTCCTACTATTTTTATTACATTATTAGAATAAAATGAACTTTAATTACTGTGATTATTATCATTTTTACGGTATTTTTACCGTTTTCTACTCTTGAACTTGAAATTTTTTCTGATACTCAAGTCCACCAGGTGTCCTTCAATTTTTTGCAAAATGTCGCTCCCTCCGAAGTTAAAGAAACTCGTTTGTTTGAATTTAAAAATGACAAGAATATTTATAGGATTAAATTGACCCACTTAAATTTACAAAGATCTGGATTACATTGATAAGATTAACATATTTTGCAAGGATTCAAGATTAATTTTGTTGTTTTTACATTTGCCAGAGTTGGTCGTTTATGATGTAGTCCATCGTAGGCACAGATGGGCTAAATCTTAATCATGAATATGATTAAGATTTTAAATCATAGGAATACTTTTCTGTGATTAAGAATAAGATTAAATTCGTATTCACGTAGTAAACGTATGATTAAAATCACACTCAGGTGTATGATTAAGAATAAAATCACAGAGATGATTAAGTATCAACTTTTAATCACAGGAAATCTGTGATTAATCCCAGAAAGCTGTGATTAATCACCGGAACGTTGTGATTAATTACAGGAATCTTTAAAATTTTGATTTGTCAATATTATAAATAATGATTAAAATTTTGGAGTTTTAGAGATTGATAGATTTTTTGTTTTTAGTTTTTGAGAGTAAATTGTGATCAGAGGTGACAATATTCACAGATTCCTGTGATTACACAATATACTTATGATTAATCAAGCTTTTCCCTTAATTAATCCCAGATTGCAATCATTAATCATTATTTTCCTAAGATTAATCACAGATTCCAATGATTAATCATTATTTTCCTATGATTAATCACAGATTCCAATGATTAATCATTATTTTCCTACGATTAATCACAGATTCCAATGATTGATCATTATTTTCCTATGTTTAATCATTATTTCCTATGATTAATCATTATTTTCCTATGATTAATCACAGATTCCAATGATTAATCATTATTTTCCTATGATTAATCACAGATTCCAATAATTAATCATTATTTCCTACGATTAATCACAGATTCCAATGATTAATCATTATTTTCCTATGATTAATCACAGATTCCAATGATTAATCATTATTTTCCTACGATTAATCACAGATTCCAATGATTGATCATTATTTTCCTATGTTTAATCATTATTTTCCTACGATTAATCACAGATTCCAATGATTGATCATTATTTTCCTATGTTTAATCATTATTTCCTATGATTAATCATTATTTTCCTATGATTAATCACAGATTCCAATGATTAATCATTATTTTCCTATGATTAATCTCAGATTTCAATGATTAATCATTATTTTCCTACGATTAATCACAGATTCCAATGATTAATCATTATTTTCCTATGATTAATCACAGATTCCAATGATTAATCATTATTTTCCTACGATTAATCACAGATTCCAATGATTGATCATTATTTTCCTATGTTTAATCATTATTTTCCTATGATTAATCATTATTTTCCTATGATTAATCACAGATTCCTGTAATTGATCACAACATTCCGGTGATTAATCACAGATTTCTGGGATTAATCACAGATTTCCTGTGATTAAGAGTTGATTCTTAATCATCTCTGTGATTAGGATTTTATTCTTAATCATACTCACGAGTGTGATTTTAATCTTATTCTTAATCACAGAAAAATATTCCTATGATTTAAAATCTTAATCATATTCATGATTAAGATTTTGCCCATCTCTGATCGTAGGCTTATTTCTGTTTAACATTGACATGAATGCAAAATTAATTATTCTCAGGCTGTCCTTTTTTTGAGGTGACATCTGATAATGAATATGAAGATCAAATATGAGATTTCTATGCTCCCCAAGGCTTAAATTTCGCCATAATCGCCAGATTAAATAAAAAACGGTTCCGCTCTGACCTTGCTTCATAGTTTCAAAAATTGGTTGGCAAAGAACGTTAGGAAATATTGAACGTTTCAAATTCCACGTGAATGTTTAAAAAATGCGGAAATTAAGTTTTGTCCTTGGTTTTGTATTTTTTACTTTTAACTGTTATAAGTAGTAATTATAAACTAAGCCGATAACCCGTTGCATAACTGATAGAGTGGAGATTGTTACGGAGTCTCCATAATTAAGCCGGCCTTTAACCCTTTTCCCCTTTATCTACGGAACTTGAAAAATGATTACTGGATAAAAAAAAGCAAGATCCTCGGTGGAATATCAAATTTTGGGAAAAGTTTTTGGTGTTGCTTTGCGCTAAACCTCATAGTTTTCAAGATATTTGATAAAAATTGACAAAAAACGCTTTTGACATCCTTTTCCAAGCCTAGACTTCTGACGGTTCGTAACTCCGAAACCGTTCACTTGAGCTAAATTATTTACTGAACACTTTTTGTCGGAAATTCGATTGATTTATTTTTGTACTTCACAGTTTTTGCGCTAAACCGCTTAGTTTTCATGATATTTGATAAAAACTGACAGAAAACGCTTTTTGATACCCTTCTCTGCCAAGTTTGGACTTTGACGGTTCGTAACTCCGAAACCGTTCATTTTAGCTAGATGGCTTACAAAACACTTTTTGTCGGAAATTCGTTTTGATTTATTTTTGTACTTAACAGTTTTTGCGTGAACCTCATGGTTTCATGATATTTGATAAAAACTGACAAAAAAACGCTTTTGACACCCTTTTCCACGCCTAGACTTCTGACTGTTCGTAACTCCGAAACCGTTCACTTTAGCTTGATTCTTCACTAAACACTTTTTGTCGGAAATTTGATTTGATTTATTTTTGTACTTGACAGTTTTTGCGCTAAACCTCATAGTTTTCAAGATATTTGAAAAAAATTGACAAAAAACGCATTTTGACACCCTTCTTTGCGAAGCCTAGACTTTGACGGTTCGTAACTCCGAAACCGTTCACTTTAGCTAGATTATTAAGTAAACGTTTTTGTCGGAAATTTGATTTGATTTATTTTTGTACTTCACAGTTTTTGCGCTAAACCTCATAGTTTTCATAATATTTGTTAAAAACTAACAGAAAACGCTTTTTGACACCCTTCTCCAAGCCTAGACTTCTGACGGTTCGTAGCTCCGAATCATTCACTTTAGCTAGATTATTCACTTAACACTTTTTGTCGGAAATTTGATTTGATTTATTTTTGAACTTAATAGTTTTTGCGCTAAACCTCATAGTTTTCATGACGTGACGCTTGTTAAAAACTTACAGAAAACGCTTTTTGAAACCCTTCTCTGCGATGCCTAGACTTTGACTGTTCGTAACTCCGAAACCGTTCACTTTAGCTAGATTATTTACTGGATACTTTTTGTCGGAAATTCGATTTGATTTAATTTGTGCTTCACAGTTTTGCGCTAAACCTCGTAGTTTTCATGATACTTGATAAAAAGTGACAGAAAACGCTTTTTGATACCCTTCTCCAAGCCTAGACTTCTGACGGCTTGTAACTCCGAAACCGTTCACTTCAGCTAGATTATTCACTAAATACTTTTTGTCATAAATTCAATTTAATTTATTTTTGTACTTCACGGTTTTTGCGCTAAACCTCATAGTTTTCATGATATTTGATAAATCTGACAAAAAACGCTTTTGACACCCTTCACTTGAACTCAAATTGGGGCCACCAAGAAAACATTCCAATACTTTGCCCATAAATCCAAAAATCTGGATTTCATGCACATTGCGTTACTTTTTTACGAGTAACTTTTTTCGCTACAAGAAGCGTAGGTGAATGTTTGCTGTTACAACATAACATCCGTGGAAACCCGATTTCCTCCGCATTACTGATATCTCGCGGAGGCAAAAAAAATTGCTCCTTTTTTCTAAAGTTGACCATATTATCCGGATTTATAACTTATGAGACAAAGTGGTTTCTCTTTGAGACAAATACGGAAAAGTTTACTTTCACAAAAAGTAAACAGACCTTTTTTTTTGTCTTATATTTTGCAAAGATTAGGAATAGGCGCGTTGCGAACTACGAAGATAACCTTTTTAAAGGAAGTAGCTTTTGATGTTCCTAATTGATAAAATTATTTAAAAAATTAGGACGTCTGCGATAAGCCTAATATGACGTTTGAGTGCCCTAAGCGAAACACTAATACCTTAACTACTAGTACGATTTTATAAGTCAAATATGACGTTAGAGTGCCCTCTGCGAAAAACTTAATACCGTAACTACTAGTCCGATTTTTATAATAAATTTATGTTTATAGGTGTCTTTATGATTTCTTTTTTCAATCATTAGAGACTACCTTATACAACCATCGAAACCGCCATTCATTTGTAGAGAAGGGTGACAAAAGGGGTTTTTATCAAATATCTCGCAAACTACGATATTTAGCGCAAAAAGTATTTGTACAAAATTAATTTGAAGTAAATTTCTGACAAAAATGTCTTACAAGTAACCTTGATAAAGTGAACGGTTTCGGAGTTATGGAGCGTCGAAAAAAGGCCTTTTTTAAACTTTAACACTGGATTATATTGGATTTTAAATCATATTGCATAAACTGTTTGTTCTATGGAAAAAATAATAAGATATTTTTTTGAGTAAATCGCTTAAAGATTATTTTTGTACTTAGTCTTTGTCTGGCTAGGACTATTAGTTTCTGAGATATTTGACAAAAAATGATAGAAACCACTTTTGGTCACCTCCAACTCACTGATCATTTTTATTTTTTAGGTAACAATTTTAAATTCTCTTCGGGATGACGACCCAACTTTTACCGGCACGGGATACACATCATTAGCAGTCATTTATGTTATGCTTGCTATCGGAAATTGGGTCGCACCGTCCATCATTGGAGGAATCGGCCCTCGCATGTCTATGGTCATCGGGAGCATTACTTATTTGTATGTATTGGTAATCTTTTGAAATATTAAGTCGTTTTTTAGGTTGTTTATAGCATCATTTTTACTGCCCAAAACATGGCTTTTGTATGCTGCATCTGCTTTGATCGGTATGGGCGCTTCGATCATCTGGACGGGTCAGGGGAACTATTTAACACTCAATTCCGATGATCAGACGATGTCGAGGAATTCTGGAATATTTTGGGCTTTACTGCAATCGAGGTATGTATATTTTGGAGAATCTACAGTAATTGAAGCAAGTTAGAACCATCATCTACCGCTATTCTCACTTCTCCTCGAGAAGCTTAACCCTTTCGAGACTGCAGGCGATGGTAGTTGCCATGCGTACACTTTGCATTGGAGACCGCAGGCGACTTTAGTTGCCCAGCGGTAGGGTTGATTCGATATGGCCTTCCTTGCGATATTTTATCCGATACGATATTTTTCAAAATATCGGAATTTTTCAAAAATATCGTATCGGATAAAATATACTAACCGGTATATCGGAAGGAAAATATCGGATGAACCGGTATATCCGGATGAACCGATACATCGGAAGGAAAATATCAGATGAACCGATATATCCGGAAAATATTATGAACCGGTATATCGGAAGGAAATATCGGATGAAACATCGAAAATATCGGATGAACCGGAATCGGAGGAAAATATCAGATGAACCGATATATCGGCAGGAAAATATTGGATGAACCGGTATATCGGAAGGAACATATCGGATGAACCGATGCATCGGAAGGAAAATATCGGATGAACCGGTATTGGAAGGAAAATATCGGATGAACAGATATATTGGAAGGAAATATCGGATGAACCGGTATATCGGAAGGAAATATCGGATGAACCGATACATCAGAAGGAAAATATCGGATGAACCGATACATTGGAAGGAAAATATCGGATGAACCGGTATATCGGAAGGAAAATATGGATGAACCGGTATATCGGATGGAAAATATCGGATGAAACAATACATCGGAAGGAAAATATTGGATGAACAGATATATCGGCAGGAAAATATCGGATGAACCGATATATCGGGTGGAAAATATTGGATGAACCGGTATATCGGATGGAAAATATCGGATGAACCAATATATCGGAAGGAAAATATTGGATGAACCGATATATTGGAAGGAAAATATCGAATGAACCGATATATCGGATGACCGATATCGGATGGAAAATATCGGATGAACCGATATATCGGAAGGAAAATATCGGATGAACCGCATATATCGGAAGTAAAATATCGGATGAACCGATATCGGATGGAAATATATGAACGGATGGAAAATATCGGATGAACCGATATATCGGAAGGAAAATATCGGATGAACCGATATATCGGAAGGAAAATATCGGATGAACCGATATATCGGAAGGAAAATATCGGATGAACCGTATATCGGAAGGAAAATATCGGATGAACCGGTATATCGGAAGGAAAATATCGGATGAACCGGTATATCGGAAGGAAAATATCGGACGAACCGATATATCGGAAGGAAAATATCGGATGAACCGATATATCGGAAGGAAAATATCGGATGAACCGATATATCGGAAGGAAAATATCGGATGAACCGATATATCGGAAGGAAAATATCGGATGAACCGATATATCGGATGAAAATATCGGATGAACAATATATCGGAAGGAAAATATTGGATGAACGATATATCGGAAGGAAAATATCGGATGAACCGATACATCGGATGGAAAATATCGGATGAACCGATATATCGGTGGAAAATATCGGATGAACCGATACATCGGAAGGAAAATATCGGATGAACCGATATATCGGAAGGAAAATATCGGATGAACCGATATCGGATGAATGAAATATATCGGATGAACCGATACATCGGATGGAAAATATCGGATGAACCGATACATCGGGTGGAAAATATCGGATGAACCGATATATCGGAAGGAAAATATCGGATGAACCGTATATCGGAAGTAAAATATCGGATGAACCGTATATCGGAAGGAAAATATCGGATGGAACCAATATATCGGAGAAAATATGGACGAACCGATATATCGGAAGGAAAATATCGGATGAACCGATATATCGGAAGGAAAATATCGGATGAACCGATATATCGGAAGGAAAATATCGGATGAACCGGTATATCGGAAGGAAAATATCGGATGAACCGGTATATCGGAATGGAAAATATCGGACGAACCGATATATCGGAAGGAAAATATTGGATGAACCGATATATCGGAAGGAAAATATCGGATGAACCGATATATGGGAAGGAAAATATCGGATGAACCGATATATCGGAAGGAAAATATCGGATGAACCGATATATCGGAAGGAAAATATTGGATGAACCGATATATCGGAAGGAAAATATTGGATGAACGATACATCGGAGGAAAATATCGGATGAACCGATATATCGGGTGGAAAATATCGGATGAACCCATATATCGGATGGAAAATATCGGATGAACCCATATATCGGAAGGAAAATATCGGATGAACCGATATATCGGAAGGAAAATATCGGATGAACCGATACATCGGATGGAATATATCGGATGAACCGATACATCGGTGGAAAATATCGGATGAACCGATATATCGGAAGGTAAAATATCGGATGAACCGCAATATCGGAAGGAAAATATCGGATGAACCGATATATCGGAAGGAAAATATCGGATGAACCGATATATCGGAAGGAAATATCGGATGAACCGATATATCGGAAGGAAAATATCGGATGAACCGATATATCGGAAGGAAAATATCGGATGAACCGATATATCGGAAGGAAAACATCGGATGAACCGATATATCGGAAGGAAACATCGGATGAACCGATATATCGGAAGGAAAACATCGGATGAACCGATATATCGGAAGGAAAATATCGGATGAACCGATATATCGGAAGGAAAACATCGGATGAACCGATATATCGGAAGGAAAACATCGGATGAACCGATATATCGGAAGGAAAACATCGGATGAACCGATATATCGGAAGGAAAACATCGGATGAACCGATATATCGGAAGGAAAACATCGGATGAACCGATATATCGGAAGGAAAATATCGGATGAACCGATATATCGGAAGGAAAACATCGGATGAACCGATATATCGGAAGGAAAACATCGGATGAACCGATATATCGGAAGGAAAACATCGGATGAACCGATATATCGGAAGGAAAACATCGGATGAACCGATATCGGAAGGAAAATATCGGATGAACCGATATATCGGAAGGAAAATATGTATCGGATGAACCGATATATCGGAAGGAAAATATTGGTACAAATATTGCAAATATCGGAAGGAAAATATCGATATTCCGATACATCGGAAGTATCGCAACCCTACCCAGCAGTGCCAGCCTTTAGGAAGTCTCTCTAAGATATGTAATACCTTCGCTTCCCGTGGCGCTAGCGACATGCAAAAACTGGCCATCTGTTGGGGAAGAAATGAACTAAGTGATGATCGCATCACTCGTCGCTTTCTGTGCTTTGCTGGGCGCTGGGAGCGGTCAGGGAAAAGTGCTGCGCCAGTAGCGCAAGAGAATCCGGCGTCAGACGCGGTCTCGAAAGGGTTAAGGAAATGCCAAATTTCCTCCCTGGCAACCCCATTTTTACGTCATTTTTCCTCGTCCCTCCAGTCCTCTGGTGGCCCCTACCTATGCTTCTCAAGGAGAACCGTTAAATGATCGTACTGACAGGCTTATGAGGACTTCAGTTTACCTTCATAATTATATTTTAATTTTGTTTTTTCAGTATGCTTTTCGGAAATTTCTACGTATATATGGCCTTTGATGGAAAGCAGCATATTGATGAGCAGACCAGGAATACAGTGTCCATCGTTTTATCTGTCATTTGTCTGATCGGAGTTATATTTTGATTTTATTAAGGCCTGCGGTGAGCGCCGATGGGTCCGTGGTGGCCAGACGATCTGTCGGACCCGTCGAAGCGTTTTTAGAAGCGATGTCGCTTCTAGCAAGAAAAGAAATGCTTCTTTTATGCATAACATTTTTATATACAGGTGATTCATGTCATTTTTTCTTGTGTTAATATTCTTTTTAGGGTTTGAACTGTCATTTTACAGTGGAGTTTACAGTCCTAGTATTGGGTTCACCAAATCTATAAGTGATAACCCAAAAAGACTGACTGGACTTTCAGGAATTGCTATTGGAGTTGGAGAGATTACAGGTATAGATTCAATTTTATGATTACTAATCATAAATTATTTAAGGTGGATTATTATTTGGTCTGCTTGGCTCAAGGACCATTAAATGGGGTAGAAGTCCTATCGTTATTTTAGGTTATATTGTCCACGTTTTGACATTTTTCTTTATCTTTATTAACCTTCCAAACGCCGCGCCATTCGCTGATACTGATGATAAAGCTTATATTGAAAGCAGGCAAGTTATCATCTTTTTTTTTTGCCATCTTATTTTAGATTTTAGTGCGACTTTAGCGATAGCATGCAGTGTTCTTCTCGGATTCGCTGATAGTTGTTTCAACACGCAGATTTATTCTGCGATCGGGACTATATTCTCGGAAGAAAGTGCTCCTGCGTTTGCCATTTTTAAGTTCACACAGGTAAAATTAATTATTCGTGGTTACTTTTTATGAAGAAATTATAGAGTTTGGCAGCGGCTGCGGCTTTTGTGTACAGCAGCTACTGGGGTCTTTATACTCAACTAGCGATTTTGGTCGTTATGGCAACACTGGGGACTTTGTCGTATTTCTGCACTGAGAGACTAGTCAGGGTTAAAGAAAGCGACGAAGAAAGCGAAAGCAGCAAATAAATTCAGTCTTCCCAACATGAGCCACTTTTTCTTCCTTACATCTCAAAAAATTTTTTGAGTCTGATGAAAATGAGTCAAAGACTGAATATGCTCAAAAAAGACATATGTTACCGTTTAGCATTTTTGTTAAAATATTTCTTTACCTTAACATTCCTCCCTAAAAATCTGTGATATTTTCTTCTTTGAATCCCGGCAATGAAAGATGGTCACTTAGTTTTCATCAAATAGGCTTACTGATATTTCTTTTTAAATATTTTGGTTATTGACTAATTTAGATTTGTATTTTATAACTTTTAAGGTCAAAATTGTATTTTGTTTTTAATAAAACTAATTTTTAAAGAAAAACTCATTTCGCCTTATTTCTTGAGCCAAAAAACTCATTTTGCCTTATTTCTTGAGCCAAAAAACTCATTTGTCCTTATTTTTTGAGCCAAAAAACTCATTTTTCCTTATTTCTTGAGCCAAAAAACTCATCTTTCCTTATTTCGTGAGCCAAAAAACTCATTTGTCCTTATTTCTTGAGCCAAAAAACTCATTTGTCCTTATTTCTTGAGCCAAAAAACTCATTTTGCCCCATTTCTTGAGCCAAAAACCTCATTTTGCCCTATTTCTTGAGCCAAAAAACTCATTGCCTTATTTCTTGAGCCAAAAAACTCATTATGCCTTATTTCTTGAGCCGAAAAACTCACTTTGCCTTATTTCTTGAGCCAAAAAAACACATTTACATTTTGCCTTATTTCTTGAGCCAAAAAAACACATTTACATTTTGCCATATTTCTAGAGCCAAAAAAACTCATTTTGCCTTATTTCTTGAGCCAAAAAAACTCATTTTGCCTTAGTTCTTCAGCCAAAAAACACATTTCTCCTTATTTCTTGAGCTAAAAAAACTCATTTTGCCCTATTTATTGAGCCAAAAAACTCACTTTGACCTATTTCTTGAGCCAAAAAACTCATTTTGCCTTATTTCATATGCCAAAAAACTCATTTTGCCTTATTTCTTCAGCCAAAAAAACTCATTTTGCCTTATTTCTTGAGCCAAAAATCCACATTTACATTTTGCCTTATTTCTTGAGCCAAAAAACACATTTACATTTTGCCTTATTTCTTGAGCCAAAAAACTCATTTTGCCTTATTTCTTGAGCCAAAAAAACTCATTTTGCCTTAGTTCTTCAGCCAAAAAAACACATTTCTCCTTATTCTTGAGCTAAAAAAAACTCATTTTGCCCTATTTATTGAGCCAAAAAACTCACTTTGACCTATTTCTTGAGCCAAAAAAACTCATTTTGCCTTATTTCATATGCCAAAAAACTCATTTGCCTTATTTCTTCAGCCAAAAAACTCATTTTGCCTTATTTCTTGAGCCAAAAATCCACATTTACATTTTGCCTTATTTCTTGAGCCAAAAAACACATTTACATTTTGCCATATTTCTAGAGCCAAAAAACTCATTTTGCCTTATTTCTTGAGCCAAAAATCCACATTTACATTTTGCCTTATTTCTTGAGCCAAAAAAACTCATTTTGCCTTAGTTCGTCAGCCAAAAAAACACATTTCTCCTTATTTCTTGAGCTAAAAAAACTCATTTTGCCCTATTTATTGAGCCAAAAAACTCACTTTGACCTATTTCTTGAGCCAAAAAAACTCATTTTGCCTTATTTCATATGCCAAAAAACTCATTTTGCCTTATTTCTTCAGCCAAAAAACTCATTTTGCCTTATTTCTTGAGCCAAAAATCCACATTTACATTTTGCCTTATTTCTTGAGCCAAAAAAACATTTACATTTTGCCTTATTTCTTGAGCCAAAAAAACTCATTTTGCCTTATTTCTTGAGCCAAAAGAAACTCATTTTGCCTTATTTCTTCAGCCAAAAAAACTCATTTTGCCTTATTTCTTGAGCCAAAAATCCACATTTACATTTTGCCTTATTTCTTGAGCCAAAAAAACTCATTTTGCCTTATTTCTTCAGCCAAAAAAACACATTTCTCCTTATTTCTTGAGCTAAAAAAACTCATTTTGCCCTATTTATTGAGCAAAAAAATTCACTTTGACCTATTTCTTGAGCCAAAAAAACTCATTTTGCCTTATTTCATATGCCAAAAAACTCATTTTGCCTTATTTTTTGAGCCAAAAAACTCATTTGCCTTATTTCTTGAGCCAAAAAACTCATTTTGCCTTATTTTTGAGCCAAAAAACACATTTGCCTTATTTCTTGAGCCAAAAAACTCATTTTGCCCTATTTCTTGAGCAACTGAAAAATGAGAAACACATAAAAAGGTGTTTTTCCAATCATTGAATTTGAAAAAATGGCGTAGGAGGTTAAATTTAGTCTAAAATTTATATTAAACAAATAAAAAACTATTTTTATTGTTTTAAATCAAAATTTACAACTTTTAAAGCAAAAAAATAAATTACTAAGAAAAATATTTGATTGTTGAATCAAAAAATAAAGACTAGTGAAGTGCTATTTGTGCAAAAATATCATTAAAAATTCAAAAACGAGAAATGTCTTCAATAAAAAATAAATGCAACATTTAAGTTTTTGACAATATCACAGTCGGGGTTTCTTTGCATTTCGAAAATTTAAGACGAATGTTTCGTATTGGTCCATTCTTCCAACGCATCGATTTTGCCGAGAAGAGTTTGCTGACGTTCTGAATGGCGCCCTTTGGCGAAATTAAGCTGTTGAGAAACCTAAAAAAAAGGGTCAAATCTTTCAATTCATTCTTTTATGGTAAATTACCCAAGAAGCGATGGTATCAGAGTCGCATCTGACCCGAGCATTTTTTTCGCCTTCGCCCCTAATTACGGATCCAACGGCTTTCATCGTAAGCTCGATATAATGCAATTCTTCATTTCGATCCCCCTTCACTTTTAGCGGCCGACAATGATAGAGTCCACTAAAAATATCAAAATAAAAAAAACCATTTTATATGGTTGTTTTTGCGCCTTTTCGTTGGCAAACAACAAAAATTGCCCCTCAATAAAACTTACTCCAATTGTTTCTCAAAAATTCCGACCAATCCATTAGTCGAAGGGTTAAAACTGAAAACTCGAACATTTTCGCTCGATATCACAATTCTCAAGTCTTCACCGACGCTTCTCAGTATTTCGTAGGCCATAAAACTAAAAAAAGATTTATTTTTATTGGTTAAAAATCTAAAACTTACAGTTCTGAATAATTATGATTGTTAATTTTAAGAAGAAATTCTTGTCCTTGACTTTGCTTTTTATTGTAAGGTGGAAGGAAACCAGAAGGGCTGGTGACACATCTAGGAAGCCTTCTTCTTGGAGGAATTTGTTTGCTGGAACTGAAGAAAAAAAAAGTTAAGCAGAAAAATAATCAGCATTTTTCCTACAATAAGTACTTAGTATCTTGCTGATGCCAACGGTTTTGAAGTTACTGTTAAATATGTTTTTATGACATTTTTAGACTTTATCATCAAATAACTCGCAAACCGCTGGCCCTAGTGACATAAAGACTAAGCACAAAATTAATTTTTATGCAATTTCCTAGAGAAAATGTCTTATAAAGTTTTTCATAAAACAAATATTTAAGGGGATATGAGGGTTTTAAGTTCGTTGCTTTGTACATATTTCGTTGTGATCAACGGTTTTCGGTTTTTCCCTTTTATCTTGGAAACCGTCGCTCAAAACGAAAAATGTCCTAATTAAAAGTTGTAGCTACGGAAATTTACTACATAAAATATCTTATTAGTTTTTTCCGTCAGAGCAATATTTCAGGAGATATGAAGGTTTTAAGTTTTCAGACAGGCTCTGTAGGATTATTAGTTTTATCCTCATAACTCCTTAAATATTGCTCTTACGCAAATAATGAATAAAGAAATTTTGTAGGAAATCTTTGTACCTACAACTTTTACTTAGGACATTTTTTCGTTTTGAGCGACGGTTTCCGAGATAGAAGGGAAAAACCGAAAATCGTTGTTAACAACGAAAAATTTGCAAAGCAACTCACTTAAAAACCATCATATCTCCTTAAGTATTGCTCTGACAAAAAAAACCAATGAGGTCTTTTTAGTAGGAAATTTCCGTAGCTACGACTTTTACTTAGGACGTTTTTTCGTTTTGAGCGACGGTTTCCAAGATAGAAGGGAAAAACCGAAAACCGTTGTTAACAACGAAAAATTTGCAAAGCAACCAACTTAAATACTTCCATATCTCCTAAAGTATTGCTCTGACGGAAAAAACTAAAAAGATATTTTACGTAGTAAATTTCCGAAGCTACAACTTTTACTTAGGACATTTTTTCGTTTTGAGCGACGGTTTCCAAGATAGAAGGAAAAAACCGAAAACCGTTGCTCACAACGAAATATGTACAAAGCAACCAACTTAAAACCCTCATATCCCCTTAAGGAGATATGATTTTTAAAATAGAAAATTACCTTTTGCTGGAGTCTCGTACAGCGCTGGCGGTTTCCGAAGCCAAATCTAAAACTCCGACCACAGGCTTAGTGACTGTTCCAACCAAACCTTTGGCTAAGCCAGAAATTGTACCCTGAAGAACAAACAAATAACACTTTTTTGAGTTTAATCCTTTTACCTGAAATCCATCGTTTGAGTATCCTTCATAAGTCTGTTTGAAAACGCTGGTTACTCCACCCAAAATTCCGAAGCTTAAACCTTTCAATCCAGCCACCAAATGGTCGCTACTTGAGCCAGATTTGACAGCCCGAATCTTCTGCCTTCTTTCTTCATGTGTATCGTCAAAAACGATTCTTCCAATTCCATCTCCAAGTGTTTCTAATTTGAAAATTTGAAATGAAAATAAAAGAACATAAAGTTTTATATTACCTGTAACTTTAGCGGCAGAGTTGGATATGCCATGGGTGACGTTTCTGACTAACGCTTTGACGTCTCTTTCGTAAATTAAACCAGAAACTCCTTCAGAAAGGTCGTTGACGAAGCCAAGAGGGTTACCGAGGAAATCGACAGAAACCAAAATAGTCGCCGCTTGCCATTTCAATTCCTGAAAATATTTAAAGTGAATAATGGAGCCGATTTGGCAAAGGTTAGCCCTTTCGAGACCGCAGGCGACCATAGTTGCCATGAGCGCATGTCGCTTGGAGACCGCAGGCGACTTTAGTTGCCCAGCGGCGCCAGCAGGAAGCCCCTCTAAGATATTTAATACCTTCGCTTCCCGTGGCGCTAGCGACATGCAAAAACTGGCCATCTGTTGGGAAAGAAATAAACTAAAAGATGATCGCATCACTCATCGCTTTCTGTGCTTTACTGGGCGCTGGGAGCGGTCGGGGAGAAGTGAGGGGAAAAGTGCTGCGCCAGTAGCGCAGAGAATCTGGCGTCAGACAGGGTCTCGAAAGGGTTAACTCTAATAAAAGAAAAATTTAAGAAACTGAGAAAATCTCGAAAGAAGGAGACTTTTGCCAAAAGAGATCATGAAAAGCCGCCAGGGAATGGCAAAAAAAATCGGGAATTCCAATTTTAAAGGGCCAATGGAAAAGCTTTTATAAAACTATGAAAAAAAAGTTTAACTTACATCTTTGTAATGTTTGAGTATAGAATTTATAATAAACTGAGGACTTTCAAAACAATGTTTGCGACTAAAAGGCTCAAGTTCGACTGCAGCATCTTCAAAACGGATTAAAGTCCAACCTAAATTTTTCTTCACAGCCAATAAGCGGTCACTTAATTTATTACTGGTGATCACACTCAGTCGAACCTAGAATATCAGATACTTTTCTGGCCAATGGTTCAAATAACTACTAACCTGAGAAAAGATTATTTTGAGAAAACCAAAATAATATCTTTTGGCATGAACGGATGCGGCTTCCGCTAAAATTCGGCGAGTTTCAAAATCGCTTTCGTCGGTCATTTCGGTCTCTTCTTCCGCACCAGCCCAAAAATGAGACCAACTTCAACAAAAGCCGTTCGTCGATAATCAACGACATATTTTTAACTTCGGCTGTCAAATACTAAAAAACACATCAAAATGACATAAAAATAAAAGTAGAATTTTACTCTATAAATATCGGCGTTGTATGATTTTTGAGATGGGGTCCTTTCTGCTTTGATGGAGAATGCAGGACGGTCGGCTTCATTGGGGTCTGAATATCTCGAAATTGGCGTCACATATAAAACAACTGGACATTGAGCTTCAAAGACCTGATTGTCCACTTGAATATCCTGAACTCTGGCATCCAAATATTCCGCATTCGGAGTAAACAAAGCGTTTATTTTGATAGAACTGAGGCGAGCGTAAATGAGCTCTTCTGGAGGACTCTTCGATATTAAACTCACCCCCAGACACGGCAAATCGATATTCAACTAAAAAAATTGATGAAATTAGGCCAAAAAATCAAAACTTTCATGGGAAAAGTTTTTGACCAAAATGTTCTATCTTCAAAACACCGATTAGAGCTGTGGTTTGCCAAAGGAAGCAGTTTTTATTAGTTTATATCAAATATCTCGAAAACTATGAGGTTTAGAGCAAAAACTAATAAGTACAAAAATAATCTACAATACATTTCCCACAAAAAGTGTTTAGCTCAATACCTTGATAAAATGAACGGTTTCAGAGTTATAGAGCGTAAAAGAAAAAGTCAGAAGGAAACAGTTTTCATTAGTTTATATCAAATATCTCGAAAACTATGAGGTTTAGATCAAAAACTATTAAGTACAAAAATAATCAACAATACATTTCCCACAAAAAGTGTTAAGCACAAAACCTTCATAAAATGAACAGTTTCAGAGTTATAGAGTGTAAAAGAAAAAGTTCATAAAACATTTTGGACACACAGTTTTTGAGATTTTGACATCCTTCTCCTCTGTGTTTTACCACTCAATAGAACATTTTGGAGTTGTCAAAAAACTTTAAATTAAAGGTCTGGACTTAATTAAAATAAAAATACTTAAATAATTAGTAATTAAAAATAATCTACAGATAATGAAATAATTACTTCTAATTCATTTTGATTTCCTTCTTTATCTGAGCTTTCATTTCTAGACCAGTCATTCCGGTTCAAATCCATCCTCGATTTCTAAAAAATAATTTTTTTTGTAAAATTCTTACTTAGTAACAAATGTACCTTTTGCTCTTTTATGTCGGTTATTTTCAAAACACGAGTCGGCCCGTCGGGAACGACATGGACAGCTAAATAACCCGAGCCGGGCCAAAGTCGCTGGCGACTCACCGCTTGTTCGAGCGGAAGGCCGCTTTCTGTCGTCTGGTAGGTTACAGGCTGGGGTGGACCCAAAACAGCATCGCTCCCTAATAACAAAAAATTAAAATATAAATAAACATGAAATAAAAAAGGTTTTGAAAATAATTAAAAATAATAAAAAATAGCAGCCATATTTACAAATAGAGTTGAGCATATTCATAATATTCATAAAAATGTATTTATTTATAAATACATTCGAATGAAATATGAATAAATTCGTAGGTGTGAAAAATTGAAGAAAAAAAAATTACATAAAATATATAAAAAGAGAGAAAGAGAGAGTAGTTAAAATAGTAAACTGTGAATACAATCATTAACTTTTGATTTATTTTCAAGAATCACATTGCGATTTCGATAAGCATTTTTTTTAGTGCAAAATATTAGTAAAATGATTAAAATTCCATAAAAGAAATACATACAAAACTGCCAAGACACGCCAGAATTGATTGACCCTGAAAAAATATCAATTCTGGCACATTTAAAAAAAAAAATTTTTTTGAGATCTAAATGAGAATAGAAAATTAGAAAGCAAAAGAAAAGTACTATGCCCAAATGGGAAATTTTTAAGAGGAGAAGAATTAAGTATCAAGCTAGAATAAATTAAAGTCTTTGCCATGCCAGGCCACACAAAATGACAGTGAACTAGAGATGGGCGATATAATATATCGGTTATCGACATATTTGTGCCGATATATATGGGATGTTTTTTTTTGTTTTTTTACTACTATGACCGTCCGTTTCCCGTCAATTTGGGTCAAAAAACACTACTTTATTTGGAATATAAATGCATGTTTTGAACGTTAGTGCATAAATTATGCATGAACGCAAATTTTAAAAGATAGTCGCATGTAGTATTTAAGACCAAAATTGCCTTTTTTAAGGCATTCTGTTCAAAAATTGCCTTTTTTTAAGGTATTTTGATCAAAAATTGCCTTTTTTAAGGCATTTTGATCAAAAATTGCCTTTTTTAAGGCATTTTGATCAAAAATTGCCTTTTTTTTAAAGGCATTTTGATCAAAAATTGCCTTATTTAAGGCATTTTTGACCAAAAACTTCCTTTTTTAAGGCATTTTTGACCAAAAATTGCCTTTTTTAAGGCATTTTTCACAGTTTTTTTTAAAGACACAACCGTTTAACTGCATTTTCTGGTGTTTTTAATGGTGTTCTGATCTAGAATAACTTTTTATAGAATTTTTCACCTGCAAACACCATTTCACGGGATTTTTAGTACTTTTCCTCGATATTTTCATCAAAGGCTCCAGAGAACTTCTACTTTTATTAGTTTTTGGGCAAAAATCGTTGGAATTATTAGCGTTTGCATATTATATGGCATATTTCGTCAATTTTTAGCCAATAAAAATGAAGGACGAAATTTTGCTTAGCGGGACGAACGCGCAGCGTAACTTTTCTCCGATATATCAATATTTTTCTTCTGATATATTGGTGCCACCGATATATTTGTTCCGATATATCGATAAATTTTATACATCGCCCATCCCTACAGTGAACAGCCCAAATTTCTCTCCAATATTAAATTTTTTCATTCAACAAATTCTATTTAAAATAAGAAGTATCAACGAGGCAAAGATAAGACTCTAATAGTACAAAAAGAGGTCCTTGGCCAAAAAAAACTGAGGAAATATCTTGAGATAAAGAGAACTGTCGAAAACCTCTGAAAACCCTTAAAAACTGGGAAAAAAGGTGGTTTCTAAGCAGAAAACCAAAGACAAACGCAAGAATGTCCACTAAAATAAAGAGTCTTAGCCAAAAAAAAGCCTAAACACCCCGAAAATCGAGTAAATAGGCTTATCATGCTGCTTATCACTGCTGCCGCAGTGAAAGAAAAGATTCTCGGCCACAAAACCCAGGAATCCCCCAAAAGTCTAGAATGAAGGAAACTAGATCACCAAACTCTGTGGGGTCTTGACCCCAAAAACATGGATCTAATAACATATAGAAAGTTTAAAAAAATACCTTTCTGAAGGCCATAAAATCCATCTTTGGCTTGAACACACATACTATTGTGAACACAGCATAATCGGCCATCTTCAGTAAAACGCCAACTCTGGGTAGAACTTCGCCTTTTATCAGGCCTTTGAAGTTTAAGACCTACATATTGTTTAGGCTGCGGCGCTGGATCACAAATATCCAAAACCTAAATTTAAAAATATAATTATCTGTATAAAAGGAGAAGAATAATACCATATTTTATCTGATTTCGCCCGAGGTGGAGCTGATCCTTCATGTTGTAAATGCCCGTCGGCAGTCATTCTCCATAACTGGGATCTTTCTCCTTGAATTTTTCGGGAAAGGACAACTTTCCCGGATGAAACATCAGGGACGTCTAAAACCAACTGCTGACACTCGACATCCAGCATATCTACGCAGTCTCCAGCACTGAAAGCAAACAATGATAACATCAAATGCTATAGCGGGATAATGGAGGCTGGGCCTTTTTCATACTTTTTAAAAGTTCCAGTGAATGCGATGTAAATAAAGTTTTCGTAAGTAAGGCTCATTCCTTCGCCGAGGCGATTCATATCGTAATTAGCATGAACACCACCAGGAGCAGAAAGAGTCACAACATGAGGCATCGTCGGTTCATCCCATGCGTACGGAATCGAACTTTTAGCTCGCACAGAACACGGTAAGCTATTCAACCCATCCTGATGAAAAGATAAAGAAATCAAAGAAAGATTTTCTATTCTAATAGGAGGTGGCATCGTATCAGCATCAGTAAGAATGATAAAATATGTCGCCCCTTGAAGAACAATTTCAATCCTCAAAAAATACATCCGTCCATTAGGATTTCTAAAAAATACAACAATAAAATGATGACAGTAATAATAAATTAAACCTGATGTTTAAATGGAAGGAATTGTTTCCATCAATTTTGAAGCCGCCAGACCATAAACACTGAGGTATTTCAAGCAGACGTACGCAAAGAAGTTGATCTTTGTCCAATCTAGGCCAATGAAAAGGCAAAGAACAATTTTGAACTGCTGTCAAATATGTTGATTGAGTTCCCGGGTCATTCTAAATATATTAATAAAGAGATATTGTATAATATTTAGTTTACTATGGTCGATGCGAAGCATTTTTGGGCGAATTGAAGTTTGTAGCTGGATTTGTTGTGGAGTTGATAGTGAGCGGAAAGGGTGACGATGTTGGTCATACTGTAGCGTCCGCGTCCTTTACGAACTTCGATTCCAATCATGTAGACGAGGTCTGGGCGGTTGTCTTTAAGGGAGACTTTGAGGCGACGGACGAAAACCCCAGGCTGCAGAGTGAAAGCTCGGCAAAATTGTGGCGTACCGTCATCGTGAACTTTCATCCCACTCTTGCTGTGACTGTTGGGTTGAATCGTTGTCCGAAAACGAAAAAAGAAGTGGTGCCACCATTCTAGCGACCTGAAATAAAAACATTGAAAATGGTCAACAGAAAGTAAGTTTGAAGAGCTTCCAACGAAAACTTCCTTAAAGAGGAGGACCAATATAGGAGTGGGAAGTGAAGACCCTTGCTGAAAATCCTGACATCAAGGGTAAAAAACTTCTTTAACCCTTTCGAGACCGCAGGCAACTATAGTTGCCATGCGCGCATGTCGCTTGGAGACTACAGACTTTAGTTGCCCAGCGGGAACTGCGGGAAGCCTCAAATATTTAATACCTTCGCTTCCCGTGGCGCTAGCGACATGCAAAAACTGGCCATCTATTGGGGAAGAAATGAACTACGTGATGATCACATCACTCGTCGCTTTCTGTGCTTTGCTGGGCGCTGGGAGCAGTCGGGGAGAAGTGAGGGAAAAGTGCTGCGCCAGTAGCGCAGAGAATTCGGCGTCAGACGCGCTCGAAAGGGTTAAGGAAGTTAAAAACTATAAGACTTACTTCATGCTCTTCATATTGTCCCGCTGTATCAGAAGAAACGCCTTCTTGTCTAAAAACGAGCGGAATCGCCGTTTTATTCAGAAGCCAAAACGGCGCATAAATAGTGACCTAAGAAAATAACAGCATTAAAAACAGATATTGCTGGAGCATTGTAGGCTTCTGCATCACTAGTTATTGACTAGTTTATCAACCTTCTCATTGCCTTACTTTAACACAAGCACCAGGCTGGGATATGACGTTCGCATGCAGATACAGTCTCCTCTTTTCTTGGTCGTAAAGCTTAATTCTGGCAATAAAATTATTGCTGGAGCCATTTATTTGTAGAACTCCAGGCTTGGTGAAGTTTTCCAAATTGAACGTGAGTTCAAAAACGTTTTCTAAGTCAACCTTAAAAAAGAATTATAGTAGATGAACATAAGAAACAGCTTACTTTATATGATGTATCATGCATGCCAGGTTTGACGACTCTTTTGTCATTGGGAGCATCTTTCAATGTGTAGAAGAGCTCATAAGGTAAATTGACAACAGTTAATGGTGGAAGTAAGGTTATGGAATGCGCAGGTTGTGTCAACGCTATGTTCAAAGGTGGAGCCAACGGAAGATACTTTTCAACCGGATAATTTTCTCTGACGACTGCTGCACAAAAACGGTAGTGATTTCCAGTGTTTGCTTGGCAAAGTCGGGACTCGTATACGACTTGTCCAGGCCTGTCGACTTCTTGCCAGCCAATCGGTTTATTCGAAAATCGAAAATACGTCGGATTTGGAGACTCGTCGATAGGTCTAGCGCTCATTAAAGCCATTGCATGAGTAAGCGGCACAGAAAGCGTTTCTCCAGAAGGAATTATTAGATGCATAGGTACTAAAAAAGAAAAAAAAGGTTTACCAACTCTACAAAGTCTCGGACAGCAAAACTATGACATACATCCTTTTTTTGTATGTTTATTAGCCAATTGAATTTCCACGACGTCTCGCAGTTGATTGGATATTTGAAGGGCGGAACGTAAAGTAACAAGTTTACGAGCAGAACCTTCCAAAGTGACTTCCAAAACGACTCTCGCTTGAGGAAGATCAAGAGTCTAAAAAAAGAAACAATGAAAACACCATTAACTAATGATCTTACAGCATTTTGATGATCAGGATACGCCTGACGAAAATAAATTCCGACTCTGTCGACAGTCACAGGATCAATTTGTTTCCATCCTTCCACTCTAACTGCTATCTGGTGGCAAAGAAGTTTGTGCGTATCGCGATGTCTCGCTTTTCCTCTTTCGTGAAAAGTAAATGGAACTATTTCATGAGGTTCGACCACCGTCCAGGAGACATTTAATGCCGGCAATTTATGCTCTTCAATACTGCAAGTAATGGTCAGATTATGCAGAGGCTATAGCCGGATAAGGGGGAATTTTAGACCCTTATCTCGCTGAAGCCTTTAACCCTTTCGAGACCGCAGGCGCTTTAGTTGCCGCAAAGCCTCTCTAAGATATTTAATACCTTCGCTTCCTGGCGCTAGCGACATGCAAAAACTGGCCATCTGTACGTGATGATCGCATCACCGCTTTCTGCGCTTTGCTGGGCGCTGGGAGCGGTCGGGGAAGGCCAGAGCAAACTCAGTGCTGGGCCAGTAGCGCTTATCCGGTCAGACGCGGTCTCGAAAGGGTTAAGCAGCACCTGCTGCACTTCCTTCAAAATTACCTGTTTTCATTGGTTGTTATCGTCGTAAAAAATAATCTTGACCCAGTATCATTCTTAAGAGCAAAAGGAATATAAGGCGATCTTCTTCTATAACCTGGAGGGCTTGTTATCATTTTACTATCATCAAGTTTTGAAGAGCTAAAATATGTTAGTACAAAAATAGCTAAGATGTCAAGCATACCTTTCTTTAGGTGTGTAGTAGTCTTGAGTCCAAATTTCTTTAACACTAGTGTATAGTTCAACCAAAGAACTTGTGACGTTAAGATCCAGGTAGTCTTTTGAAGCAACCGTCAGTTCTAACCTGGGCTTTGTAGCATTTTCAGACCATTTATGCTCCCAGCAGATGTTACAGCTCCATGGTTCGATAAACGGCTCCCATCCAGACAGAAGACGGTTGTATAATGAACTGAAAGACTCGTTTTTGTCACACCAGAATTCTTTTCAAGATTTTGCTTCATCTCAAGTTTATTCAAGACGAGTTCAACCAATGGGACGTCTGCATCACGACAATCATCGATAACGCATAAACATATACTGTCAGTTTCAACCTAAAATAAAAATAATTTTTGTATTGCTCAGCATTCACATTACCTCAATGTCAGTAAATGAAAAAGGAGAATCTCCATTAAACGAAGGCCCACTTGAAGAAACTACAGCAGGCGCTGCATTTGCGTCAGCCAAATCGCCGCATCATCAATCTGCCCATTGCATTTTTCCAACGCTTCATAACAATCTTCCGTATTAAACCCTAAACCTTTCAACCTACATATTTGATCTAAAAACAAAATCAAAAAGCAACTTAAATAAGGTTAATTACTTTTGAAATTAGCAGGGAAGTTTTCTGCAGCTTCTCGCCTTGCTTGCTGCGTCTGTCCTGGTAAAGATTCCAACATTTGCATGAACATTCGGACATCATGATAGGACAAACGTAGGCTTAAAAGTTGCATGTGGACCTTAGAACTTTACTGATGATTCCATCATTTTCTCTTCTTGTTATATCCATGTTGACGGTAACAGGATCAATAATCGATAATGCGGTTTCTTCTTCCATTCCTAATATACAGGAAAACATTTCACAATGGTTCAAATTGAAGGATATCGGCCTGGCTATGTTAAGCGGGCGGTAGGTAATCACAGTTGTGCTCTTCAATATGACAGCATTAGTGTCCCATTGTGATGTATCTTGAACGACGACTATTTCAGAATCTGTTATATTAAGTTTCAGCTCAAACGGTAAATCGTTGACATTAACCACAGGAGCGACTTTGGTGATAACTTGATCAGGTTTGGTCATAATGAAGTCCCTAACGGATTCCCACCAGTCTAAAATCGCCATCAATCTCATATTGTTCAAAAGAATGGTAAATTTTGAAGAATCTAAATTCCTTCTATGATGTATCTGCGCTTGTACTGATTCTGAATCATCGATTTGTATTGGCTGAAGTATATTTGTGAAAACGTTAGAACGTTTATTGGCAGGCTGATCTTGATACCGCACATCCGTTATCAATATTTCTTGAGATACAAGATCAATATCTTGAGTACGGTTGCTGTAATTATCCACAGTAAGACTCGATTTGATGAAATTAATGCATGCTAAGTTGAAATACGGTGTCAACAAAGTTACGCTGACATCAAGAAGGTCAAATTTCATATAAGTGACGACCCAGACGTTTATTTCGTCAATGATTTCTGGATAATAACTTGTAATTTGAAGATCGTCGAGGCATTCTCCAATATTAAGGAAAGAAGGCCAGATATTAACTTGTAGTCTTCCAATGTGAGGTTGATTGCCAAAGTAGAAAGTGTGCCATGAATGCTCATATCAGGTACAGAATGAATTTTGGTTAGATTTCTGTCAACTTGCAGACTTAAATGGCACTTCTCTCTGAGCAAAGATGGACCTTTTTTTCTTATGAAGTAACTTCCGATTGAAATTTGATTCTGCGTGGTTTCTGAAACTCGTTCGCCTTTGGATAAATCCATGCTTTCAAGCTCAATCCGCATCACATCCAGCAAAACGGTTTTTTCGTCGTATTTATGATAACCTGGAGTCGTTGGACATGAGGAGTTTATTTTTGACGGAAAGATTTCCTAGGTTGGCTACCAAAACTGAAGTCGACTGTGAACTCATGGGAGGATTATAATCGGCGATAAAGCGCAGATTTCGAGAAGGATTCGTGTAGCGATTTCATTTTCGTCGTCCTCCAAAATATTGCCACGAACGTACCCGACTTCTCTTCTCAAATGAGGAAACAGTTTAAAAAACGCTTGAATTTCTGCGATATATCGCTGAGTATGGACATAAACTAAAGATGTCATATTCAATTTCAGTTTCATATCATGATCTCTATATTTGGCCATTTCCGATGAATTGTATTTGGTCATCGACAGCTCTAATCCAGCGGTTATAAATCGTTCGCGGTAAAGAACGCTATGTTGAGGGGTCAAATCGGACAAAACGAACGAATCAAAACTGGCTTCAGTTTCAGTGCGTCACTCCCCGCTTTGGTGACAAGACGTGCGCTGAAGTTAGACATGACAGCTCGCGCTACTTCATATTCTGCTTTGTTCAATAATAAACTGAATGATCTGACTGTCAATTCTAGCTCAGAATCTAATCCTGTCTGCTCTGGGACTGCAAAAGATGTACATAGAAAAGAAAAAATAAATCAAACCTACACGATTTCATAGTTGTCGGTGTCTGTATATCTTGAAATTTCTTTTCTTCAGTCTCTTGATCAATATCGCTAATGCCAAAGAAATCAAGGACAACAACCCAAGATTCTACATTGACTATGACGTCCAGACAGTTAAAATCAACGGTGACAAAACGAGAATTCTATAAATAAATAAATAATTTTGTTTCTAACAAGCAAAATAATTACGCTAAGATTTGGATGGCGAGATGGTTTCATGACGATATTGATATGTACAAGATTGTCTTGGCTGAAGACGTTTGGAGATGATTTACCGCGTGGGGAAGGAGGTGGCGTATATGGACAATTTGATACCTCATTTTTGATCCGGTTTTCCATAGAATTTTCAACATCTAAAAACCACTATGAAAAGAAAAATAACAAAAAAGATAATCACTTTTGATATATTGATGTCTGATGGCACGATCACCCAAAACCTGCCCTGTTTCAGATGGTCTGGCAGAGAGGAATGCCACGGTAAAATGGAACTTTGAGGTGAAGATAAGTTGGGCATGATTTTGAGACAAAACCAGGGATGTTTGCTAGAGGATCTGGGCTGACTGAAGAAACCATAATATGGCGATGTTTGGAATCTTCAGGTTTTTGAAGATCCTCCATGGTGACTGAATGAAGCGATATTTGAATTGTGTTTCTGTATCACGTTCGTAATGGACTATCAAATCTTTAAATGAAAGTTCAACGAATTTCTGCTCTCCTGAACCGAGATCAGCTAGGAGTTCAAGAGTGAGTAAGGGAAGCTCAAAACCGACTGAAAGATTAATAGATTGATTCGCTGGCTGAGGAATACGTTTGTATGGACCATCATTCTTGCTCTTAACGCAGGGTCCATACTCAACGTCGATACTCCAGTATGTATTTCTGATTCTTCAACAATATTTTCAAGCCCTCCTCTCCCATAATTACCAACGTCCACCAAATCTTCTTTGGACTGCAAACAATTATCGATTGTTTCAAGCATTTGCTCATATTGACCTCGCGATAAACGAAAACTTGACATCGCCCACAACATTCCCTTTTATCTGCAGTGTCTCATTTTGGTCAATTTGAGTCAAATCAGACATCGATTCTAATAAAATATCATCAAAATGCTTCATTTTGATATGGCTCATCTCACGTATTACGGTAAACTGTAAACTTGTATCGTGTAAAACTGAAGTTCCATCACTTTTGCTGTAGAGTTCTTCAGCTTTTAAAAGCAAATCGGAGCTAAAATTTAAAATTAGATTAATAATGGAAGGTATTTTACTTGTTTAAACGCTGATTGATGTCCAAGGTGTATAAATTCATGGAGGTTATATTAACGAGGTATTTTTGTGTGGTGAATGGATCACAAGGGGTTGAAGATGGTGATGTGTCGCAGTTTTTGACAGTGATGCTGCCAAGATGAGAGACGACGCACTGCGTACTAGATGGCTTTCTAGGTAAAATGACGACCGGACTAGCCAAAACGACATCCCATTTTACAATCGTATAGCATGACGTTTCTGTAGGACTGTGCGGAGTAACGGAACCTCGTAGGCTCTCCATGTGCTCTGTAGAATATGACAGACTCTTCTTTTCCGCGGCGTTGCGAAATATCACCTGATGATCCATACAGACGTCCGCCCATTGATAGACTCTGCGCTAGAGCTTCAGCCCTAAAAAATATGATAAATGATTTTGACATAAAGCCACCACTTTACCGTGAATGGACAATCCCCATGGCCATCTCAGTTGCAGCAGATTTTATAGAAGCGAATAAATTAGACAAATACTGTTTAAATTCAACAGCACAAGACTTCAGCTCCATTAAAACATGAGGTGAATGCACATACCACACTGAAGCCATCCTAATCGATATATCAGCCAGTTCTACAAAAAAATGTTATCAAACACCAAAAAAAAAGGTCACCAACCTATGTCACCAATGAAAGGACTTCTTTTGACAGAAAAGCTAAAAGCACGGTTGCTTACTGGAGGATTATATCCAGACATGCTGTATAAATCTGCAGTCATGAATGCAAGGATATTTGTATTTTTGATGAAACTAAGGGATCATCACCGAGGCTGAGTATTCTCTGATGTGTTTGCCCTTCTGGGGTCAGATCTAGAACTTGAAGGCCTCCTAAGGAACCAGTGACATCTAAAGAAGAGCCGACATTAGCATGAATCTTAGCCTCGGTTAATGTCGCTGTCGCTATTTTTCTTCCGACATCCCTGTATCTTTCACTACAGCTCGCAGAAGCAAAATATTAAGACGGTGGAAGTCAAACGTTAGTTCTGTACGTGTTGAAAACACCATTTCTGACGCTGTAGAACTTTTACGGCTTGCATCCGTCACATCCATATGAGCTTGAGGAGTCATAACATGCGTCGACTTCTGCTTCGGAAAAACGCGATGCACAAAACCAACAAGCTCAACAATCGTTTCTTGATTCGCGATTATATCCAAATTGTTAAACTGTATATTAGCAATTTGTAAATGCTCTTTTTTCACATCCTCATTTTGGCCTCATTTGTAGGACATTCTGCATTTATAAATGTAAACTCAACTGATATCAAAGCTTCAGAATCCAATATATCATGTATCATAGGCGCAACTCTTGAATGAGGTGGTGATGCAATTTTGACTGGAGATTTAGCTAAAATAAAACAGTTTAAAATATTTTATCTATTTTAATGATACCTCTGTTGAAATTTATGCTGTTTAAAGCTTGCGATATGGCAACTGGGGATGTAGGAACTTTTTTGAAGGATTCAGGTTCCGGTGAGGCAGGAGACGTAGGAGAAGTTGGCTCGCTATCTTGAAGACTTCCGCTTACGCTGTCCATACTGGAAAGAACGTCAGAGCATAAATCATGCAGTGCGACTTACCCGACATGTTTATGACTGGCGACCAAAAGTTCAAAATCAGGCCCAAAAGTTTGAAGGGCATCAACAAGAAGAAGACCGTGTACGCTCAATGTTACACTTGTGTCAAAAGGTCTTTTGAAGAAACTTTAACTCCGTTGACCTGCAGTTCTGCCACACTTCGTCCTCTTGATTGAACCTCAAGTGCCATTTGGTCAACAGAAAATTGAACCATCAAAAGTCGAGCGCCGGTATCCATATCATCATCCGCAATATACCCTTCGTCCTCAAAATTACCCAACGGCATCTCATCGGGCGTACTTTCTTGCGATTTAGGAGATGAAATGAGACCTTTTCCAGAAACAACATCAACTAAAGTTCTAATCGCTTTCACTTTATCTTCATTCACGTGCGCAACTAATTTTGGGTAAATTTCCAGTTATAGTCAAACTAGGAAATTGAGGGTCTATCGTATGCACAACTCGTCTTTCCATCTAAAGAAAAATGTTAAACTATACTTAATTATTAAATTATTACTTGTAGAGAGATGTTGAATTTGTCTAAAATGTGAAGAGAGAAGTACCTCTAACATGAGCATACTTCCAATTATCACGGACACACCCGACCAAAATTTGAAGATCAGATAATTCTATTGTGTATCTAAAATAAAAAATAAGTTTTTCTTCTTTTTGAAAAGAAGAATACCTTTCGTAGAGTTTGTGGTGGAGTAAAAGTTCATTCAAGTTGTTCATATCGACCGATTGATTCCGAGATGAGGTGGCAGAACTTGCTTCACTACCGGGAGGAGTAGAACATGGAGTTTGGAATGCTTCTTCATCTTCCTCAGGTTCATCTCCGTTGGCAGCGGAACCAAATCGGGTTGGCGATTCGTAAAATGTAATTTACCAAAGTCGACAACACACAAAAGTGCGTTTTTATCGTTAAAATGCTCCACCAGAAATATCTGAGGGGCAGAAATGTCCAATTCGACATCCCAGCCTCGCCGCGTTGAATGTCCATAGACGATTTGATCCCAATTACTCAGAATCTGCTGTTTAGTTTTTCTTTTGACAGCATGATAACCTTGTCTGGCAGCCTGTCTCAACCCAGAATCTTCAACGATATGTGGCCCAGTGAAAAACTCGACAATCCACTTTGTCGCTCCAGGATTATAGACAACATCCAACGATTTTGATTTAATTTCAAGTCTGAAAATATTAAGCAATAAAAAACCAGAATTAAAAAAAGCTACCTTCGATCTGCAGAGCTGTTAAAAGGTTTGTATTCATAGTTGAATTGAAATAAAGGTTCTTCTTTGGTATTTTGTGAAGTATTCAATAATTTGGCTAATCCAGGCGGAAGGTTTTTTACTTGCCGTCCTGAAGGCGCAGAATCACTTCCTGAAAAGTTAAATTATAATAACATTACAGATTTAACCCTTTCGAGACCGCAGGCGACTTTAGTTGCCCAGCGGCGTCAGCGGGAAGCCTCTCGAAGATATCAATACCTTCGCTTCCCGTGCCGCTAGCGACATGCAAAAACTGGCCATCTGTTGGGGAAGAAATGAACAACGTGATGATCACTCGTCGCTTTCTGCGCTTTGCTGGGCGCTGGGAGCGGTCGGGGAAAAGTGCTGCGCCAGTAGCGCAGAGAATCTGGCGTCAGATGCGGTCTCGAAAGGGTTAAAAGCAGACTTACTTTGAGGGGATATTAAAACAGGAAATGCAGAATCTTTAAAAAGATGGTCTTTTAAGTAAAGGGCTCCTAAGGAGATGTTGAAACAATGAGAGCTGGTTCGCGGGCGAGATTCGAAGCTGACGGTCACATTTTGAAACTGCAGTTCCATCATTGGATCTCGAGAAGATGAGCATAAATTAATGGCTCCTTGTTTCAAAGTGAAGTTAAACTGTCCAAAAACTGTATCACGTTTTAAAATTGTGTTGTTTTCAACGGAATCGGCCAAAGCATCCAAAAGTTGTTCTTCAAGAGCAAGCTTGGAGTCAAGCGACGGTTGGGAAGACTGAGAACCCCACCATCCAGGAAACCATGATGCCAGAACGCTCACTCCTTGCGATTCCGCCACAATTTTATTAGGCCTTGTCCTACTCATCGCTAGACCTCGCAACACTTTTAGCTCTTCGAAATCTCTTTCCCATTCTATTCTGTCTTTAAACGCTTTTATCTCAGGCAACAACGGCGATGTACCATTAGATAATAGCTTAGTGTACAACTTAACATATTCAACATTATCTTTGGCTCTTTGATTCGCGTTTCCCAAGTCGGCCGTGGCTTTAATACCCTCCCAATCGCATAATTCCACCAAAGTTTAGGATTTTCCTTCACAGCCACGTTCGGCCTTGATCTTATATGTCCTTGCCTTCTTTGTAGACTAATTAGGCCTCTTTTACAGCCAACCATTTGACTATATTGTGTCTGAATTACAATAAGAATAAAATTTGTTTATTTGCATTTTTTAATACCTCCGAAAGTGATAAAGGAACTTGATCTAATGTTAAATCACAGACAATTCTTGGGTTGACTCTAGAGCGGAGTGGAAGTTCGCTTCTGTTTCGCTTCACTTGTGCTTTGGTTTACAGGACTCAAAATATAATTGTGCGACTTCTTATAGTTCATTGCCACCTGAAAGAACATTTAGATTCAGAATGGGCATACTGAAAATGAATGTGAATATATTCATATGTATTAAAAGCTATGAACATGAAAAACGTCTAATAATCAAATAAAGGTTTTTAACAAAAGCTATGGAAAAAACTTCTAGAAAGGATGACAAAACAAAACCGGTGAAATGGGGTCACCAAAAGAACAAGCAGAAGCCTAAATTTAGGGTTTTTGAAAAAAGGAGCAAGGTGTAATAGGGTTAATGGGAAAAACCAAGAAAAAGTACTGGTTGAAGAGCTTCCAACGAAAATTTCCGTAAAGAGAAGTAACAATATAGGAGGGGGGAAGTATAACGGAGGGGAAGTATAAGGGAACGAAAGTATAACGAACGGAGGGAAAGTATAAAGGGGGGGAAGATAAGGAAGGGGAAGTGTAAAGGAGGGGAAAGTATAAGGAGGGGGAAGATTTTTTTTCAAAATTTTTTCCAAGTTTTCTTTTTTTTTGTAAAAAATTTTCCTAGCTTGTTTAAAAAAATTGTTTTTTTGAAAAATTTTTTAAATTTTCTTTTCCGAAAAATTTTCTAAGTTTTTTTTTTCAAAAAATTTTCGGTTTTTTTTGAAAAATTTTCCAATTTTCTTTTTTGAAAAATTTTCCGAGTTTTTTTTTCGAAAAATTTTTCGGGTTTTCCTTTTTAAATTTGTGCTTTTTTTATGAAAAATTTTCTAAATTCTTTTTTTTTTTTTTTTTTTTTTTTTTTTTTCGAAAATTTTTTAAGTGTCAAGGTAGAAATAGGGCTCTTTGGCTAGGATGTGCCTCTCGTATGAGTAGAAGTATGAAATTTCTCCCTACAAAAAAATTAATTAAAAAGTGGCAATTTTTTTACACCAAAAATTCGTCAAAATATAAGGAGTAATTGGTGAAAATTTGGTGAAAATCGACCAACGGTTGGCCGTAGCGAATTTTTAAAATTTCAAACAGACATATCTCCGCCATTTTTTCGAAATTCAAAAATCGCCCTCGTTACATTCTTCTTCGGCTACAGAAATTTTGTGAAAATTTGGTGAAAATCGGCTGAAAGCTGTGGCCATAAAGTGTTCCGGAGAAAAATGCTATGGACGGACGGCCGGCACAACAGACAAAGTTGAGATCGGTAAAGATCAATATTCAAATTGACCCTCCGGGGTTTGGTCCCTTCCCCAAAAACCCGACGTGGAGGGCATCACAATAACTTCTTTAAGGAAGTTAAAAGGAAATTTCTGCCAGAAATACAATAGAAAACGAGATGTCAGGTAGAAATGGATGACAAAACAAACTGGTGAAATGAGGTCATCAAAAGAGCAAGCAAAAGTCTAAATTCTGGTTTTTCGCCCAAAAAAGGACAGCAAGGTCTAATAGTTCAATGGACCCAAAAACAAAAAACTAACGAAATTGTGCTCTTAGCCGAAAAAGGAATAAAATGTAGTGATTATGAATATGCTAATCTCTGATTAACTTACAGCCAGTTCGGAGAGAGCGAGATCACCCCAAAGTTCGCTTCTTTCAATCTGATCCCAATAAACTGAAAAACCGGACATTTCCATAAGTTTGAATGACTCCAAGTTAGACGACGAGATGAAACAGGGATTCCACAAATTATCGCAGCTTTGAACCGTAAGCGAATCAATATGGACACCAGAAGCGAAAATTTGATTCGGTATTGTGATATCATCCTCAAATCTCATGTGGACATCTTTAATGTGTAGCTGAAAAAAAATTAATAGCGATTTGTGGTTTTAAAATGTACTTGTAAATTTTCGATGATGTTGGCAGCGAAATTCATGCTGAGGCCGAACCAAGAGGAATAGCTTGTGGCATAATAACTTGTATCCTGCGAAGTTTCTGTTTCTGACCTCCATAAAGCTTCGAGAGCGTCTAAATTTCCAAGTTTGTAATCCTGTAAAGCCTGTTCTTCGCTTCTTCGTCCAGCTAAAAAGAAATCATAAATTTTGCGCAAGAACAAACGAAAAATACCTCGGAAAGACGAATAGGGCCAGCGACCAAATAGAGTTTTTCCATGTAAATCTCCCATGGTGCACTTGTTATCTGACTTACGGGGATTTTAAGTTTGACTTTACCAATCAGACCGGCCCTAACTTGAATAGGAAGGCCGACTTGTCGAAGAGCATCTTTTTCAACGGTAAATTTTCCAACTCAACAGCGCCTAAAAATTAAAAGTGAAGTCTTTAAAATAGAATGCATTTAAATTTCAAGGGTGGAGACATCTATTTATAAAATCATTCCTAAATATAGACTTAATTAAGACGGAATAATGCATCCTATGATTTAAAGGAGAAAGAAAACTGAAGAATTCGAAAGTTGGGTGTGTCTTAAATCTTAAAAACCAAAAATTATTGCAATCATTAAAAAATTTAACGCCGAAAACGTTCAAACTAAGAACTTTTGGTATGAAACTTAATGCAATTATTTTTGAACTTATTATTTTTCGCTAAACCTCATAGATTTCAAGATATTCGTTAAAAACTGAAAGAAAAAAAAACACTTGGACAACTTCTCTATCAATCCTGACCTTTGACGGTTCGTAACTCCGAAACCGTTCACTTTAGCAAGATTACATACTAACACTTTTGGTAGGAAATTTAATGCAGATTATTTTTGAGCTTAATATTTTTTGCGCTAAACCTCATAGTTTTCAAGATATTCGTTAAAAACCGAAAGAAAAAAAAACACTTGGACAAACTTCTCTACCAATCCTTGACCTTTGACGGTTCGTAACTCCGAAACCGTTCACTTTAGCAAGATTACATACTAAACACTTTTGGAAGGAAATTAAATTAGATTTTTGTACTTAATATTTTTTGCGCTAAACCTCATAGTTTTTCAAGATATTCGTTAAAAACTGAAAGAAAAAAAAACAGACAAACTTCTCTACCAATCTTTACCTTTGACGGTTTGTAACTCCGAAACCGTTAACTTTAGCAAGATACATACTAACCACTTTAGGTAGGAAATTGAATGCAGATTATTTTTAACTTAATATTTTTTGCGCTAAACCTCATAGTTTTCAAGATACTCGTTAAAAACTGAAAGAAAAAAAACACAGAAACTTCTCTACCACACCATGACCTGTGACGGTTGGTAACTCCGAAACCGTTAATTTTAGCAACGTTACATACTGACACTTTTGGAAGGAAATTGAATGCAGATTATTTTTACTTAATATTTTTGCTCTAAACCTCATAGTTTTCAAGACATTCGTTAAAACTGAAAAAAAAAAAAAAAAACAGACAACTTCTCTACCAAATCTTTACCTTGACTTTTGTAACTCCGAAACCGTTAACTTTAGCAAGATTACATACTAACCACTTTAGGTAGGAAATTAATGCAGATTATTTTTGACTTAATATTTTTTGCGCTAAACCTCATAGTTTTCAAATATTCGTTAAAAACTGAAAGAAAAAAAAACACTTGGACAAACTTCTCTACCAATCCTTGACCTTTGACGGTTCGTAACTCCGAAACCGTTCACTTTAGCAAGATACATACTAAACACTTTTGGAAGGAAATTGAATGCAGATATTTTTCTACTTAATATTTTTTGCTCCAAACCTCATAGTTTTCAAGATATTCGTTAAAAACTGAAAGAAAAAAAAAACATTTTGACAAACTTCTCTACCAAACTTTGACCTGACGGTGTGTAACTCCGAACCGTTCTCTTTAGCAAGATTACAAACTAACCACTTTAAGTAGGAAATTTAATGCAATTATTTTTGAACTTATATTTTTTGCGCTAAACCTCATAGTTTTCAAGATATTCGTTAAAAACTGAAAGAAAAAAAAAACCCTTGGACAAACTTCTCTACCAATCCTTGACCTTTGACGGTTTGTAACTCCGAAACTGTTCACTTTAGCAAGATTACATACTAAACACTTTTGGAAGGAAATGAATGCAGATTATTTTGTACTTAATATTTTTTGCACTAAACCTCATAGTTTTCAAGATATTCGTTAAAAACTGAAAGAAAAAAAAACATTTTGACAAACTTCTCTACCAACCTTGACCTATGACGGTGTAACTCCGAAACCGTTCTCTTAGCAAGATTACATATTAACACTTTCAGTAGGAAATTAAATGTAGATTATTTTTGCACTTAATATTTTTTGCGCTAAACCTCATAGTTTTCAAGATATTCGTTAAAACTGAAAGAAAAATAACACAGAAACTTCTCTACCAAACCTTGACCTATGACGGTTGGTAACTCCGAAACCGTTAACTTTAGAAAGATTACATACTGAAACTTTTGGTAGGAAATTAAATGCAGATTATTGTACTTAATATTTTTTGCGCTAAACCTCATAGTTTTCAAGATATTCGTTAAAAACTGAAAGAAAAAAAACATTTTGACAAACTTCTCTACAAAACTTTGACCTATGACGGTGTGTAACTCCGAAACCGTTCTCTTTAGCAAGATTACATACTTAACACTTTCAGTAGGAAATTAAATGTAGATTATTTTTGCACTTAATATTTTTTGCGCCAAACCTCATAGTTTTCAAGATATTCGTTAAAAACTGAAAGAAAAAAACAGACAAACTTCTCTACAAATCTTTACCTTTGACGGTTTGTAACTCCGAAACCGTTAACTTTAGCAAGATTACATACTAACCACTTTAGGTAGGAAATTTAATGCAAATTATTTTTGAACTTAAATTTTTTGCGCTAAACCTCATAGTTTTCAAGATATTCGTTAAAACTGAAAGAAAAAATAACACAGAAACTTCTCTACCACACCTTGACCTGTGACGGTTGGTAACTCCGAACCATTAATTTTAGCAACATTACATACTGAACACTTTTGGAAGGAAATTGAATGCAGATTATTTTTCTACTTAATATTTTTTGCTCTAAACCTGATAGTTTTCAAGATATTCGTTAAAAACTGAAAGAAAAAAAAAAACACTTGGACAAACTTCTCTACCAATCCTTGACCTTTGACGGTTTGTAACTCCGAAACTGTTCACTTTTGCAAGATTACATACTGAACACTTTTGGAAGGAAATTGAATGCAGAGATTTCTCTACTTAATAATTTTTGCTCTAAACCTCATAGTTTTCAAGATATTCGTTAAAAACTGAAAGAAAAAAAACATTTTGACAAACTTCTCTACCAAACCTTGACCTATGACGGTGAGTAACTCCGAAACCGTTCTCTTTAGCAAGATTACATACTAACACTTTCAGTAGGAAATTAAATGTAGATTATTTTTGTACTTAATATTTTTTGCGCTAAACCTCATAGTTTTCAAGATATTCGTTAAAAACTGAAAGAAAAAAAAACGCATTGACAAACTTCTCTACCAAACTTTGGCTTGCAACTCCAGAACTGACAACTTTAGCAAGATTCTACTTTTAGTAGGAAATTTAATTCACAATATTTTGAACTTAATATTTTTGGCGCTAAACCTCATTGCTTCTGAGATAAGCAAAAAAACTGATAAAAAGCGCTTTTTGACAGCTTTCTATACTAAAACCGGTTTTAGATGATTCGGACTGTGAAACCGTTCACTTTAAAACGGTCAACTTTTGCAAAAAACGATTTTTAATGGGTGGGAATTCCCAGGAATATACCAATCATAAAGGAAATAAGAGGTGTAAAGTTCAAGTTGTGGTTAACGTGTGAATTTAATAAAATAAGCAAAAGTTTGTGGTATAAACCGGTTACATGGCACAAAGATTAAAGTAATCTAGATGTATCACTATATCATCTTTTCCCACTTATCACTTAAAGAGGATTTCTCTTTCACAGCCTAGTAATTTTAACTCATTCAAACTGAATGTGAAGGTCAAAAAAATGAATCATTCATCAACGGGTGTGCTCGTTACTAAAAAACCGCAACTTTTCAAACGATTTTCTTCTTCACTAAAATCCTTGAAAACGAGCATACCTTGCAAAATTGCGATGCTGAGTTGGTCTGTGTTGAGATTTTCGACATATTTGCCCAAATAGTTGTTTATAACCCAGGCAACAAGGCCTTCAAGCATTCCGGAACGTTTATTAAATCGCAACACAAAAATAATATTAAAATCATCACATTGAAGAACTAAAAAAGGTTTATTTTTTCTTTTTTTCAACTGTCAACACGAAAGGCAGACGAGAAATGAATGAAAAGTGAAGGTTCTGGAGGGGAATGGGAACTTGCGCTGCATGAATACAGTTTTGCCAACATCGACAGTGATATTCCCCATGATATTCTCACAATGTTATCAACTGGTATGGTAAACCTGCTGTTATCACTTATCAGATATCTGTTATCAATTGGTGTTGATATACTAAGTGAATATGTTTCGTTTTCGTTGGCTCACCGGATGATTCGTCGCCGGATGAGTCCTATAGAGCCGGAAAAAGCGTTTAAAACTCGTGAAAAATTGGCGATCGCTTATGCCTTAATAGCTTGGAATGCTTTCGGATTTGTCGCCTACTATATCGTTACCGGGAAAAGCGATTGGCCCGATTATTTCGGCCTAAAATCTGAGGAAGAAAAAAACATGCCTAAGTCTGTCTGGCATGCGAAAAATTTGGGGATCAACGGGCGGACGTCTCACCTACCGAGGTTTCACCAAGTCGGCGAGTTCGAATACTCAGCGAAGAAACCGAGAAAAAAGAAAAATCTCTGTAATCAAATAGTTTTTTGTAATAAAGTTGTATATTCTTTTTTTCTTAAATTCAAAGCCAACTTATTGTATTACCTTCCATGTCTGATTTTTGCGAGTATTAGCCTTTCTTTTAAATTCCTAACATAAGCTTAGTTCCAACCGTAGTTTGAAACTCCTGGAGCATGCGCAGAAGGACTTGGACGTCAAATTTGACGTCGCTCAAATTGTTAGTCAAATCTGCGCAAATCCTTCTGCGCATGCTCCAGGAGTTTCAAACTGCGGTTGGAACAAAGCTAATATAAATACTCGTAGTCATATTACAAAACAGCGGGGCATTTCATTCTTAATTCTTTCCTCACAATCTGTCAACCCTGATAGTAAGGCTGAGTGAGTGAGTGTTTACCTTCTCAGAACTTTATCACAAATGTTATCAAATTTAAAATTTTTTTACTTCTAAATTGTATGGATATTTTTAAAGAGTCCTTGAAGATTGAAATGAGGACCCTCTTATCGCTCTCATCCCTCTCAGGACCCTCTTATCGCTATCATCCCTCTCAGGACCCTCTTATCGTCTCATCCCTCTCAGGACCCTCTTATTCTTCTCAAGACTCTCTTATCCCTTTCAGGACCCTCTTATCCCCTCTCAGGGCGCGCTTATCCTTCTCAGGACGCTCTCATCCCTCTCAGGACCCTCTTATCGCTCTCATCCCTCTCAGGACCCTCTTATCGCTATCATCCCTCTCAGGACCTCTTATCGCTCTCATCGCTCAGGACCCTCTTATCGCTCTCATCCTCTCAGGACCCTCTTATCGCTCTCATCCCTCTCAGGACCCTCTTATCGCTCTCATCCCTCTCAGGACTCTCTTATCGCTATCATCCTCTCAGGACCCTCTTATCGCTCTCATCCCTCTCAGGACCCTCTTATTCTCTCAAGACTCTCTTATCCCTTCAGGACCCTTTATCCCTCTCAGGGCGCGCTTATCTTCTCAGGACGCTCTCATCCTCTCAGGACCCTCTTATCGCTCTCATCCCTCTCAGGACCCTCTATCGCTATCATCCCTCTCAGGACCCTCTTATCGCTCTCATCCCTCTCAGGACCCTTATTCTTCTCAAAGACTCTCTTATCCCTTTCAGGACCCTCTTATCCCTCTCAGGGCGCGCTTATCCTTCTCAGGACGTCTCATCCCTCTCAGGACCCTCTTATCGCTCTCATCCTCTCAGGACCCTCTTATCGCTATCATCCCTCTCAGGACCCTCTTATCGCTCTCATCCTCTCAGGACCCTCTTATCGCTCTCATCCCTCTCAGGACCTCTTATCGCTCTCATCCCTCTCAGGACCCTCTTATCGCTCTCATCCCTCTCAGGACCCTCTTGTCGTCTCATCCCTCTCAGGACCCTCTGCGTCTCAATCCCTCTCAGGACCCTGTGTCGCTCTCATCCCTCTCAGGACCCTCTGTCGCTCATCCCTCTCAGGACCCTCTTATCGCTCTCATCCCTCTCAGGACCTTCTTATCGCTCTCCCTCTCAGGACCCTCTTATCGCTCTCATCCCTCTCAGGACCTCTTATCGCTCTCATCCCTCTCAGGACCTCTTATCGCTATCATCCCTCTCAGGACCTCTTATCGCTCTCATCCCTCTCAGGACCTCTATCTTCTCAGATCTCTTATCCTTTCAGGACTCTTATCCCTCTCAGGGCGCTCTATCCTTCTCAGGACGCTCATCCCTCTCAGGACCCTCTTATCGCTCTCATCCCTCTCAGGACCCTCTTATCGCTCTCATCCCTCTCAGGACCCTCTTATCGCTCTCATCCCTCTCAGGACCCTCTTATCGCTCTCATCCTCTCAGGACCCTCTTATCGCTCTCATCCCAGGACTCTCATCCCTCTCGCTCTCATCCCTCTCAGGACCCTCTTATCGCTCTCATCCCTCTCAGGACCCTCTTATCGCTCTCATCCCTCTCAGGACCCTCTTATCGCTCTCATCCCTCTCAGGACCCTTTCGCTCTCATCCCTCTCAGGACCCTCTTATCGCTCATCCTCTCAGGACCCTCTTTCGCTCTCATCCCTCTCAGGACCCCTATCCCTCAGGACCCTCTTATCGCTCTCATCCCTCTCTCAGGACCTCTCTTATCGCTCTCATCCCTCTCAGGACCCTCTTATCGCTCTCATCCCTCTCAGGACCCTCTTATCGCTCTCATCCCTCTCAGGACCCTCTTATCGCTCTCATCCCCTCTCAGGACCCTCTTATCGCTCTCATCCCTCTCAGGACCCTCTTATCGCTCTCCCTCTCAGGACCCTCTTCTCGCTCTCATCCCTCAGGACCCTCTTATCGCTCTCCCCCTTATCCTCTCAGACCTCTTATCCTCTCAGGACCCTCTTATCGCTCATCCCTCTCAGGACCCTCTTATCGCTCTCATCCCCTCAGGACCCTCTTATCCTCTCAGGACCTCTTATCGCTTCTCAGGACCCTCTTATCCCTCTCAGGACCTCTTATCGACCTCTCATCCCTCTCAGGACCCTCTTATCGCTCTCATCCCTCTCAGGACCCTCTTATCGACCTCTTACCCTCCAGGACCCTCTTATCGCTCTATCCCTCTCAGGACCCTCTTATCGCTCTATCCCTCTCAGGACCCTCTTATCTCTCAGGACCCTCTATCGCTCTTATCGCAGGTTATCCTCTCAGGACCCTCTTATCGCTCTCATCCCTCTCAGGACCCTCTTATCGCTCTCAGGATCGCTCTCAGGACCTCTTATCGCTCTCAGGACCCTCTTATCTTCTCAGGACCCTCTTATCGACCCTCTAATCCCTCTTATTATCCTCTCAGGACTCTTATCGCTCATCTCAGGACCCTCTTATCGCTCTCATCCCTCTCAGACCCTCTTATCGCTCTCATCCCTCTCAGGACCCTCTATCCCTCTCAGGCCCTATATCCTCTCCTCTTATCCCTCTCAGACCTCTCTCTCATCCTCTCAGGACCCTCTTATCTCTCATCCTCTCAGGACCCTCTTATCGCTCTCAGGACCCTCTTATCGCTCTATCCCTCTCAGGACCCTCTTATCGCTTATCCCTCTCAGGACCCTCTTATCGCTCTATCCCTCTCAGGACCCTCTTATCGCTCTATCCCTCTCAGGACCCTCTTATCGCTCCAGGACCTCTTATCGCTCTCAGGACCTCTTATCTCTCAGGACCCTCTTATCGCTCTCAGGACCCTCTTATCGCTATCCCTCTCAGGACCTCTTATCGCTCTATCCCTCTCAGGACCCTTATCGCTTATCCTCTCAGGACCCTCTTATCTCTCAGACTCTATCTTCAGGACCCTCTATCCCTCTCAGGCCCTTATCCTTCTCAGGACCTCTTATCCCTCTATCCTTTCAGGACTCTCATCCCTCTTAGGACCTTATCCTTATCTAAACATTTTTTCTTTAAAATAAAAAAACAGAAGATCACAAGGAGAAAAAAAAAAAGAACGTTACCATTTCTAAAAATATTCTTTGAATAAATTATAAAGAAATTATACATAATTTTTTTTATACAAAAAATGGTCAGTCTTGATCCTTAGATTGAAGTTCCTTAATGCCTTTCCTTTGGTGCTCTTTTTGAAGAACTAGGTCCAAATTCAATTTTGCCACCTTTGATTTCATCCTTGTGTGGGCTGCTTTCGACCAATTTCTGCGCTTCAATGAAGAACATGATGTCTCGCAGCTGTTCCTTCAAATCGTTATTTCGGCTTCTTGTCTACTTTGAGTTTTAAAAGGTCTTTTTCTAGTTCTTTACATTTTGTTTGATATACATTTTGATTTTCACGCATGGACGTATTTCTTTTTCGTCTTTGAGTTTTTTGGTGACTGCAGCCAGCTTGGATGTGTTGGCTTGTAGTTTTTTTCGATTGAAACTTTCTCTTTGGTTTTCATCAATTTTTTCGGTTAGTTCTTCTTTTTCTTTGAGGGCAGCTTCATATTTATGTCTTAAATCAGTTATTTCTTTGACGGTTTCTTTTCCTACGATTTCTATCAATTCTTCGTAGTAGATTCTTTGAGATTCTAATTGGGATGTAAGTAAATAAGTGTATTCAAGTTGTATGGCTTCTAATTTGGCTTCGTTGACTAAGGATTTTTCGGCGTCTTGTCCAACTAGTTTGCCGTCAGCTTTGTTTTGAAGGATTCGATGTACGAAGTTGTCGCCCACATAGTCCCAAACGCTGTTGGTTCCCACCTGCATGGAATAGCAGTGGTTAGTTTCTGTAATGTTGGTGAGCGTGTCCTTGTACGTATCGTCCACAACCGACATGTCCGCATATCAGGCATATCCAAAGAGATTCTGAGCTTTTACATTCTGAACAGCAGCTATCTTCATCAGGTTCGGGTGTTTGTAGGTAGCGGCAAACTGGGCAGTGGTATCTCCCCATTTGGAAAGACATTGACCATGAAATGTGGTTGCACATTATGGTTAATATACCGTCTACTGATTCATCCATTCTTTCCAGCATACTGGGCATGTTGGCAATTCTGTATGGTTAAATGGAGTCACTGAACCTCCTTCTTCTCCAGCAGAAATTCGACTTTTGATACAAAAACAAGACTGCATAGATAATCTGGTTCCATTGTGCTGAAAGGTATGCCGTTGTATGATTTATAGAATTCTGTGACGGATTCTGGGCTACGGAAGGTGATCAGAGCCATATACTGATTTGGCGTACCATCTTTGATGATGCGGACATGTTTGATGTCTTCACGACATGGAGCCATGAAGCACAACAAGTCCGTACATGTCAGATTGGAAGGTATCGCCAATATACAAACAGTCTGACTCCTATTGGCTGCTCTTTCTATACCAGTTCTTTCATCTTCCTTAAAAAGATGGATGATCCCGGAAGTTTTTTCGACAAACGGATTCCCACTGACGAACGGAACGGCTTCTTTATCTTCGACTTTCTCCATTTCGTATTTCTCAACTGTGATTTCACGTTTGACCCTTTTACCTCTAAAAACGTTCAATGTCCTCTTCGTTTTTTCGTCCAGTTTGTCATTTTCACAAGCTTCCACGCGGATGAGACAGAGAGAAAGATCAGAAGTCATAAAAATTGATAAATTTGAAGTCTGTATAACGTACTTAGAGATTAAAACTGTAAAGAAAACGTAACCTTATCATTATTACATACGTTGTGAAAGAACAATCGAATAACTCGATAGTTTGAGTGACCAAAATAACCGAATGTACGATTGTATCTAACCGAGCTTCAGTTTTTCACTCGTTCCCAATCTAATTTGGACCAAAACAACGAAACTCGATTGGCTAGAATCGCAAACGAGTAACCGATAACCGAGTTCCGGTTACTCGATTGTTTTCATCGTTGAATATTGCTCTTCAGCAAAATACAGTGTTGCAAAAATTGCAAAAATCTACGTTTAAAAAGAAAAAATACATGTTTGTCCATTTTAATATAACAAATAAAGAATTTTTATAATATAAAAAATATAATGATTAAATAAAGGTTTTTCCACAATGACACACCTGGATACGCTACTGTTTCAATCAAAGAAGGTTATATCCGTAAATCAAAACATTTTTCAGATATCGTTTTTTTTTTCCATTTTCATTGCATAAAATTATTTTTCATTTAAAAATGCGAGTCATTTACAAAATAAAATGTAAACGGCGGTGCCTTTTTATCAAATTGACCATTTAGGGCTTAGTATTTTTGTTATTTTTTTCCACTTTTATATTATGAAGATGGAGTACGAATGTATTTCTTATAGAAGGGAAGTGGACCCTAACCGTTGCTGTGCTGGGTGGTTCTGGTGCATAAAAGTAAGTTAGATTTATAAAAATTTTAATTTATGAGGAAAAGTTGGGCGTTTTTCTAATTAGATGTTGCTCTAATTATGTTAATTTTTAGTTTAATATGATCATAAACTCAGAAACCGTTCACTCAGCCAGATTATGTCATAAACACTTTTGTTGGAAATTTAATGTAGATCATTTTTGTACTTAATACTTTTTGTGCTAAACCTCATAGTTTTCGAGATATTTGATATAAACTGATTAAAAAACTTTTTGACGTTTCTCTGTCAAACCCAACACGATCGGTAAAAGTTACGATATTTTTAGCAGCGTACTATTTTTAGCTGTAATTATGACAATGTAACGACTGTATAGCTGAAAATATGACGAGATAACTACAGTTTAGTTGAAACTATTTTAGCGGCTGCTAAGCTGAATGATGATATAGCGGCTGTTTAGCTGTAAATATGACAATCTAACGACTGTTTAGCTGACAATTTGGGATAACTACTGTTTAGCTGTAAATATGACAATCTAACGACTGTTTAGCTGAAAATTGACAAGATAACTACTGTTTAGTTGTAATATGAATTTAGCTGCTAAGCTGACAATGTCTATAGCTAAAATTTGCGGATAACACTGTTTAGCTGTAATATGACAATCTAACGACTAGCTGAATTGACAGCAGTTTAGTGCAACTATGAGAATTTGGCTGGCTGATAACTACTGTTTAGCTGTAATATGACAATCTAACGACTGTTTAGCTGAAAATTTGACAAGATAACTACAGTTTAGTTGCAACTATGAGAATTTAGCGGCTGCTAAGCTGAATATGACAATATAGCGGCTGTTTAGCTGTAAATATGACAATCTAACGACTGTTTAGCTGACATTTGGCGGGTAACTACTGTTTAGCTGTAAATATGACAATCTAACGACTGTTTAGCTGAAAATTTGACAAGATAACTACAGTTTATAGCAACTATGACGATTATAGCGGCTGTTTAGCTGTAAATATGACAATCTAACGACTGTTTAGCTGACAATTGGCGGGATAACTACTGTTAGCTGTAAATATGACAATCTAACGACTGTTTAGCTGAAAATTGACAGATAACTACAGTTTAGTTATTTAGCGGCTGCTAAGCTGAATCTATGACATTATAGCGGCTGTTTAGCTGTAAATATGACAATCTAACGACTGTTTAGCTGTAAATATGACAATCTAACGACTGTTTAGCTGTAAATATGACAATCTAACGACTGTTTAGCTGAAAATATGACGAGATAACTACAGTTTTTAGCTTAATCTATGACGATTTAGCGGCTGTTTAGCTGTAAATATGACAATCGACTGTTTAGCTGAAAATATGACGAGATAACTACAGTTCTTAGCTTAATCTATGACGATTTAGCGGCTGTTTAGCTGTAAATATGACAATCTAACGACTGTTTAGCTGAAAATATGACGAGATAACTACAGTTTTTTAGCTTAATCTATGACGATTTGGCGGCTGTTTAGCTGTAAATATGACAATCTAACGACTGTTTAGCTGACAGGATAAGGAAAAGAAATTTTAAGTTCTGCTTAACTTTTTTTAAATTAAATATACAGGCATGTCGAATATTGGGTTTTATGGTCATATACAGTCTCAATATATAGTCATAAATAATATTAAAAATTAAATTTCAAAAAAATTTAATTGGGATAAAAAAACCAAACGGTAATAGTTTTACCTTTCTAAGAAAGAACATTTTCTAAAAACTTTTCCCTCAAAATTCTTTTTGTTTGCCTGATTTAATGTCCTATTTCTGCAGGATATTTGTGGTATTGTGTGTGCAGTGATGACCTGGCTTTTGATACTTTACGCTGATTTGTTGTCCTCACTGTAATTTTGATGCCTCATCCTTATTCTTTCTACTCGATCATCAACGGCCTCATTTTCATGATGTTCGGAGTTCTCGCCGTCGTCTCTCATTTGAAGACTATGCTCACCGATCCGGTAAACTATTTTTATTTTAAACCATTAGTCTATTATTTTTTTGAAGGGTTCTGTTCCTAAGGGAAATGCGACAAAAGAGATGATACAGCAGATGGGATGTAGGGAGGGGCAAGTGATTTTTAAATGTCAAAAGTGCTGCAGCATTAAGCCAGAACGTGCTCATCATTGTTCCGTCTGTCAAGGTTATATTAATTATTTGTGCGTTTTCATAAATTTTCTTTTTCTTGTTTAGGTGCATACGAAAAATGGATCATCATTGTCCGTGGGTTAACAATTGCGTTGGCGAAGATAATCAGAAATTTTTGTCCTTTTTACAGTAAGTTAGTGATAGACTGGTTATTTTAATAATGATGATTTTTTAAAGCTGTATATAGCGTGCATGTCGGTGCATTCTTTGGTGATGGCCGGCCATCAGTTTTCTTCTGTATAGACTCGGAGTGGCGAGGTGCTCGTCTTATTCGCCGCCGACGACGGTCATACTTCTGGTCTTCCTCATTTTTGAGGCACTCCTTTTCGCTATTTCACCGCGGCGATGCTTTTCTCGCAACTCCAGGCGATCTGGAACGACAAAACCGGAATAGAGCAGCTCAAAAAGGAAGAAGCAAGATGGGCGAAGAAATCTCGCTGGAAAAGCATCCAGGCCGTTTTCGGACGGTTTTCTCTCGCTATGTTTTCGCCGTTTATCCACCCGCCGACTCGTAAAAAACGAGAACCTCATCTTTATTCCGTTTAAATTTTGTACATTTTTTATATTAAATCATTCCTTTCAAGCTCATTATTTCTTTTCTAGTCTTTTTGTTTTTTTCTTACAATCACAAGTGCCAGCTATTTTTATAATGTGATTTTTTTTATCCCAATTTAATTTTTTTTTAATTTAATTTTTAATATTATTTATGACTATATATATTGAGACTGTATATGTAATATACCATAAAACGCAATATTGGACATGCCTGTATATTTAATTAAAAAAAAAAGTTAAAGCAGAACTTCAAATTTCTTTTCCTTATCCTGTCAGCTAAACAGTCATTAGATTGTCATATTTACAGCTAAACAGCCGCTAAGTCGTCATAGATTAAGCTAAAAAAAACTGTAGTTATCTTGTCATATTTACAGCTAAACAGTCGTTAGATTCATATTTACAGCAAAAAAGCTGTTAAATCGTCATAGTTTTAGCTAAACAGTGATTAGATTGACATATTTACGGCTAAACAGCCGCTATATTGTCATAGATTCAGCTTAACAGCCGCCAAATTGTCATAGTTTCAGCTAAACTGTAGATATTTCGTCATATTTTCAGCTAAACAGTCGTTAGATTGTCATATTTACAGCTAAACAGCCGCTAAATCGTCATAGATTCAGCTAAACTGTCGCTAAATTGTCATAGTTTCAGCTAAACAGTAGTTATCTCGTAATATTTTCAGCAAAACAGTCATTAGATTGTCATATTTTGAGCTAAACAGTCGTTAGATTGTCATATTTACAGTTATCTGGACATATTGTCAGCTGAACAGTCATTAGATTGTCATATTATAGCTAAACAGCCACTAAATTGTCATAGATTAAGCTAAAAAACTGTAGTTATCTCTTCACATTTTCAGCTAAACGGTAGTTATCTCGTCATCTTTCAGCTAACAGTAGTTATCTCGTAATATTTCAGCTAAACAGTCGTTAGATTGTCATATTTTGAGCTAAACAGTCGTTAGATTGTCATATTTACAGTTATCTGGTCATATTGTCAGCTAAACAGTCGTTAGATTGTCATATTTACAGCTAAATCGTCATAGATTCAGCTTAACTGCCGCTAAATTGTCATAGTTTCAGCTAAACAGTAGTTATCTCGTAATATTTTCAGCAAAACAGTCGATAGATTGTCATATTTTGAGCTAAACAGTCGTTAGATTGTCATATTTACAGTTATCTGGACATTGTTAGCTGAACAATCATTAGATTGTCATATTTATAGCTAAACAGCCACTAAATCGTCATAGATTAAGCTAAAAAACTGTAGTTATCTCTTCACATTTTCAGCTAAACAGTAGTTATCTCGTCATATTTTCAGCTAAACAGTTGTTAGATTGTCATATTTACAGCAAAAAAACCTGCTAAATCATCATAGTTTTAGCTAAACAGTCATTAGATTGTCTTATTTACAGCTAAATAGTAGTTATCTCTTCATATGACAACTGAATAGTCGTTAGATTGTCGTTTACAGCTAAACAGCCGTTAAATCTCCAAAACCGTTCACATTATCAAGATTATTTACTAAGTACTTATCGTAGGAAATTTAATGATGATTATTTTGTGCTTAATATTTTTCCTATCAACCTCATAGTTTTTGAATGCTAAACTTAATTTTGCTAACTTTTGAAAGCTAAACAGTCGTTAGATTGTCATATTTACAGCTAAAACCCGCTAAATCTTCATAGCTTTAGCTAAACAGTCGTTAAATTGTCATATTTACAGCTTAATAGTAGTTATCTCATCATATGGTAAGCTGAACAGTCGTTAGATAGTCGTTACAGCTAAACAGCCGTTAAATCTCCAAAACCGTTCACATTATCAAGATTATTTACTAAGTACTTATCGTAGGAAATTTAATGATGATAATTTTTGTACTTATCATTTTTCGCATCAACCTCATAGTTTTGAGATATTTCATAAAACATTTGAAAACCGCTTTTTTCAACGAATCTTTTGTACTTTTTGAACTCTTTAGGTAACCAAAACCAAGTTAAAAACAAGGAAGTTTTCTTTTGTTATAAGATTTATATTTAAAAATAAACAAAAAAAAATTAACAGGTAAATAATATACAAATTATACTCATATTCCCAAATCCCATTCATAAAAATGAACAGTGCATAACAAAAGATTGAAGTAAAGCTCTTTTAAAAAAAATCTTTTCTATTTAATAGAATATTGTGTAAAAAGCAAAATAACAAAAAAGTTGCTCTAAGAAAAATAAGAAAACCTTCGGATCGTGGTTTTAAATAGGACATTAATACTAATGAATAATAATAATTATATTTTAAAAAAAAAGTTGAGTATAGACAAAGATCCGTTGGTACTAAATTTTACACAATTTTACATTTTTTTGAAATCTATGTCACTAACATCATTTTAAAATTTTATACAAAAAAAAACCTGCTTATAATAATAATTATAAATAAAAGAGAAAATCACAATTGAACAGAAAAAGAAGAAAAAAATCAATCGATCATTTAGGAATCTTTTATTTTGTACAATCAAACCATAGGTAAAAAATGGTTTTTTAAAGGTAAAAAAAATGTATCTGCACAGTATTATGACGTTAGTGACTTATGGTAACTCTTTGTCACCTTTTAAAGCACCCGGGGCTTTTTAAGTACAATTTACACAGAGAAAAAAAAAATTGTGCACACATTTATACATTTAAACATTTAAAAAAGCATGGAATGTTCATTTTTGAGGGTATCACAAAAGAAAATAAAATCACAGCCCAATAAAATGGGTCAGAAAAAAAAAATTAAAGTAGTTTTTTGTTCGGATTTTAATACATTTGGCTAAACATTGAAAATACTGTGTACATGCATTTTTTTAAAAATTTATAGGTAATATATTAAAACTATAAAGAAAAAAATTTTTCTAACCTAAAACTACTTACAAGTTGAACATATTTAGACAATTATTTTTTTTTATATTTAAATTTTTTTTTATCGAGCTGAATTGAGCGTCTGAGCTCGTTAGTCCCACTTTGGTAATAGCGGCGCTTACTTTTTTTAAAAAATATTTCTTTTAGCGACTGAGATTCGTAGAAGCCAGCCTGCGCCGCTTACAAATGTTATATCTCATTGGTGAATTTCGACAATCTGTCCCTTAACGCCAGATTTTCTTTTTTGAGTCTGTCCATCTCCTGGCGGAGGCCAAGATTCTAAAAAAAGGGATAGATTAAAAGATAAAAATGATCTTTGACGAACCTCTTTTTCGAGGAAGCCCGCTCGAAGGGCGATTTGGTTCTCTTTCATTCTTCGGGCGTCCCGCGATCTTTTGGCGGCCATGTTGTTCTTTCGCCGCCTCGCCCAGTATTTCTCATCTTTCAGTCCTTCGGGAACAAACTGCGAGTCCAGCGTTACGGATAAATAAATTGCATATAAACCGTTGTTACGTTTTATTTATAAACTAAATCTAATTTTGTTTTTATTAGGCTTAGGATGCTTCAGTTTCTATTTTATTGTACCCAGAGAGTCCTCAAACAACCAGGGACTCCTGAGGATTGAACCCATGGCCTTTGTTCTACCGAGGGAAGTAAGGAAAGACCTTAATTCCCTTGGCCTGTAGTATTAACAGAATTTGCTGAAACATCCTCACCTAATAAATAAAAAAGCTCGAAATTTAAATCAAATGTATAAAGAGCAAAAGAGCCGCAGCGGCATTCGTTGTAAGGAAGATACTTAAATTTCGAGCTTTCCATCATTTATTTCAATTCACCTGTTTTCGCGACTTTTTCACCATTGGTTGTGGTTTAAGTTCTTCATCTGAGAATGCTCTGGTTCTTGGATCGAAGGCATCTCGACTTGAGGATGCGAAAGAAAGTGCTGTAAACAAAAAAATGAAATGTTTCCTTTTTTTATTTTTTAAAAACTTACTAGATTCGGCAGGAGAAGGAGGGCTGATGCCCAAAGGGCTCATCGCTTCGCTCGGACTTGGCGAAGGCTCTCTTTTGGTAAGGACTGGTAAGTTGCTACTCGTCGGTGAAATCCGTCCAGGCTCTTTGATACAACCCGAACTCGACGCTTGCTGCTGAACGTGCTGAGCTCCCTGCTGCGCTTGCATCCCTCCTTCAACCGGGATGCCATTTTCCGACAAAAATTCGTCCAAATCGACATACTAAAAAAACAATCACATATTTTAATAAAATTCTAACTTATTCTAATAATTATTTACATTAATACACAATTTGGTACCCTTCTATAAAGCAACGATTTATAATTAAGGAGGCAACGAATTTCCCATATTAAATTACAGAAGGTTATGGACGTTCAGGTTACCAAAAAGCCCACATTCTGATTGGATAAAATTCGTGATAAATAACATCCCCAATTAATTTTTCCTTCGTTAGTCGACCAAAGGGTCTTACCACACCAGACTTTAAAATAATAATTAAAAATTTATTATTATTACAATATTACCTTGTGGACAAAGAAGACCTACCTTTCGGCTTTATAAAAATAAAACAAAAAAACAACTTTACCTGCATTAATATTAATTGAAAGATTTTTTAGTAATAAAGCAATATTTTGAGTAAATTAAAATAAATAAGAAATATTTACTTTGAGATCTGTGTCATAAGGTAACGTTTTTTCCCAAAGGTTTGGGCCGAGGAATGCTGCCTGCGCTTCGACATTGCTCCAAAGTTCGGTCTCGTCCTTTTTCTCCGGGCTTTCTTTCCCGCATGATTTGCCTGTAACAACATCTACGTTCAATTAGACTGTGCATGAGGTTATAAAAAGGTTATAAACCCACAAGATTGGCACAAGCCGAAACCTGTCATTAAAACTGTCCGTCTCTGCCCTTAACAGAATAAATAATGGAAATAGTCTACAAACGATAACTTAAAATCTTATCTTAAGATTAGAATTTATCTAAAAAACTATTTTTCCATTCAAATTCTTAATCAAAGTTTTCGCACGGCCTCCTGGATTTTTAAACGTCGTTTTTTTTCCCCTTTTAAATTAACGTTTAATTATTATCAGATGCAAAAAATAAAATAATTTACTGCAGTAAAGATAAAGACGATTCAAGATAAAGAGATTAAATACTTAAATGTTAAAATTTGAAAAAATAAAAAAATCAAGGATTCCAGAGGACTAGGAAGAAGGTTATTATAATAAAATTAATAATACCTAATATAAAAAAATCCTTTATTCAACTTTTTATGCATAAAATGATGAAAACGTGTGAGCTTCAAAACAAAATAGCCTTGAGCGAAAAAAAATTTTTTTTTTCTTGGCGAAGGACTTTAGTAGATCAACAATTTGTAATAATTTAAACAAAAAATTGATATAAAATTTTGATTTTTTAAAAAAATAACCCTGAAAACCTGAGAAACCTTTTTGTTGAAAATTGTCATCAGGTTGGAAGGACGTTCCCAACCAATTTTTTTTTTCTACCTTTAGGAATGACTGGTAAAACGGATGAGAAAAACAAAAATTGTTCCACTTTCACTTTTTTTCTCTTTAAAAAAGCCCGAAAATAATTTTTTTGATTTTTAACGGCCTTCTGAATCGTGATCGTTCATTAATGAAAATTTCAAAGCGAGAAGACATTTCGAGGTACTTTATTTTAATATCTCAAAGAGAAGTTAATGTATTACCCTCGATGTTCGGTCTATAGTTGGGAGAAATTTAGGGTGTTCACTCCCAGTAGGGGCTGCGGGGGTGAAGATTGACGCGGAAAAGTCGAGAAGAGAAAGGGTTTCGTGTTAATTAAAAATGGGGGAAAAAACATAAACTTCTTGGAGTGGCCACGCTGACCAGACCGCCGAAAAATCTTCCAGGAAAGTGAAAGCGGACGGGTCACGGACCGCTGGGGCCGTCTGCTGGGATTTCCAGACAAATCAGACTTTTTTTCGTCATCAGTACATCCGTGAAGATTTTCACGAGATTTACCGGCAAAGAATCTTCCAGAAGAACCTCGCAGAAACCTTCTAAAGCAGCCAAAAAAGTTATGATATCAACTTCCCCGCCCTTCGATGTACACTGAAGAGAAAGAGAAGATGAAGTGCCCGTGCTCCCGTTTTCAAAGCTCCTCTTGGCGGCTACAATATCAGGGATAACACAGTTTTTAAAAATGTTTAGAATACTGAGCGAGGAAGCTCTAAGAAGAGCCTGTAGACAAGCCTCTTTTCAGAAATTTTAAGGATTTCAGAGTTATCGATAATAATTTAACTAATCAGTAATCACTGATTGATACGAGTAGGTATATTACAAATCTGTTAACAAGCATTTTGCGACACCGCCAAGGGGAGCTTTGAAAACGGGAGCACGTGCGCTTTATCTTCTCTTTCTCAACTGTGTACAACGGAGTGCGGGGAAGTTGATATCATAACTTTTCTGGCTGCTGTAGAAGGTTTTTGCGAGGCGGGGTGTTTTTTACACGGAGTGTTTTTCGTAGGGATACAATGGCTATGTTCCAAACGCAGTTTGAAACTCCTGGAGCATGCGCAGAAGTTTTCCCGCCCAATCTGAAATTATCTGAAGTCAAATTTGACGTCCAAATCCTTCTGCGCATGCTCCAGGAGTTTCAAACCAGTTTCAAACTGCGTTTGGACTGGAGTTTAGGTAATAAATTCAAATTTCGTGGGGGGGGGGGGGGGAGCACAATATCCTTCTGCGCATGCTCGAGGGGTTTCAAACCAGTTTAAAACTGCGTTTGGACTGGAGTTTAGGTAATAAATTGAAATTTCGGGGGGGGGGGGGGCACAATACCCTTCTGCGCATGCTCGAGGGGTTTCAAACCAGGTTCAAACTGCGTTTGGACAGGAGTTTAGGTCATAAATTCAAATTTCGTGGGGGGGGGGGGTAGCAGCACAATAGATCTGCTAAGATTTGCTAAGTGCAGATATCATCTAGATTAATTTACTAACCTAAAGAACTTGTTTGAAACTCTTAGAGCATGCGCAGAAGGATTTTGACGCAAATTTGACGTCAGATGACTTCAGATTTGACGGGAAGACGATTTAAACGACGTCAAATATGACGTCCAAATCTTTCCGCCCATGCTCCAGGAGTTTCAAACTGCGGTTGGAACAAAGCTATTATCTTCTCTTAAAGAAACTCTGATTTTTTGACTTCTCAGTCAACTGAGTTTTTAAGATTCGTTCAATTTTTGAGACTAAATAAAAAAAACCGTAAAAAAATCGTTTTCTCTGGAAATTTTTAGGGAGCTTATATCAGTCCGGAAGAAACGCTACTCGGTTTTTCACGTTTTTCCCTCCACTCATTTTTCCGGTGGTTGCGTTCTGCGTTTTGTGTGTCGCAAGGTGTTTTCAGGAAGTAGGAAGTCTTAGAACCCCACGCTCCGTTCGGTTTTTTTTTTCTTCTCTCTCTTTTTGCCCGTTCTAGAATCGGCGTAGTTCACTTTCGAATCCTCTCCGCCTTAAAGATTGTTTCTCTCTCTCTTTTTCCCCTCTCTTTCCGAGAAAGGGGTAACGAGTGGGGCCAACTCTCTCTTTCAGAACCAGGAAGCCTTCAACCTGTTCGAAATATACGACAATCATAGTACTTATAAGATCATTACATTACGCCATTTTGCACCCGGGTTTTTTTTTCTTGCTACAGGGAAATAACCGACACTGCTACTCAAGCTGATCCTATTCCGTTCTGGAGACGCTAAAGTGGATAAGAATGTTACTAAGATTGGCACTTGTGAGTTTACGGTACCAGAACAACGCGCATGCGTGTACTTTTAGTTCCCGCGTTTTTTCAAAAGCTCATCTTTGAGATTGGCCTAAATTCAGGGGGGGGGGGGGGGAGAAAAACATCAAACGAGCTCCCCTTGGTGGAAAAAAAAGGTGGAAAAAAACTCCCTCGAGAAGCGAGAATAAAAAACAAGATCAGTGTTGCCAGAACGGGGGTTTTCCCCCTAAATTTGGGGGATTTTAGGCCTTGGGGGGGGGGGTGTCTGGCAACACTGTACAAGATCGACAATTCCATCCAGGATAAAAACTGGAGGACATAGACATCTGGCAGCCCTAATATTTTTCTCAACGTAGAAGGAAGTTTTTATATTTTAAAAGTGAGAGTGGAAAAGAACTGGTCTATGTAAATGTTATCATGATATTTCAGGCTTGGCTTTTTCGGAGGGGGCTCCGACAGTTCAAAGTGAAAGTTTTCTTCCCTCTTCTCCTTTCTCTTTCAACTTTATCGACTATTTCTCCTACGCGATAATCGCTACACCTAACAAGGCCTCCAAGAAAAAAGGCTCCAACTTTTAAGCAATTTTAAGCTTAAGAAAAAAAATTAAATCTTTTTTATCGTAAACGATTATCATTTTCGACCCCTTATATTCTTAAAAACGATAATTTACCGATAAACCTTAAGGGTCACTAAACATTCGATAGTATCAATAATTTTACTATTAATAATTTAACTTAAAAAAATTATGATCATTTTTTAACAAAGAAGTCTTGAAGGGCGAAGAAAGCATGGAAAGTAATCTTTGGAGTCCTTGGCCTAACTTTCGACCCTGTATTGTCCTGTTCTTTATCTTCTTTTTATTTGTTCCTCCGGAATTTTTGTCTTCTGACTCGGACAGAGAAAGTATCTTTCGATTGGTGAAGTTTTTTTTTACGATTTAAAAACGTTCTGGCCATATTTTGAGGGGTAAGATTTTGCGAAAAGAACTGTGTAAAAAAGCAGTTTTTCTCGAATATCTTGAAAACTATGAGGTTTAGCGCAAAAATTATTAAGTTCAAAAATAATCTGCATTTTATTTCCTACCAAAAGTGTTAAGTATGTAATCTTGCTAAAGTAAACGGTTTCGGAGTTACAAACCGTCAAAGGTAGAGAAGTTTGTCTGTTATTTTTTCATTCAGTTTTTAACGAATATCTTGAAAACTATGAGGTTTAGCGCAAAAACTATTAAGTACAAAAATAATTTAAATTAAATTTTCCTTATTTTAATTTTGATTGCTATACGCAAATTGATTTTAATATCAAACAATTAACCAATAATAGAGGAAGAAATGACTGTGATAACGGGTGATAACTGTGATAACGGAATAGCTCACCTGACGAGGCTTATTAAGCCGAAACGCGTCGTGAGATACCCGTTATCACAGTCATTTCTTCCTCTATTATTGGTTAATTGTTTGATATTAAATTTTCCACAAAAATAACTTAGCACATTATCTTGAAAAAATGAATAGTTTTGGAGTTATGAGCCTTGAAAGCCAAAAGGCCCTTTTTTCAAAAAGTGACACTAAAGCTTCGTTCCAACAGCAGTTTGAAACTGGTTTGAAACTCCTGGAGCATGCGCAGAAGGATTCGGACGTCAAAATTGACGTCGTTCAAATCGTTTGTACGTCAAATCTGAGGTCATCTGACGTCAAATTAGACGTGCAAATCCTTCTGCGCATTCTTCAGAAGTTTCAAACTGCGGTTGGAACTTCTATTTGAGAAAACATTGAGCAATCATAGAAGCTGGACGTCAATTCTTCAACCATCGAGAATTCGCGAGTCTTCAGAAATGGGGTCTCTGGGATTCTTTTCCGGTCGGTTACGTCATAAAAAAAGAAAGGTAGAAACGCAGAGGAAAAAAGCCCCAGACTTATTAACCAGAGAACTCAATAGAAGGAAGTCATAACCTCATAAAAAGTGGTCAGAAACACGTCATTTATCGGTCAATTACGTATGCTTCAAATTTTATGAGATACCATAAAATTCTTAAAAATTATTTTAACATGACTTCTTGAATTTTTTTTCATTCTATAAACAGTATCTAGTTTACACAGCTGTTTGAATTTTTTTTTTAAATATGAGCAATTTTTACGTACGCAATGGAACTTTCGGAGTTGAAAGAAGTCAAGAAATTGCAGAATTTTCGTCTAATATAAAGAACTACTTGAAAATGTTCCTTTTTATCTTTATACAAACAGGAGATACCGCTCAATGAATCGCGATAATTTAAACTACTTGTAATAAATAGGAGCTTTTTATTTTTCTGATAAACAAGGATTAAAAAGAAAAAACTACCTTTTTTTTTCGATTGCCTAAATGGAGGCTTCTTTTATTGATCCAAATTCAATGAGGGTGATTAACATTGGGGTCAATGATTTTACGATGAAGACTTGATGTTGGAGAATTATTCAGGGATCTAATGTATTCGGCAAATCAGTGTTGCCAAAATTGAAGTTGGCTGCTCTGAATTAATGTTTCCGGGCATGATGTTCTTAATAGCAGAAAAATTAATCCAACGTTTTTTTCGCATGAAAGGAAGGTGATGCAATCAACAAAAAAAAGGCCACTATGCCATTTCTCCCTCAATGCACCTCGCGGTCGACTTTTTTTTCTTTATTAAAGTTACAGCATCTTCAATGGTTCCTGCCCCCACTATTTCCCTACTTTTCAAACCGCACAACCTACATTTCACCTGTCGAATTATGTAATTTGTCAACCAATGTTTTTAAAATTGGTGCATTGGACCTTTCTGGTATTTTTTGACAACGCCAAAATGTTGGCAAAACGTCGATTTGTAGATTTCAAAAAACGGTTTTTACAACTTTTTATCAAATATCTCGAAAACTATGAGATTTAGCGCAAAACAATTAAGTACAAAAACAATCTACTTTAAATTTTCAACAAAAAGTATTTTATGCATTATCTTGCTAAAGTGAACGGTTTCACAGTCACGAGTCTAAAAACCAGTTTTTAGAAAGCTGTCAAAAAGCGCTTTTTATCAGTTTTTTTGCTAATCTCAGAAGCAATGAGGTTTAGTGCAAAAAATATTAAGTTATAAAATAATCTGCATTAAATTTTCTACCTAAAGTGGTTAGTATGTAATCTTGCTAAAGTAAATGGTTTCGGAGTTACAAACCGTCAAAGATAAAGGTTTGGTAGAGAAGTTTGTCTGTTATTTTTTCATTCAGTTTTTAACGAATATCTTGAAAACTATGAGGTTTAGCGCAAAAAATACTAAGTGCAAAAATAATCTGCATTAAATTTCCTACCAAAAGTGCTAAGTATGTAATCTTGCTAAAGTGAACGGTTTCGGAGTTACGAACAGTCAAAAGTCAAGGTTTGGCAGAGAAGTTGGTTTGAAGATCTGTCTTCTTTTAGCCAGTTTTTATTTCCCGGGACGCTTCATTTTCGCTATTTAGATCGGATTTTCACCAATTTTACTTTAGTAAAAAGTTTATAACTTTTTATCAAATATCTCGGAAACTATGAGGTTTAGCGCAAAAACTATTAAATACAAAAAGAATCTACGTTAAATTTTCAACAAAAAGTATTTCATACATTTTGTAAAGTGAACGGTTTCGGAGTTACGAACAGTCAAAAGTCAAGGTTTGGCAGAGAAGTTGGTTTGAAGATCTGTCTTCTTTTAGCCAGTTTTTATTTCCCGGGACACTTCATTTCTGCAATTTTCATCGGATTTTCACCAAATTTTCAACGAATTTTACTTTAGTAGTTATCTCGAAAATATCTTAAGCTAATACTATTGGCTACGGCCGAAATATGGGGCCGATTTTCACCAAATATTTACCCAATACTCCTTATCTTAAAAAATTTGTTGAAAAAAATTTTTGATAGTAGGGAGAAATTTGGACTGTATACCCCGCAGTGTGGAGCCTCAACAAGTTTATGATTAAAAAAAAGAGAATCTTAAGGAAAGATTTTACTTTGAAGCCTGCGGCGCTTGTTAAAAAACGCTAAACTACGATTAGGGGGATTTCTAATGATTTTTAAATTATTTAAGTAATAAAAGAGAAAAAATTTTTTTTTATTTCACAACCAATTTGACCTATTTATTTTTAAAAAATTGTCAATTTTTAATAATAGAACCAATAAGGTCAAAAGGTATGTCGAATCAGCAGCGCAAAAATGACGACTTCTAAAATAAGGAACACCATAATTCAATTTTATTAATCAAAAATCACTTATAACTTTTTTTACGATTTCACGGTCGTGGAAAAACTCTTGTAAAAAAAGAAAAAAAAACCTTCGAAGACCGGAAGCTCGTTTAAGGGACGATATGTCATTGTTTAAAAGAGGAAACTTGTTATTAAATTGTAACAACGTTGACATACAATAAAAACGCAAATGTATATAAAAAAAGATGAATGAAAATCACGATTTTGAGTTCAAAAAAAATTTTTGGTAGACAAAAAAAGGGATTTTTAAAAATTATTAAAATTATGAAATATTCTTCTCCCGATATTTTTTAAATCTTCCCCTGCGTAATTGAGAAGATTTTTTTTACGTTATCATGAAGGACAAAGAAGATAACGTGATAGGAGCAAATATTTAAAAAGAACCGGTTGAGATGAAGAAAAAAATAAGAAGTAACATATGTGACGTAGTAGTTACCTTCTTTTTTAGGTACCTTTAACGTCCTTAAAGAGAAATTATTGTGTTCATCATACCAATCATACCAACCTTATCGATTTTTGAAAAAAAAAATCCCTTTTTTTTTTAAGGCGGAGTCGAAATGTTGAAAAAAACAAATTAGGAAGGATATCGAGAGTGGGAAAAAGAAGTGAAAGTAGACGGAAAAGAGGGACTTTTAAATGACACTCTCACTTTTTATTCCCCCGGTGGCACAGCAACCTAGTGAGAAATGTAGGAAGAGGGAAAAAGTCTTTGGAGGGTATTACAGTAATTTTCGTTTGAGAAGTACTTGAAAAATTTCTGAGGAGATGAAAAAACGAAAATACGGGTCTATACAGTGTTGCCAAATCGGGGTTTTCCCCCTAAATTTTGGGGGAAACCAATGAAGTCGTCTGGCAACACTGGGTCTATATGACCCCAAAACCGTACATTGAGGGTAATACAATAACTTCTGGAAAATTTCGACCTCGGAATCGTAAAAAACGCCGTCTTTGTATTTTCAACTCGACGATTCGAATCTTGAACACTTTCCCTTTCAGACACAATTAACTGGATTTTTTGGCTGGCAGGATAATTAAAAACGAGTGGACCCCTCGAATTTTCGGCTTTTAACTTTCACTCTCAACCTTCCTTTAAAAAAGCCTACAGGTTTTATAAAATCAGTTTAATTTCTATGTTAAAAAGCAATAATTTATCTACTAGGAAAAGAGACTATTTTATTCTTTCTACTATCAATTGCGCTAACCTTAAACTGTCCCTATGAAGGCTGCCCGGTGGTCAGTTATGCCGGTTTCTTTTTATAAAAAAATAAAGGAGTAAAGAGCCCAATTTTCTAAGTAACAAAAAGTACTGACAGCCGGCTGACGGGATCTTCCTCATCCCTAAAAATACCTAAAATCGTTTTTAAATATCAAGGTAGAAAAAATGATAGTCTTCACCCAGCCAGGCCGCACGGAACGGGGGTGAACAGCCCAAATTTTTCACTAATATCGAGAAAAAAAAATTCTCAAAAGGATGTTAAAGTACTGGTTTGAAGAGCTTCCAATGAAAACTTCCTTAAAGAGAAGTAACAATTTAGGAGGGAAAGTATATGGGAAGAGGAAGTATATAGGAGGGGGAAGTATAACGGAGGGGGAAGTATATGGGAGGGGAAGTATAACGGAGGGGGAAGTATAACGAAGGGAGGGAAAGTATAAAGGAGGGGAAGAATAAGGAAGGGGGGAGTTATTTTTTTTTTTTTTTGAAAAATTTTCGAAGTTTTTTTTCGAAAAATTTTCAGGGTTTTCTTTTTTTTGCTCTTTTTTTTTAAAAAAAAATTTTCGAAGTCTTGGGAGCAGTTTTTCCGAATGAAAACTTACTTTTCGAATAAAATTTTCTCCAAAAAAAACTAGCCATTTTGTAGGTTTTTGCCCACAGACAACCTCGGTAAAGATCGATTTTCTAAAAACCGTACATGGAGGGTAATACAAGAACTTTTGAATGTTTTGGGTGGATTCGTTGAGAATTGAAATAATAATCCATAGTGTAATTGCGATGTTTTTTTTTGGTAGGTATCAAAATAGATGCTCCTGTCGCGTCTCTTTCAATCTAAAAACAGCCTTGTGATCCAATAAACGGGCCACAATCCAGTTTCAAGGTTTCATGACAATTCTCCTTCCTTGCCCGTGCCCCCTCCTTTAATTATCCCGCGTTTAAAAGATTCTATCGATTTCGTTTTCAGACTTTTGGCTGTTTTTTCGCCTTTTCCCGTGGGCGTGAAGTGAAAGTCGAAGTGGGCGGATTTTTTTTATGGACTTTGATGAATCGCGATGCCGCCTCCGGCCACCTTCCCCGGAAGATGGCACCTCACGAATTCTCCTAATATCATTTAAACGAGTTTCTTTGTCGGTTCTTACTATCAAATTTCGTCTACAGACTTGACTTTTGAAATTATGAGTTTTTCTGGCGTTTAAACTTTTATTGGTCAGCAAAAACAAATAATCGAATAAATTTCTTGAAAATTAAAGAAATTAGCGACTTTTAAGTTGCAGAACTGAAAAATGTCGTGAAAATCGGCTAAAAATTGCTATCTGGGAAAAAATTCTGCCGAAAGGGGAGTTCAAAGGAAGAAAAAAAAAGAAAAGATGAGGCCTGCGGAAGATCTTCCAAAAACCGTACGTGAAGGGTAGCACAATAACTTCTTTTTGAGGAAGTTAAATTACCTCATGACTAAAAAGAGCTGAAGAGGTGGAAGAACAAGCAAAAATCGTACATGGAGGGTAATACAAGTAGGTACTTCTCTTTTAGAAGTCTAAATCTGAAGAGCTGGAAGAACATCAAAAACAGTACGTGAAGGGGTAGCACAATAACTTCTTTTTGAGGAAGTTAAATTAACTCATGACTAAAAAGAGCTGAAGAGCTGAAGAGGTGGAAGAACAAGCAAAAACCGTACATGGAGGGTGATACAATTATTTTTCTTTTAGAACCGTACATGAAGGGTCAACTCTTTTAGAAGTCAAAATCTTAAGAGCTGGAAGAACAAGCAAAAACCGTACATGAGAGTAATACAATTACTTCTCTTTTAGAAGACAAAATCTGAAGAGCTGGAAGAACAGCAAAAACCGTACATGAAGGGTCAACTCTTTTAGAAGTCAAAATCTTAAGAGCTGGAAGAACAAGCAAAAACCGTACATGAGAGTAATACAATTACTTCTCTATTAGAAGTCAAAATCTGAAGAGCTGGAAGACACACGAAACCCGCACATGGAGGGTTACTCAATTATTTCTCTTTTTGAAGTCGAAATCTGAAGAGCTGGAAGAACAAGCAAAAACCGTGCACGGAGTACAATTACTTCTCTTTGAGAAGACAAAATCTGAAGAACTGGAAGAACGCGCAAAAACCGTAAATGGAGGGTAACACAATTAGTTCTCTTTGAGAAAGTTAGAAGACCTAAAAGACTGGCAGATGCCCTTACAGGGAACTGTAAGGTATCCCAAAAAAAACCGAACGAGGAGAGTAACACAATAAATTCTTTAGAGAAGGACTGAAAAATCCTCTGAAGAACATGAAGATCTGCCGAAAACCTACTCTTTGGCAAAGGTAAAATTTGAAATGGCTAAAAAAAAGACTAAATATAGGATTTTATTTTTATAACTTCGTAGGTACCTAAAAGATCTTTTATTTTTCATTTTTTATTTTAGAAAAACTCGATCTGATAGTTGCCCGGTGGGAGTTAAAGACCACTTTCTCTTCCTATATAATTCACTTCCTACATTCTAGGAGTCAAAAAAAAAAAGTAGTTTCGATTTTCTGCAGTTTTTATCGTCTTTATCTCTATTTATATTGGGAAATAAATTTGTTGCTTGTCATCTCAATTCAAAATTTAATTTTTTAAGTTTGAAAAGGAGGGTAATGCAATAACTTCTCTTTGAGAAAGTTCTCTACGAAATTACAGTTTTATTTACAGGGTTGCAGACGCGGAAATTTAAAATGAAAATCACGTATTCACGTATACCAAAAAAAAGAGAGAAACGTTTAAATTTTATTACATCATACGCAATATTATCAAAAATTACTTATGAAGAGAAAAAAAAAATGCATGAAATTTGAATTTTTTTTCGGCATTTCAGCAAATAAAACCGGGCTATTGTTTTGAAATATTGGGAGGGGGATTTTTTTTTTATAAATTAAGGAAGGACCATTTCAGCGGAAAATAAATGTGTCAGTAGGCTTTTCAAAAAAATAAAATTATACTTAATTTTTAAAAAAATACAATTTTCAGCTGAACACCTCTGAAGAGGGAGAGGAAAAAATTTTAACTGGAGCATGCGCAGAAGGATTTGCACGTCAAATTTGACGTCAGATGACTCGAGATTTGGCGGACAAACGATTTAAACGACGTCAAATATGACGTTTACATCCTTCTGCGCATGCTCCTGGACCAACCAGTTTAAAACTGCGTTCGGAACAAAGCTAATTACTACCTGAAGAAGACGATATCGATTAAAAAATGTGTTAAAATGTTTTTAATTTCCGACCATAATTTTTTTTCGTAAGATGCAAGGACGTTCGTTTTTTTCAAGGTTTTTTTGATGCGCAAACCGGCGGAATCCTTAGTTTATAATAGGAGTGAGAGAGAAGGATCTATTTTGTGCTCTTAACAACTGTTTTTAACAGTTTCCGTGATGGGCTATTATTAATGAACTTTATTCCGGATCTAGAAAAAAAAATCGTTTTTTATAGGTTTTTTTGTTTGTTTTAAAATAAGGGGGTGAAAAAGTATCAAGGGATTTCTTTATTTTTCAAAAAACTACTAATTTGCGTTCCGAAAAGGATCAGATTGATATTTTGCGTTCCGAAAAGGATCAGATTGATATTTTGCGTTCCGAAATGGATCAGATTGATATTTTGCGTTCCGAAAAGGATCAGATTGATATTTTGCGTTCCGAAAAGGATCAGATTGATATTTTGCGTTCCGAAAAGGCTCAGATTGATATTTTGCGTTCCGAAAAGGATCAGATTGTTATTTTGCGTTCCGAAATGGACCAGATTGATATTTTGCGTTCCGAAAAGGCTCAGATTGATATTTTGCGTTCCGAAAAGGATCAGATTGATATTTTGCGTTCCGAACAGGATCAGTATGATATTTTGCGTTCCGAAAAGGATCAGATAATTATTTTGCGTTCCGAAAAGGACAGATTGATATTTTGCGTTCCGAAATGGATCAGATTGATATTTTGCGTTACGAAAAGGCTCAGATTGATATTTTGCGTTCCGAAAAGGATAAGATTGATATTTTGCGTTCCGAAAAGGATCAGATTGATATTTTGCGTTCCAAAAAGGATCAGATTGATATTTTGCGTTCCGAAAAGGATCAGATTGATATTTTGCGTTCCGAAAAGGATCAGATTGATATTTTGCGTTCCGAAAAGGATCAGATTGATATTTTGCGTTCCGAAATGGACCAGATTGATATTTTGCGTTCCGAAAAGGATCAGATTGATATTTTGCGTTCCGAAATGGACCAGATTGATATTTTGCGTTCCGAAATGGACCAGATTGATATTTTGCGTTCCGAAAAGGATCAGATTGATATTTTGCGTTCCGAAAAGGATCAGATTGATATTTTGCGTTCCGAAATGGACCAGATTGATATTTTGCGTTCCGAAAAGGATCAGATTGATATTTTGCGTTCCGAAATGGACCAGATTGATATTTCGCGTTCCGAATAGGATCAGATTGATATTTTGCGTTCCGAAAAGGCTCAGATTGATATTTTGCGTTCCGAATAGGATCAGATTGATATTTTGCGTTCCGAAATGGACCAGATTGATATTTTGCGTTCCGAAAAGGACCAGACTGATATTTTGCGTTCCGAAAAGGATCAGATTGATATTTCGCGTTCCGAAAAGGATCAGATTGATATTTTGCGTTCCGAAAAGGATCAGATTGATATTTTGCGTTCCGAAAAGGATCAGATTGATATTTTGCGTTCTAAAAAGGATCAGATTGATATTTTGCGTTCCGAAAAGGCTCAGATTGATATTTTGCGTTCCGAACAGGATCAGATTGATATTTTGCGTTCCGAAAAGGATCAGATTGATATTTTGCGTTCCGAAAAGGATCAGATTGATATTTTGCGTTCCGAAAAGGATCAGATTGATATTTTGCGTTCCGAAAAGGATCAGATTGATATTTTGCGTTCCGAAAAGGATCAGATTGATATTTTGCGTTCCGAAAAGGATCAGATTGATATTTTGCGTTCCGAAAATCAGATTCTTACTATCAAGGAGTCTATTTTTATCTTTCTCAAAGAGAAGCTATTGTAATACCCTCCATGTCCGATTTTTGGGAGGGTACTCCTTCTCTTCTCACAAGGTTGGTGTTGGACATGTAACCTTAAGGTCACAGGTACGAATCCCGGAATGCCCCACATTTTTTTGCTACACTTTTTACATCCTAATTTTTTAAGTTTAATAAAATTGTGACATTAACTGATTGCCTCATTGGCTTACGCTATGAAAACGTAAAAATTTGAATAAACGCCAAGAATGTAAAAAACGGGTTTCATTATTTTTTTTATATTATTTCTTATATATTATTTAAAATTTTTTGTAACTCAGGATTCCGAAACGAGAGTCAACCTTGAGGACAAGACATTGGAAGCTAATTGATCCTTCTTATGCTAATTATTCTTACTAATTTGCGAACAAAAAATTTTTTAAAGATTTTGAGGTAAGATACTTTAAAATTTTGAAGTTAAAAATTTTCTTTTTAGCGCCTATTCTGGGCATTTCTATATTACTTTTTGAGTAAAAAGATGGACGTTTTTTGTTAATTTATTCGAAATTTTATAAAATCTGTTAAAAACGACCTTTATTTTGTCAAAAACATTCGGTATCTCAAACAAATAATTTAGTTCAAAGTTCAAACAGCGGAGATAAAATGCGTCAAACCAAGGGTTGTTCTAATTAAGAAACGATAGTCAATTTTCATTCTTTATTGCGTTTATGGACAGGTTTTTATCGTTAAAACGTCAATTTGGTTTTTTTTCTGATATCAATCCGTCCTTCAGATTGAGAAAAAAAATTAAATAGTCGGAAACGTCTTCTGAACTTCTTTTTAACTTTCACTTTTTTAGCCTGACTATAAATTTCCGTGGGTTTAAATATTGGTATTTCCCCTCTACTTTCTATTTTGTTTATATTTGAGTAACTTTTGTCAAATTTTTTGTATTTGGGATTATAAAAACAAAATAGTTTAGTTTAAAAATAAATAAAAATTTGTATGAGGTGAGAAATGCGGGCGTGAAGTCTTCAGAAAAAAGGGAGATGTCGAAAAAAGGAAATCCCCAAAAACTATACATGGAGAGTACTACAATAATTAATTTGGAGGAAGTTAACTAGAGGAAGTTAATGAGAGGAAGAATTGGAGGAAGTTAATGCGGTCGTGATGTCTTCAGAAAAAAGGGAGATGTCGAAAAAAGGAAATCCCCAAAAACTTTACATGGAGAGTACAACAATAATTACCCTTGGAGGAAGTTAATTAGAGGAAGTTAATGAGAGGAAGAATTGGAGGAAGTTAATGCGGTCGTGAAGTCTTCAGAAAAAAAGGAAGACGTCGAAAAAAGGAAATCCCCAAAAACTTTACATGGAGAGTACAACAATAATTACCCTTGGAGGAAGTTAATGAGAGGAAGAATTGGAGGAAGTTAATGCGGTGGTGAAGTCTTCAGAAAAAAGGGAGATGTCGAAAAAAGGAAATCCCCAAGAACTTTACATGGAGAGTACTACAATAATTACCCTTGGAGGAAGTTAATTAGAGCAAGTTAATGAGAGGAAGAATTGGAGGAAGTTAATGCGGTCGTGAAGTCTTCAGAAAAAAAGGGAGATGTCGAAAAAAGGAAATCCCCAAGAACTTTACATGGAGAGTACTGCAATAATTACCCTTGGAGGAAGTTAATTAGAGGAAGTTAATCAGAGGAAGAATTGGAGGAAGTTAATGCGGTGGTGAAGTCTTCAGAAAAAAGGGAGATGTCGAAAAAAGGAAATCCCCAAAAACTTTACATGGAGAGTACAACAATAATTACCCTTGGAGGAAGTTAATTAGAGGAAGTTAATGAGAGGAAGAATTGGAGGAAGTTAATGCGGTCGTGAAGTCTTCAGAAAAAAAGGGAGATGTCGAAAAAAGGAAATCCCCAAAACCTTAAATGGAGAGTACAACAATAATTACCCTTGGAGGAAGTTAATTAGAGGAAGTTAATGAGAGGAAGCATTGGAGGAAGTTAATGCGGTCGTGAAGTCTTCAGAAAAAAGGGAGATGTCGAAAAAAGGAAATCCCCAAAAACTTTACATGGAGAGTACAACAATAATTACCCTTGGAGGAAGTTAATTAGAGGAAGTTAATGAGAGGAAGAATTGGAGGAAGTTAATGCGGTCGTGAAGTCTTCAGAAAAAAAGGGAGATGCCGAAAAAAGGAAATCCCCAAGAACTTTACATGGAGAGTACTACAATAATTACCCTTGGAGGAAGTTAATTAGAGGAAGTTAATGAGAGGAAGCATTGGAGGAAGTTAATGCGGTCGTGAAGTCTTCAGAAAAAAGGGAGATGTCGAAAAAAGGAAATCCCCAAAAACTTTACATGGAGAGTACAACAATAATTACCCTTGGAGGAAGTTAATTAGAGGAAGTTAATGAGAGGAAGAATTGGAGGAAGTTAATGCGGTGGTGAAGTCTTCAGAAAAAAGGGAGATGTCGAAAAAAGGAAATCCCCAAAAACTTTACATGGAGAGTACAACAATAATTACCCTTGGAGGAAGTTAATTAGAGGAAGTTAATGAGAGGAAGAATTGGAGGAAGTTAATGCGGTGGTGAAGTCTTCAGAAAAAAGGGAGATGTCGAAAAAAGGAAATCCCCAAAAACTTTACATGGAGAGTACAACAATAATTACCCTTGGAGGAAGTTAATTAGAGGAAGTTAATGAGAGGAAGAATTGGAGGAAGTTAATGCGGTCGTGAAGTCTTCAGAAAAAAAGGGAGATGTCGAAAAAAGGAAATCCCCAAAAACTTTACATGGAGAGTACTACAATAATTACCCTTGGAGGAAGTTAATTAGAGGAAGTTAATGAGAGGAAGCATTGGAGGAAGTTAATGCGGTCGTGAAGTCTTCAGAAAAAAGGGAGATGTCGAAAAAAGGAAATCCCCAAAAACTTTACATGGAGAGTACAACAATAATTACCCTTGGAGGAAGTTAATTAGAGGAAGTTAATGAGAGGAGGAATTGGAGGAAGTTAATGCGGTGGTGAAGTCTTCAGAAAAAAGGGAGATGTCGAAAAAAGGAAATCCCCAAAAACTTTACATGGAGAGTACAACAATAATTACCCTTGGAGGAAGTTAATTAGAGGAAGTTAATGAGAGGAAGAATTGGAGGAAGTTAATGCGGTCGTGAAATCTTCAGAAAAAAAAGGGAGATGTCGAAAAAAGGGAATCCCCAAAAACTTTACATGGAGAGTACTACAATAATTACCCTTGGAGGAAGTTAATTAGCTTCTTTCGCCATACTTTTTTTTTATTTTAAGCGGCTTTTTTAAGGACTCAATAATTGGCAATATCGAACCTCATTTTTAACCTTCGTTTAATCGGATGAGCAGGCACGGGGCAAGCAAGGTCAGAAATCTCGTTTTCAAGAACAAAACTCAGGATAAAACCGCAAATTCCCCCCCTCACCACTTCAAATATCACAAAAGAAAATTACTAAAATGGAATTTTTAAAAATTTGAGATAAAATGAATATCTTATATTATTATCTTGTCTGATAATAATTAAACACGTGGAGAAAAAGGACGGTAGTAAAAGAAATGGACATTTTGTAAGGAATAATAAATAAAATATTTGAGAATTTGGTAAAAATTTGGTAAAGAACATTTTTTTAGAACCAAAGTAGAAAAAAAACCTTCCTCCAGGCCACACAGCGGCGGACCCCCCAAAATTCTCCCTTCTTCATTTTTTGAGAAACCCCAATTAATTCTACTAAATATAAGGAGTATTTCGTCGCGTTTGTTCTAACACCGGATAAGTCATTTTTCCTAAGGTTTTCAGGAGAGCCAAAATACGGATTAATTTCTCCGAATCAATGCATTACCTGTTGGCTAAATCGTGAACTACGCGTTTTATGTTGGCAATAGGGTTAAACTACCAACGGAATTCGATTCTCAACAAAATTTACCATCAGAAACTATGCCCGACTCAAAATTGATAAAAAATGACTTATCCGGTGTTAGAACTACGCGTTTTCTGTTGGCAATAGGGTTAAACTACCAACGGAATTCGATTCTCCACAAAATTTACCATCAGCTAAATACCATAAACTATGCCTCAAAATTGATAAAAAAATGACTTATCCGGTGTTAGAACTATTAAAATTTGTTGAAGATCAACCAAAAGTTATATAGTTTTATCGATCGGGATGTACTAATCCCAATGGGGCGTGGTCCGTGGATAATAAACCCAAAGGTCGTAGGTTCGAATCCTCCGGGGTCTAACTTTTTTCTTTTTTCCTAATTTTCACTTGTGTCCCCAAGATTTCTTAACTTTGACAATTTCGTTTTTGAAAACTAATTTTTTTATTTTTGCGTAAAAGTGTCTCAAAAACACTTGATCACTTCAAAAATTCTTATCAGCGCGGAAATCCCGGCGTTTTGATTGGTGAAGCGGCCAAGGCGTGGTTGAAGGTGCAAGGTGTTTACCTTCGGTAGCGCCTTTCGACAAGGACAAAACTTCTTTTATATCGCATTTTTAAAGATCGACAGTGAAATATCCTTGACCGTCGTAAACGAAAGAGGAGGCACACGAAAAAATTCTATATATACGTATAAAATGTCCTTCAATATTTTTTTTTAGAATAAAATGTCTAAGTTTTTCCCTTAATGGAAGACCTCTATTGTTATACAGAGGACGTGTGACCAGAAAAAAATTTTTTGGACATAAAATATTGAGCAAAGTTTTATAAGAATATAAAAATGTGAAAATGGGGGACTTAAATTTTTTTCTGCTTTTTTGTTTCTCCCTTATTTTCTCAGTTTAACATTCATGGTGCACCCTAAAACTACGGACGGACGGCCGGCTGGCACCACAGACAAAGTTGAGATCGATAAAGAACAATATTCGAATTGACCCTACGGGGTCTGGAAGACCCTTCTCCAAAAACCCGACGATTAAAAAGTGAAAGGACCACTTATTAAAAAACCAATATGTCCAACATGTTAAGAATATAAATTTGATTTTTTTAAAATCAGTGAAAGGGAAGGATGAATAAACAGAAAAAATCCTTTCTCTATTAAATGGGATTTACAATAATAGGAAAAAAAATTTTAATCTCCCTGTTTAACGGATGACTAATTCCATACCACGGATCTCAAGCAAGGTCGCGGACGTGCTATTGAAAAACAGACAAGTAAAATTTTGCCCTATTTTCCCGACTTTTTTTAAGCACAAAATTTTTTTTTCTCTAGATAGACCACGGCCACTTGGATCGAATTTTTCAAAAGTGTGAGCTATGAAAATCGATATTTTGTTGAAACGTATCGATTTTCAATATCAATCCTTGGTTTCGTTTTTCTTGTTTCAAGATCGTCAAAGAAGCGTTAAGTTTGGCGTCCCTGATATCGGAATCTTTTGTAAATTTTTAAAAACTTCCTCTTTTTTTAAAAGGGAAAGCATTTTACTATAAATATTTGCTTTTTTTCGTCCTCTTCACTTTCTATTTTATCAAATATTAGTTGAAAGCGAAAAAAGATTTACCAAATATCTAAGTCACGAAGAATATGTTCGCAGTTTTATCGATTTATTTTTTCAGGTTGGCAGCTCTGCATTATCGTTAACAGGTTTGAAATTGCAGTGCTTCCAACATTTTCACAAAAAATTAGATTTTTGTAGTTCAATTACAAGATTTGCTATGATAAAAATATGACAAGATAATTGTTTAAAAGGTGATAAATAAAATATACGGCTCTTATCAGTTATTAGTGGCGCTGATACGTGAAAAAAGAAAATCTTATTGTTGGTGGGTAAATATTCAGTTTTTTAAGGTGGGAAATCTTGTAAGAAACCTTTAGTGAAAAAAGAGAGAGAAGAAGCCATTTAAAAGTCTTCTAATCCCTTGCGCACGTGTCAATGCACATTTCGAAGCAATTTTTCATGAAAAAATGAAGTTTTTTTTGTTTGGATAGAAGGTTGAAGCGAATTTTAGTAGGAGTCATCCAACGCTTAAGATCTTCTGGTACCTGCAGAAACCGATTTTTCATGTCGGCAAATGGCACCGGGCTTTTTCTACTTTATAAAATGTTTAGAGATGAAAATTTTAAGATAAATTTGAAAGTGCATGATAAGAAATTTTGAAGGAGGAGCCTTGAAATAAATAAAAAATCGATAGGGGGTTGGATTTGAGGGTAAAAAGGGCGGTGGCGCGTTTGCGCTTTGACTCATCCGAGCTTAATTCATGCGCTTTATAGATTTTCGAAGGAAACGATTGGCTCACCGTTAATGAATATATGATGTTGCCTCCATAGTTGCTGATATTGACTCCAGCGAGAGGAGGTGTCTGGAGCCAAAGGGTGAAGTTGATGGAATTGATGGTGATGATGGTTCTGCTGTGGTTGTTGAACTGGGGCAGGAACTGTCGCGCTATGGGGCTGGTAGTCCATCACTAGACACTTTGCTTCATACATGACGGGAAAAAAATTAAAACTAAAAAACTAAAAACCCAAACCACACAACACCTTTCGCTCCTCGACCCAGCCTATCCACTGAGAGAACTGTGCCGAGCCGAGCGCGATAGCGGTGTCCCCACCAAAAGAGAAAAAAAAACCGGCTCCCCCTTCTAACGAAGGCTTCCCTATCCAATATACCCAATCCTAATCTCTTTTCAACAATTACACCCCATTATCAAATTTATACATTTTTCTTAACTTCAAACCTTTTTAAAGAGAAAGTCGCCAAAAAAAGGGCTAAACCTTTCAATTTTCGGAAACAACATTTTAATCTTCTTGTGTCCATATTAAGTTTCTAAATCCGATCATCTTTTAAATAAGCCTAGTATGGACTCCGTCCGATCATTACTCGCAGTCAAACTTTGAAAAACGAAGTTTTTTGTTCACAAAACTGAAATTATTATGGTATCTTAACTATTATAGACAGCTGATCTAGACCAGATGGAAATTTTTTTAAATCGCCACAATGTTTACTTAGAATCAAAATTCGGTAGGAAAATCGGTTCACGAGAAGTAACTTTGAAAAAACGTCAAAAAGTGACATTTTAGCAAACGGTAACTCCGAAAAGGTTCAATTTAGCAAGGTTATGTACTAAACATCTTTTGTTCAAAATTTAGAGCAGATTATTTTTGTACTTAACAGTTTTTGCGCTATACCTAACGGTTTATGAGATATTTGAAGAAAACTAAAAAAAACTCTTTTCGACACTCCAATTTAGGCGTTGTCAAAAAATACTCTCAACCCCTTTTTTGGCATATTTACAGCTTAAAAATTGTATTTTAATTAATAATTTAGCAAGAAAACATTATTGACTAGGAAGTTCATTTTAACAATCGAACGAGAAAGTTTTGGTTTAAATAAGCCTAATATGGACTGCGTCCGATCATTACTCGCAGTCAAACTTTGAAAAACGAAGTTTTTTCTTCGCGAAACGGATTGGTATCTATGTTTTCCGGCTTAACTATTATAGACAGCTGGTCTAAACAATTTGGAAATTTTTTTAAATCGCTAATGCACAATGCTGGAACTAAAAATCCGTAGGAAAATCCGTTTACGAGAACTTTTGAAAAACGTCAAAAAGTGACATTTTGGCAAACGTTAACTCCGAAAAGGTTCAATTTAGCAAGGTTATGTACTAAAGATCTTTTGTTCAAAATTTAGTGCAGATTATTTTTGTACTTAACAGTTTTTGCGCTATACCTAACGGTTTTTGAGATATTTGAAGAAAACTAAAAAAACTTCTTTTTGACACCCCAATTTAGGCGTTGTCAAAAAATGCTCTAAATCCCTTTTTTTGGCATATTTACAGCTTAAAAATGGTATTTTAATTAATTATTTACCAAGAAAACATTATTGACTAGGAAGTTCATTTTAACAATCGAACGAGAAAGTTTTGGTTTAAATAAGCCTAATATGGACTGCGTCCGATCATTACTCGCAGTCAAACTTTGAAAAACGAAGTTTTTTGTTCGCGAAACGGAAATTATTGTATCTATGGTATCTTAACTATTATAGACAGCTGATCTAGACAAGTTAGAAATTTTTTTAAATCGCCTAATGCACAATGATAGAACTAAAAATCCGTAGGAAAATCCGTTTACGAGAACTTTTGAAAAACGTCAAAAAGTGACATTTTGGCAAACGGTAACTCCGAAAAGGTTCAATTTAGCAAGGTTATGTACTAAACATCTTTTGTTCAATATTTAGTGCAGATTATTTTTGTACTTAACAGTTTTTGCGCTATACCTAACGGCTTTTGAGATATTTGAAGAAAATTAAAAAAACTTCTTTTTGACACCCCAATTTAGGCGTTATCAAAAAATGCTCTAAATCCCTTTTTTTGGCATATTTACAGCTTAAAAATTGTATTTTAATTAATAATTTAGCAAGAAAACATTATTGACTAGGAAGTTCATTTTAACAATCGAACGAGAAAGTTTTGGTTTAAATAAGCCTAATATGGACTGCGTCCGATCATTACTCGCAGTCAAACTTTGAAAAACGAAGTTTTTTGTTCGCGAAACGGAAATTATTGTATCAATGGTATCTTAACTATTATAGACAGCTGATCTAGAAAAGTTAGAAATTTTTTAAATCGCCTAATGCACAATGATAGAACTAAAAATCCGTAGGAAAATCCGCTTACGAGAACTTTGGAAAAACGTCAAAAAGTGACATTTTAGCAAACGATAACTTCGAAAAGGTTCAATTTAGCAAGGTTATGTACTAAACATCTTTTGTTCAGAATTTAGTGAAGATCATTTTTGTACTTAACAGTTTTTTCGCTAAACCTAACGGTTTATGAGATATTTGAAGAAAAATAAAAAAACTTCTTTTTGACACCCCAATTTAGGCGTTGTCAAAAAATGCTCTAAATCCCTTTTTTGGCATATTTACAGCTTAAAAATTGTATTTTAATTAATAATTTACCAAGAAAAAATTATTGACTAGGAAGTTCACTTTAACAATCGAACGAGAAAGTTTTAGTTTAAATAAGCCTAATATGGACTGCGTCCGATCATTACTCGCAGTCAAACTTTGAAAAACGAAGTTTTTTGTTCGCGAAACGGAAATTATTGTATCTATGGTATCTTAACTATTATAGATAGCTGATCTATACAAGTTAGAATTTTTTTTAAATCGCCACAATGTTTACTTAGAACCAAAATTCGGTAGGAAAATCCGTGCACGAGAGGTATCTTGGGAAAAACGTCAAAAAGTTACATTTTAGCAAACGGTAACTCCGAAAAGGTTCAATTTAGCAAGGTTATGTACTAAACATCTTTTGTTCAGAATTTAGTGAAGATTATTTTTGTACTTAACAGTTGTTGCGCTAAACTTAACGGTTTATGAGATATTTGAAGAAAACTAAAAAAAACTTCTTTTTGACACCCTTATCCTACAAACCCCAATTTAGGCGTTATCAAAAAATGCTCTAAATCCCTTTTTTTGGCATATTTACAGCTTAAAAATGGTATTTTAATTAATTATTTACCAAGAAAACATTATTGACTAGGAAGTTCATTTTAACAATCGAACGAGAAAGTTTTAGTGCAAACGACGTCCTACGTACGACCGTTTTATTTAGTCATCTCCAGCTTTCTTTTGAGGGAAATTCATTTAAAATATAAAAAGTAAACGATTTTTTAAATGTTTTCCTTGGCTTATAGTTATTAAAGAAAAAAATGAGGCAATAAAAACAGTTGTTAAAAATGAAAAGAGAGAAGTATTTTTAGTATTAAAAAAAAAAGCTTTAGGGTTAGTACCAGAATTGCTGGTACGATTTTGGAATATTGGAATTATGTAAACGGGAAAAAATTTGTTTTTTGAACCAAAACAAATTGTTTACGACAGGGTAGTTTTAAAAATCGGGGCAGGGGGGCGCGGTGGTTTTTGCGTGGAGAAAAAGGTGGGCATTTTCAAAAGTGGGAGTAGGAAGTGTTAAAAAAGTTACCTTGTCCGGAAACAAGTTTCACTTTCACTCTGGGGGCCGATTCGATCCCCACCGCGACGGCGGGACGACGGGGAAGGGAAAAAGAAGAAGAAATATGCGAGAAAGAAAAAGAGAAAAAAATCCTTCGCCTTCACTCCCCCTTTTCTTTCCACGGCCTGGAACCAAAGTAGCGAGTCAATCCTCTTCCTGAATTTCACTTTCACCGAAAACCTACTACCACGCTATGTTCTTTTTATCGAACGCGCCCATCTGCGCGGCGATTCGCACTGACAAAAATGACCATTGGTCATCGGAACGTAACTCACCTTTTCACTACAACCGATTTTTTACTATACAGGGTGTCCCAACTAGAGTGGACCAGCAGTTTTACGACAAAGCATTTTAGACCAAAAACGAATAACGATTATACGAATTTCCTAAAACGTTATGGGATAATCCATATCGAAAAACTGGGTATTAAAAGAAGTTAAACGCCTGAAATGCGATAAAACGGGTGTTTTTACACCAAAGAAAAATTGGGTATTAATAGAAGTTGAACGCCTGAAATGCGATAAAACGGGTGTTTTTACCCCAAAAAATCATGGAAAACTATGAAAAACTGGGTATTATAGAAGTTAAACGCCTGAAATGCGATAAAACGGGTGTTTTTACACCAATGAAAAAGTGGGTATTAATAGAAGTTGAACGCCTGCAATGCGATAAAACGGGTGTTTTTACCCCAAAAAATCATGGAAAACTAAGAAAAACTGGGTATTAAAAGAAGTTAAACGCCTGAAATGCGATAAAACGGGTGTTTTTACACCAATGAAAAATTGGGTATTAATAGAAGTTAAACGCCTGAAATGCGATAAAACGTGTTTTCACACCAAAAAATCATGGAAAACTATAAAAAACTGGGTATTAAAAGAAGTTGAACGCCCGAAATGCGATAAAACGGGTGTTTTTACACCAATGAAAAACTGGGTATTAATAGAAGCAGAACGCCTGAAATGCGATAAAACGGGTGTTTTCACACCAATGAAAAACTGGGTAATAAAAGAAGTAAAACGCCTGAAATGCCATAAAACGGGTGTTTTTACCCCTAAAAATCATGGAAAACTAAGAAAAACTGGGTATTAAAAGAAGTTAAACGCCTGAAATGCGATCAAACGGGTGTATTTACACCAATAAAAAACTGGGTATTAATAGAAGTTAAACGCCTGAAATACGATAAAACGTGTTTTTACACCAAAAAATCATGGAGAACTATGAAAAACTGGGTAATAAAAGAAGTTAAACGCCTAAAATGCCATAAAACGGGTGTTTTTACCCCAAAAAAATCATGGAAAACTATAAAAAACTGGGTATTAAAAGAAGTTAAACACCTGAAATGCCATAAAACGGGTGTTTTTACACCAATGAAAAACTGGGTATTAGTAGAAGTTAAACGCCTGAAATGCGATAAAACGTGTTTTAACACCAAAAAATCATAAAAAACTGGGTAATAAAAGAAGTTAAACGCCTGAAATGCGATAAAACGGGCGTTTTTCCACTATAAAATCATGGAAAACAAAACATCCGATAAAACGTGTTTTAACACCAAAAAATCATGAAAAACTGGGTAAAAAAAGAAGTTAAACGCCTGAAATGCGATAAAACGGGTGTTTTTACACCATAAAATCATGGAAAATAAAACACCCGATAAAACTGGTGTTTATAGTCCAGGAAATCGAGGACTACCTAAAAATTCGATTTCCGATACCAGAATTATTCGACCAAACGAAAACGACAAAAACAAAAAAAAATGCTGTCAATATTAAGTTTTGTAAGTAATTTTAATCTAAAAATATTTGCGATGGTCATTTTCTTGGGGAAAAAAGAATACATAAAGTAAGTAATGGGTAAAAAATAGAGGACGAGGCTTTTTAAGAAAAAAAAATTTTTAAATTCATCAAAATTTGCCTTCAAGGATATTTTATCGAAGCCCGAAATAAAAAAATAAATTTTTTTTTCTCTCCCCTTTAAAAAAGGGAAGGTAAAAAAAGCCAAAAAGTCCGAGTGAAGGTTTTTTAAAGTGAAAGGGCAAGTGAAAGTTGGACCCCCGAAAAATCTACTGTCTCACACGTGTTTGAAGTCGAACAATTCCGGTTAGTCGAATGAAGGAGAGAGAGAGAGAGAAAAAAATGGACGTCATATTTCGAACCCTATCAAATGATAATTACAAAAGAAATAATTTAAAAATGAAAAGAGGACAAAAACACTAATTTTGGAAAGCTCGAAATTTTCAAAAACTCAAAATTTTCGGCATATCCTGTTACGGTAAATTCAGTCACAGAAAATTCGGTTGAAGTAAAAATTGCTAAAACCTCTAAAATCAATGATATCCCACTTCTGATATCGTTTATCGCGGACCTTTGACGTCGGGAAAATTTTCCCTTTTTTGGCCTTAAAATAACTTAAGTCAACATCCCTAGTATGAACAAAAACGCAGATATTAAAGTGGTAAGACTGAAATATAATGCTTCTTTTTTATTTTTTTCATCGGTAAGACGAACCTCGTGGGCCTCCTCCGACTTTCCCTCGCCCACGAAAGGATTAATACCTTAAAAATAAAATAAAAATTCAAATTATCGTTTTGTCAGTTTTTTTTTATCTTCAAAGTGAAATTTCGTATTAACCTTTATATTTCCGGCTACAAAGAGAGAAAAATAAAATAAATATAACAACGCGATGATTTATGCTAATTTGTCGCTCGTCCGACCTTCAGAAAAGACCTGTTTTTTGAGGGGAAAAAAATACCGTCTCAAAAACAGCAGATTTCTCTCTTTTAAAATTCTTCTTTTTTTTCTTCTCCAAAATCCAAAATTTTGTAGGTTTAAATTGTTTAAAAATAATAGATTTTGAAGCAGCGAGATTACTAATGTCAGGAAATATGATCGACCAATAAGAAAAAAATCACTCATTTCTTAAAAAAAAAATTAAAAAAAATAATAAAATAATAAAAATACCTTAATTGGGGTTCCAAAAGCCCAGACTTACCTAAAAACAAAATGATAAAATTGAATAAAAAAAAATCTACCTAAAAAAGTAACAGAAACAAAATAAGAAAGCTAAAAAAAAAAATAAAATAAAAAAAAAAATAAAAAAAAAATAAAATAAAAAAAAAATAAGAAAATAAGGAAAAATTTAAAGAAAAAATAATACAAAAGAACGCAAAAAAATAAATATTAAAAAAATAAAATTTTAATAAATTATTTTTTATAAAAGGAGTATTGGTGGAAATCGGATGATAATTGCGGCCGTATTCCTGAGACCACTAATCTTCTTTAATTACCTAAAATCGATTTAATTAAATACCACTTTGCCAAATTCCACCAGGTACCCAGAAAATGAGAAATTTTCTTAGAAAACGAGAAATTTTTTGGATTTTAGATGAGGAGGACCCAACCTGCCTAATAAAGAAGCTTGCATATTCAATTTTTTTTAATAATGCTTTCAAGTTTCTACACGTCACATACTGACAAAGAAAAAAAAGTAAATAGTTAAGTATGAGAAAAACAACATTCTCTCCATACTTGGCTAGTCATAACTCAAGCAAAAACCATGTTTGATGGATTAACTTCATTTATAATGGCTACAGCCGAAAAAGGAGTGCCAGCTTTTTTAATTTCGTACGAGAGGTGAAAACTTGTTTTAGTCTTATTGAACGCCTACGTTATTTTGTGCTGTGGATTAAGCTTGTAAATCCAAAAAAGCCACTTTTTTTACTATATTCGGAATTTCGCCAAATCAATTGGCAAAACATCCCGGGTAACGATATCAGAACCACTTCTGATATACCAATATCAGCAGTTCCTATCTACAACCGAAATGAGTATACAGGGTGTTCCAACTAGAGTGGACCAGCAACTTTACGTCAAAGCCGAATTTTAAAAAATGCCAAATTTAGAGGATTTTAGACCAAAAACACCCTAATTTTGGCATTTTTAAAAGTTGTCCAAAAGAGGTCATGAATAGTCGAACCGAAATTTGGCGTAGATTACGAATCTGAAATAAAAAGTTAAAAGATAACGAAGTTGATGTACACCAAAATCTACATATAACAGAATTTCCACATCCACCAATTTTCTATTCCGAAACCGATATCAGAAGTGGGGTAGCCGAAATCAGAAGTGGGATAGCCGATATCAGAAGTGGGATAGCCGAAATCAGAAGTGGGATAGCCGATATCAGATGTGAGATAATCGATATCAGAAGTGGTTACTGAGGTTCTCTATGGTTTCGACAGTTGACTGATATCAGAAGTGGGATAGCCGATATCAGAAGTGGGATAACCGATATCAGAAGTGGGATAACCAATATCAGAAGTGGCATAGCCGATATCAGAAGTGGGATAGCCGAAATCAGAAGTGGCATAGCCGATATCAGAAGTGGGATAGCCGAAATCAGAAGTGGGATAGCCGATATCAGATGTGAGATAATCGATATCAGAAGTGGTTACTGAGGTTCTCTATGGTTTCGACAGTTGACTGATATCATAAGTGGGATAGCCGATATCAGAAGTGGGATAACCGATATCAGAAGTGGGATAACCAATATCAGAAGTGGCATAGCCGATATCAGAAGTGGCATAGCCGATATCAGAAGTGGGATAGCCGAAATCAGAAGTGGGATAGCCGATATCAGATGTGAGATAATCGATATCAGAAGTGGGATAATCGATATTAGAAGTGGTTACTGAGGTTCTCTATGGTTTCGACAGTTGACGGATATCAGAAGTGGGATAGCCGATATCAGAAGTGGAATAACTGACATCGTAAGTTGGATGACTGATATCAGAAGTGGGATGGCCGATATCAGAAGTGTGATAATCGATATCGGAAGTGGGATTACTGATATCGGAAGTGGGATAACCAGATCAGGCGAAAATGTCCATTTTTTTCTGCCTCATTATTCAATTTTCTTAACTTTCGTATATTATCAACAAGTTGTTAATTAATTAAAGAAGTTTTCGCATGAAATTGCACAGATTGATGCAACACTTGGCGAGAGAAATACGCTCAAGGAAGCGTTTTCTAAAAGTCCCACGACGCGACGAGAAATGGGAAGAAGCTAAGAAAAAGGAGGAATTATCTTTAACTAGAGATTGCATAACTGCATAATAGTTTGTTGCAGGAACTAGGATGAGAAAATGCAACTAGAGCGTGGCTTCCAGCCATGTCTCGCCTTTTTTCTACTTTTGAGTTTACTGAACAGAAATCGATCGATTTTCTATTCTTTCCATTCGAAAACATCCCCCTCGTCTATTTTTCGAACACATTTAATACCGATTCTTTTGGAAAACGACATCCAATTTATTATCAATTATAATATTTGTCTTATTTTCCGTTAATTAGGATGATATAATTAACGTCTGATGAAAAAAAAAACAATAGGGGCTTTAAAAATTCAATGTGTCCCCCATACTGTGTGAAAACTGCCAAAAAAAAAGTGTTTTTTAAAAGGGGGAAAAAGACTTTCGCTTTTCAATAACTTAGTCCCACTTGATTCTGGGGAAAGTGGTTTTTACACTTTTTTTTTTCGCCCACCCGAAAAATTCAGACAATTTTTTAAAATTTTCTAAAATTGGAAACTTTTATGTCTGAAAGCTGCGGTTTTGAAACTAAACTACTGTCGACTTCCTACCACTATTTGTAAAAATTCTGATATCGGTTATCCCACTTCTGATATCGGTTATCCCACTTCTGATATCGGTTATCCCACTTCTGATATCGGTTATCCCACTTCTGATATCGGCAACGCCACTTCTGATTTCGGCTATCCCACTTCTGATATCGGTTATCCCACTTCTGATATCGGTTATCCCACTTCTGATATCGGTTATCCCACTTCTGATATCGGTTATCACACTTCTGATGTCGGCTATGCCACTTCCGATTTCGGCTATCCCACTTCTGATATCGGCTATGCCACTTCTGATTTCGGCTATACCACTTCTGATATCTGCTATGCCACTCCTGATTTCGGCTATCCCACTTCTAATATCAGCTATGCCACTTCTGATTTCGGATATGCCACTTCTGATATTGGTCGACTATCGAAACCACAAAGAACCTCAGTAACCACTTTTGATATCGATTATCCCACTTCTGATATCGGCAACGCCACTTCTGATTTCGGCTATCCCACTTCTGATATCGGTTATCCCACTTCTGATATCGGCTATCCCACTTCTGATATCGGTTATCACACTTCTGATGTCGGCTATGCCACTTCTGATTTCGGTTATCCCACTTCTGATATCGGCTATCCCACTTCTGATATCGGTTATCACACTTCTGATGTCGGCTATGCCACTTCTGATTTCGGCTATCCCACTTCTAATATCAGCTATGCCACTTCTGATTTCGGATATGCCACTTCTGATATTGGTCGACTATCGAAACCACATAGAACCTCAGTAACCACTTTTGATATCGATTATCCCACTTCTGATATCGGCAACGCCACTTCTGATTTCGGCTATCCCACTTCTGATATCGGTTATCCCACTTCTGATATCGGTTATCCCACTTCTGATATCGGTTATCCCACTTCTGATATCGGCAACGCCACTTCTGATTTCGGCTATCCCACTTCTGATATCGGTTATCCCACTTCTGATATCGGTTATCCCACTTCTGATATCGGTTATCCCACTTCTGATATCGGTTATCACACTTCTGATGTCGGCTATGCCACTTCCGATTTCGGCTATCCCACTTCTGATATCGGCTATGCCACTTCTGATTTCGGCTATACCACTTCTGATATCTGCTATGCCACTCCTGATTTCGGCTATCCCACTTCTAATATCAGCTATGCCACTTCTGATTTCGGATATGCCACTTCTGATATTGGTCGACTATCGAAACCACAAAGAACCTCAGTAACCACTTTTGATATCGATTATCCCACTTCTGATATCGGCAACGCCACTTCTGATTTCGGCTATCCCACTTCTGATATCGGTTATCCCACTTCTGATATCGGCTATCCCACTTCTGATATCGGTTATCACACTTCTGATGTCGGCTATGCCACTTCTGATTTCGGTTATCCCACTTCTGATATCGGCTATCCCACTTCTGATATCGGTTATCACACTTCTGATGTCGGCTATGCCACTTCTGATTTCGGCTATCCCACTTCTAATATCAGCTATGCCACTTCTGATTTCGGATATGCCACTTCTGATATTGGTCGACTATCGAAACCACATAGAACCTCAGTAACCACTTTTGATATCGATTATCCCACTTCTGATATCGGCAACGCCACTTCTGATTTCGGCTATCCCACTTCTGATATCGGTTATCCCACTTCTGATATCGGCTATCCCACTTCTGATATCGGTTATCACACTTCTGATGTCGGCTATGCCACTTCTGATTTCGGCTATCCCACTTCTGATATCGGCTATGCCACTTCTGATTTCGACTATCCCACTTCTGATATCGGCTATGCCACTTCTGATATCGGTTATCACACTTCTGATGTCGGCTACGCCACTTCTGATTTCGGCTATCCCACTTCTGATATCGGCTATGCCACTTCTGATTTCGGCTATACCACTTCTGATATCTGCTATGCCACTCCTGATTTCGGCTATCCCACTTCTAATATCAGCTATGCCACTTCTGATTTCGGATATGCCACTTCTGATATTGGTCGACTATCGAAACCACAAAGAACCTCAGTAACCACTTTTGATATCGATTATCCCACTTCTGATATCGGCAACGCCACTTCTGATTTCGGCTATCCCACTTCTGATATCGGTTATCCCACTTCTGATATCGGCTATCCCACTTCTGATATCGGTTATCACACTTCTGATGTCGGCTATGCCACTTCTGATTTCGGTTATCCCACTTCTGATATCGGCTATCCCACTTCTGATATCGGTTATCACACTTCTGATGTCGGCTATGCCACTTCTGATTTCGGCTATCCCACTTCTAATATCAGCTATGCCACTTCTGATTTCGGATATGCCACTTCTGATATTGGTCGACTATCGAAACCACATAGAACCTCAGTAACCACTTTTGATATCGATTATCCCACTTCTGATATCGGCAACGCCACTTCTGATTTCGGCTATCCCACTTCTGATATCGGTTATCCCACTTCTGATATCGGCTATCCCACTTCTGATATCGGTTATCACACTTCTGATGTCGGCTATGCCACTTCTGATTTCGGCTATCCCACTTCTGATATCGGCTATGCCACTTCTGATTTCGACTATCCCACTTCTGATATCGGCTATGCCACTTCTGATTTCGGCTATCACACTTCTGATATTGGCTACGCCACTTCTGATTTCGGCTATGCCACTTCTGATATAGGTCGACTATCGAACCACATAGAACCTCAGTAACCACTTCTGATATCGATTATCCAACTTCTGATATCGATTATCTCACTTCTGATATCGGCTATCCCACTTCTGATATCAGTCATCCCACTTACAATGTCGGTTATTCCACTTTGAAATTGCTTATCCCACTTCTGATATCGTTCGACTGTTGAAACCACAGAGAACCTCAGAAAAGAATCTTCACTCGTAAACAATAACCCAAAAAACCGTACATGGAGGGTAATACAATAACTTCTTTTTGAGAAAGTTAAAAGGCTTCTCTTAGGCCTATGTTTGATCGGTTTTTACAATGAAACAATTTTTTTAACAGCAAAAAAAACTCAATATTAAAATTTTATTACTTTTAATTATCTTGAAAATGTCTAGGTCCTCAGTATAGCTGAAAACGAGTTTCCCGCAGAAGATAGACCGAAAATCAAACTTAATTTTAAGCACTTTCTTCGTTCCAGGAAGCCGGCAATAAAAAGCATGACACGTGAAAACTGGAAACGTAATTAGGCTTTTTCTCCCAGGAATAATCTTAATTCGCCTCTCAGGGAATACGAGAATAAAACGAGGAAGGATTTGTCGGAACAGAAAGCTCTGTGAAATTCTGGAGATTCGAATAAAATGAGATAAATATAATAAAAAAACTTGGGTTAACCTGTATATAACATAAAAAATGAGATAAATGTAATAAAAAACTTGGGCAAACCTGTATATAATATAAAAATAAAACATAACTTCCTCATTTAAGTAGGTTTTATTCTCGAACTATAATAGATGGACTTTCTATTATTTTATGGTACCTAATAGGTCATTTTAACCACAGTCTCGTAATAGGCTACTTACCCATATTCACGTAATGATTGGTTTTATACCACCTACATTAAAAACGAAAATATGTTTATATTTAAAAACCGTCTATCGAGGGTACAATATTTCGCGTTAGTTCTAACAATGGATAAGTCATTTTTCCTGGGTTTTCAGGAGAGCCAAAATACGGATTAATTTCTCATTGGAATCAATGCATCACCTGCTGGCTAAATCGTGAACTACGCGTTTTCGGTTGGTAATAGGGATAAACTACCAACGGAATTCGATTCTCCACAAAATTTACCATCAGAAACGATGCCTAACTCAATAGCATTGTTCCAACCGCAGTTTGAAACTGGTTTGAAACTCCTGGAGCATGCGCAAAAGGATTTAGACTTCAGATTACTTCAGATTTGACGGACAAACGATTTGAACGACGTCTAATTTGACGTCCAAATCCTTCTGCACATGCTCCAGGAGTTTTAAACTGCGGTTGGAACAAAGCTAATATTGATAAAAAATGACTTATCCGGTGTCAGAACTAACACCGATTTACATATTTTAGAAAGTTTACAATTTCAAACCTGAGATGAGTTTCGGTCTCAAATACGAATTGAGACTAACTTATTTTTAGCTTTGTTCCAACCGGGTTTGAAACTCCTGGAGCATGCGCAGAAGGACTTAGACGTCAAATCGAAAGTCGCTCAAATCGTTTGTCCAATCTGACGAGCAAATCCTTCTGCGCATACTCCAGGAGTTTCAAACCTGTTTCAAACTGCGGTTGGAACAAAGCTAATATTACGCACTATTAATTAGTGATATTTTCTACAAATAAACCATTTTGAAGAAAAATCTAATTGATTTATTTAAAAGAAAACGTCGACTTCCGTATTCTTTTTTTTAATTTTATAATTTCGGATTTTTATCTAAGGGTTTATTTCGCGGTTGGTGTAATTACCAGTTTCCACTCGGGCAAGCTCCAGTTTTGGTATTATGAGCCGGGAAGTTAACTCTGGAACGAGAGTGAAAGTCGACCCGAAAATCTAGTTCATTCCCACACCGCAAAAGCCAAGAAGACCAAAAATTTTAAAAATTCAGATTTTGAAAAAAAAAATTTTTTTCTCAATTTAATCTTCATTAGGTAAAAAAAGTGGCATAAAAAATTTTAAAATGAAAATAAAATTTTAACGGATAGCTTATGTTTGTTCTTGCGCCGTGCCGGTACTAAGCCATCACAGCCTACGAGTATTGCGGGTTTAACATAACCTATTCTAGAGGCTGTAAAATCTATGAAAGTGGAGACGGTACAAAACATGTTTTTCTGTGCATGACGGTGCAATAATCCAAAGGATTCATCGATTTTTTTCGCCATATTGCCTTGGCTTCCGATTGGAGATAATTCCAAATGATCAGACTATAATTAACTTGCGAGGAATTTTCCATAAATTATTTTTTTTTAATCTTTCTATAACTAGCCCTTTAGTATGGTTACAAAAAAGGGTTGCCAAAATATTTTGAACTGGAGCCTAAATTCAGCGGTAAAAATGTCGTTTTGAGCCTTTGTAGGAGGAGGTCAAAAAGCGGTTTTTATGGAATATCTCGAAAACTATGAGGTTTAACGCATATTTTATTAAATACAAAAATAATCTTCATTTAATTTCCAATAAAAAGTATTCAGCTCAAAGTCTTGATAAAGTGAACAGTTTCGGAGTTACGAACCGTCAATAGAAGCCCTTTTTACCAATATGATTTTGAACAAAATATCTTTGATTTTTGCTTATTGAAAGTAATTTTAAAAAATATTATAAATAGTGAATAGAAAATTTTCTCATCACATATAAAATGAGCCTATTATGGACTCCGTTAGATCGATAGTTAACGAGCACCGGTTTTCAAATGGAAAAGCGAGGAGTTTCCAGAAAATAAGAATTTTGTTAAAGTTGCGCTTGATTTTAGACCGTATCTCGTAAATTATTAATATCAGTCATTCTCTATAGGAAATCGCATAAAAATTAATTTTGTGCTAATCCTTTATCTCGCTAGGACCAGTGGTTTTTGAGTTATTTGATGATTATAAATGTAAAAACTGAAACTTTTGATGGCTTGTAACTCCGAAACCGTTCGGTTAAACAAGATTTTGTGCTAAGTACTTTTTGTTGTAAATTTAATGAAAATTATTTTTGTACTTAATTTATTTTGCGATTAACCTCATAGTTTTTGAGATATTTGATAAAAACCGCTTTCTACACGTTGGTTTTTTTTTTCATGCTGTAGACATGTAAGAGAAAGTTGTCAGAAATACAGTAAAGCTTTGCAGGATTAGCATAGACGGAATTGACTAGGCGCAAAGAAGGTACAAAATATTGAGGGAAAACATGATTTACAATATGAAGAAAAGAGGGTAGTTTGTATGACCCCACCCCCGAATCCCAGAACGCTTTTAACTTGATTAAACGTAGGTATAGTTAGGAAGCTAAAATTATTCATAAACGAGTTATATACTGCGGTATTATGCGGATTGCATATGGAAGGGAATAAAATAGAAAATGTTTATCGAGGGAAAAAGAATTAAAGTTATTTTTGTCGGAAAAGTGTGTTTGAGAACGTGCGGAAGGTAAGGCTTCGTGGCACGTGCGATTGATTCACGTTTTGAGCAACAGTTTTTTAAGGAAATATAATTTACCTGAAAGAAGATATCGTTTAGGCGGAGGCGGTGGCGGAGGCGGCGGAGGAGCTTCGTATTTGCAGTTGGTCCAATGGGGTTGCCACGGGTAACCTAATTCCTGAGGCAGGCAAGGCCTGTAGCCGGTATCCGAGCCCATTTTAGTCGACCATACTACCTAATCGACAACAATTTTTTTTTCCACTTATTTCAACCCTTCCGTTCCAAACATTTTTTTCGGAAAACAACCAAAAGAACACACCTCATTTGAAAAAAATAACTTCCAGTTGAGGAAAAAATATAACAAAAATTCAGAATTGAAGTCGATTTAGATCAAAACTACTATAAGCTTTGTTACAACCGCAGTTCGAAACTGGTTTGAAACTCCTGAAGCATGCGCAGACGGATTTGAACGTCAGATTTGACGGGCAAACGATTTAAGCGACGTCTAAGTCCTTCTGCACATGCTCCAAGAGTTTCAAACCAGCTTCAAACTGCGGTTGGAACAAAGATGGCGGATTACTTAAATTCTTTTGAAACCGAAAAGAACGAGTCAAAGCAGGCTCTTGGGATTTAGGAAGATTTATTCAGATATTAAGCGCGAGGGAATTAACGCAACGGTTGTCAATTCTCTTTGGGTACAAACATCGTGGGTTCGATCCCCACATTGGGAATTCCCCCTCTACTCACTATTCAAGGCCACGAAAACTTCAGAGGGGGCATGACTTCTTGAGAGAAAAAACAAAAACTATTTTTATCTTTGAAGCCTTCATGAGAATATTTTAAAAAAGTAGGCTGAATGCCCTTTCGAGGAAATCTCGATCGGAAAATTTTTACACGTGACACGTTCACGTGGTATGAACACAAAGTTTTTTTTACGGACGTCACGTTTCAAAAACCGAGATTCTTCTATAAAATCTTTATGGTCACAAAATGACAAATCTCTCAAAATAAAATGAAAAACAAACAGATTAATAAGATTTACTATGTTTTCCATAGATTTAAAACTGTGGAATTTCTGTTGGGAAAATAATGAGTCAGAATGTATTTTGGGCTCTTTCTTGGGGATAAAAAAATTTGTTTTTTATTGGTTCACTTACTTTTTGTTTAACTGAAAACAATAGCTTTGTTCCAACCGTAGTTTGAAACTGTTTTGAAACTCCTGGAGCATGCGCAGAAAGACTGTCAAATCTGCATATCGTTTGTCCGTCAAATCTGACGTGCAAATCCTTCTGCGCATGCTCCAGGAGTTTCAAACCTGTTTCAAACTGCAGTTGGAACAAGCTATTAGCAAAGAAAGAACAGAAAAAAAATTTTGTCCCAAGTGAAATTCGAACCCGCTTTACGGGTAAACAAATGAAGAGGGAATGAAGAAAGAAGTTTTTAATAAGAGGGATAATAAGAAGGCGGGCAATGATACGAATTTGGGCATGAAACCTAAAGGTCGTCGGTTCGAATCTCACATGGGGAAAAATTTTTTTTTTCAATTTTCTTCTTTCCGAATTTTCTCGAATTAAGAAAAAGTTTTCTTACATCCAACGCTTTTAAAATTTTGAAAAAAAAGCCAAGAAATTATTTTATGTTCCTTCCTCTCCAGGAAGTCACAAAAAAGGGGGTGTGTTCTTCTGAAAAAATTTAAATCAAAACTCTTACCTATTTAATCCCGAAAAAGTGACTTACTTACTTAAAATTTAAAGAAAAACTTCCAAAATTAAAAAATAACTAGAAACAAAAAAAAAGTTAAAAAATTAAATTTTATAGTTCAAAATTTTAAATTTTTTATTTAGGAATTTTTATCAGGAAGAATTTTTTTTAATTAGGCGTCACCAGGTTGAATGTTGGAACGGTAGATAGAGCGGTTGAGATTTTTTTTCTTTTTTTAGAAAAAGATAAAATTTAAAAAAGAGATAAAAAAAGTGAACTTTCCGGTTCACCTTCTTCAGCTCGACTGTCGTCTTCGAACGCTAGATTGCGCATAAACACGAGAAAGGGGGTCTCTTTTTGAAGGAAAGAGGGCTCCTCACGTTTTCAGTCAACGTGCCCTCGTCGAACTCACGTGTTTTTACCCGACTCCTCCCAACCCCAGCGCCCGTACGACCGTTCGATTTCCTCCCCCAATTACCCCAAGGGTGGGTTACGCCCCTTTGTATTAATTCGTCGTTCTTCAAAAATATTTATTAATGACTTCATTATGTCAAAAAGTTTGTTTACGTCAAAAACAATTCTTATAATGTTTCATTTGAAGAACTTTACACCTACACATAATTATTATTTATTTTATTTCTTACTTTCTCAAAGAAAACTTATTAAATTACCCTCCATGTACAATTTATGGGAGAGGTCTTCCACATTAGCGATCATTAGCGATCATGAGGTTGTCAGTGGAGCCGGCCGTCCGTCGCCGGTTTGTCAGGAACAACGATGTTCATGATTTTCACCTACTTTTGCTATCAAAAATCCCAAATCGTCGCGTTAGTTCCAACACCGGATAAGTCATTTTTCCTAGGTTTTCAGTAGAGCCAAAATTAATTTCTCATTGGAATCAATGAGACCTGTTGGCTAAATCGTGAACTACGCGTTTTCTGTTGGTAATATGGTTAAACTACCAACGGAATTCGATTCTCCACAAAATTTACCACCAGAAACAATGCCTAACTCAAAATTGATAAAAAATGACTTATCCGGTGTTAGAACTAACGCGACGAAATGTTTTTTAATACGTAAATAGGTAGAAAAATGACGGTATTCAGGAACTCAAAACGGGCGTGAAAAGCACGAATTCTTCCCTAGTATCGATCCCCCCCCCCCCCCATGATAAAGAAAAATCGGCCAAGAAGGGGTGTGCCGTGAGGCGAAGAGCGGGCGGCCCCGAGAGGGTTAGAGAGGGGAGGTATTTTTAAACCAACTTACTTACACCCTTCTCAATGGCAAACCTTACGCCCGACCGATTTCTTGTTGCGTTATGGACGCCAACTGACGATCAATTTTTATTCTGGAAAAATTATTCGGTTGGGTTGTGAAGAAGACATTTTTCACTCCCTCTTCAATAAAAGAAATATTTGGCGAAGATCGGCCATAAAGTGTTCCGTAAAAAAGGGACGGACGGCCGGCACAACAGACGAACTTATGATCGGTGAAGACAAATCGGCCTTCGGCCTTCCGCCAAACTGACATGGAGGGCCAGGAGGGACAGGAGGGCCCCATGGATGGGACATGGGGTAGTTGGTAAAAATTAGCCCTTTTACGCCCGTTCCGAGTGTCCAGGCTGAACGAATTCTTTCATTTTTAACTTCCTTATTTCTACCTTGACACTTTGAAAAATTTTCGAAAAAAAAGAACTTAGAAAATTTTTCAAAAAAAATTCGGCAAATTTAAAAAAAAAAACTTAGACCATTTCTTGAAAAAACTTGAAAAATTTTTCGAAAAAAAAAACAAAAAAAACTTCCCCTCCGTTATACTTCCCCTCCCTTATACTTCCCCCTCCGTTATACTTCCCCCTCCTTTACACTTTCCCTCCCTTATACATCCCCCTTCGTTATACTTTCGTTCCTTATACTTACCCCCCCCGTTATACTTCCCCCTCCTGTATTGTTCCTTCTCTTTAACGAAGTTTTCGTTGGAAGCTCTTCAAACCAGTACTTTCCACCTCGATACTGACAATTTTGTATCGATATTTCGGATGAAAAATGATTACATATCCCTACTTTGAGGAAGTTAATGCCGGGGCCTGCTACTAATCTTCAACATCCAACCTAGCCTAATAGTTTTTAGCTAACTACTTATCAAAAAGTCACTATTAAAACGTTAAATTATAAAATTCAATAAATAATAAGTTTTGTCTATCAAGGTAGATTTCTTTTGAAAAAATATGTTTTCAATTATTAAGAAACTTCACGTTTGACAAACGAAAACTTATTATAGTTCGACTTTTAAATGGTAGATCGCAATCAATTCTCTCTCCACATGTTTTTAGGTAAATTTCCCCCACCCAAGAGCCTTTTGAATATGCATACTAAGTACTTGCCAAGCATCTGATAAATTAGTAGCTATTATTTAAAGTATGAATTTTTTTTCATTTACGAAAAAATTGCCAATTAAGGTTACCTACCATGGAAACCAATAATTGTAAAAGTTAAAAATATCATGGATCCTCGATCTTCAAATTATCAAGGGGAAAATTTTTATAAATATAAAAAATTTTTCATTGAACTTTTGTAATTTTTCTCGAAGTTATTAGTTTACCCTCCAGGTCCGGTTTTTGGGAGAGGGTTTTCCAGTTTTGTTTATCCTTAAAAGTCACGATATTTTCAATAATGCGTAATAAATAAAAAAATTCAGCGGCACCCTCTGGAGTCAAAACGGCCGAACATCAACTGGTTTTAATTAAGGTTAATTAACTGGAGGTTATAAATCGTCGGGAGTTCGACTCGTTTTTGTTATTCATAGGCGAGTCCGAGAGAAATTTAATTTAAAATATAAAAATCACCCAGTTGCAATTAAAAGTATCGATTTATAATAAGAAATGTCATTTTTTACGACGATGCTGTTAAAAACGTGTTAAGTTCAAGGTGAACTTTTTTTTCCTTTTAATTACGGACATAAAACTGACAAAGGCGATAAAGATTCAAGTATTAAAATGTTCGAAGTACATGGATGGCGGAAAAATGTTGTTCTTTTTATAGTTAATCGGTCATTGAATTATAAATGCAAGTCTCGTTTTTTTTATTATGACCGGATTTTAACTTTTTTACTACATACGAAGTTGCTATAATGTAGAAGGATAAAAATATCAGAAGCGGCATTAATGACATCAGAAGTGGGATAACCGATATCAGAAGTGGGATAACTGACATCAGAAGTGGGATAGTCGATATTAGAAGCTGGATAGACGATATCAGAAGCGGCATAACCGATATTAGAAGTGGAATAACCAACATCAGAAGTGGGATAGTAGATATCAGAAGTGGGGTAATCAATATCACAAGTGGGATAACCAATGTTAGAAGCGGGATAACCGACGTCAGAAGTTGGATAGCCGATATCAGAAGTGGGATAACCTACATCAGAAGTGGGATAACCAACATCAGAAGCGGGATAACCAATGTTAGAAGCGGGATAACCGACATCAGAAGTGGGATAACCGACATCAGAAGTGGGACAACCGACATCAGAAGTGGGATAACCGATATCAGAAGCGGGATAGCCGATATCAGAAGCGGGATAGCCGATATCAGAAGTGGGATAACCGACATCAGAAGTGGGATAACCTACATCAGAAGTGGGATAACCTACATCAGAAGTGGGATAACCTACATCAGAAGTGGGATAGCCGATATCAGAAGTGGGATAACCTACATCAGAAGTGGGATAACCAACATCAGAACCGGGATAACCAATGTTAGAAGCGGGATAACCGACATCAGAAGTGGGATAACCTACATCAGAAGTGGGATAGCCGATATCAGAAGTGGGATAACCTACATCAGAAGTGGGATAACCAACATCAGAAGCGGGATAACCAATGTTAGAAGCGGGATAACCAATGTTAGAAGCGGGATAACCGACATCAGAAGTGGGATAACCGACATCAGAAGTGGGATAGCCGATATCAGAAGTGGGATAACCTACATCAGAAGTGGGATAACCGATATCAGAATTGGGATAGCTTATATCAGAAGTGGGATAACCTACATCAGAAGTGGGATAACCTACATCAGAAGTGGGATAACCAATATCAGAAGTGGGATAGCTGATATCAGAAGTGGGATAACCTACATCAGAAGTGGGATAACCGATATCAGAAGTGGGGTAATCAATATCACAAGTGGGATAACCGATGTTAGAAGCGGGATAACCTACATCAGAAGTGGGATAGCCGATATCAGAAGTGGGATAACCTACATCAGAAGTGGGATAACCAACATCAGAAGCGGGATAACCAATGTTAGAAGCGGGATAACCAATGTTAGAAGCGGGATAACCGACATCAGAAGTGGGATAACCGACATCAGAAGTGGGATAGCCGATATCAGAAGTGGGATAACCTACATCAGAAGTGGGATAACCGATATCAGAATTGGGATAGCTTATATCAGAAGTGGGATAACCTACATCAGAAGTGGGATAACCTACATCAGAAGTGGGATAACCTACATCAGAAGTGGGATAACCAATATCAGAAGTGGGATAGCTGATATCAGAAGTGGGATAACCTACATCAGAAGTGGGATAACCTACATCAGAAGTGGGATAACCAATATCAGAAGTGGGATAGCTGATATCAGAAGTGGGATAACCTACATCAGAAGTGGGATAACCGATATCAGAAGTGGGGTAATCAATATCACAAGTGGGATAACCGATGTTAGAAGCGGGATAACCGACATCAGAAGTGGGATAGCCGATATCAGAAGTGGGATAACCAACATCAGAAGCGGGATAACCAATGTTAGAAGCGGGATAACCAATGTTAGAAGCGGGATAACCGACATCAGAAGTGGGATAACCGACATCAGAAGTGGGATAGCCGATATCAGAAGTGGGATAACCGACATCAGAAGTGGGATAACCTACATCAGAAGTGGGATAACCGATATCAGAAGTGGGATAACCGATATCAGAAGTGGGATAGCTGATATCAGAAGTGGGATAACCGACATCAGAAGTGGGATAACCGATATCAGAAGTGGGATAACCTACATCAGAAGTGGGATAACTTACATCAGAAGTGGGATAACCGATATCAGAAGTGGGATAGCTGATATCAGAAGTGGGATAACCGATATCAGAAGTGGGATAACCTACATCAGAAGTGGGATAACCGATATCAGAAGTGGGATAACCGACATCAGAAGTGGGATAACCGACATCAGAAGTGGGATAGCTGATATCAGAAGTGGGATAACCGACATCAGACGTGGGATAACCGATACAAGAAGTGGGATAACCAATGTTAGAAGCGGCATACCAATACAGAAGTGAAATAGCCGATATCAGGGGGATAAACGACGGGGGGAAAAGCCATAAAATTGCTCTAAACCAAGAAGTTTAAAAAGAAAATTTTTTTAAGATAGGAAAATTATTTTCAGATCCCGAAAAATAGGGTTCAAAATGTAGTATTGGCAACCCTGAAGGCCCAAGAACCTCCAGCGATCGAAAAAGTTAAAAAGCCCTAAAATTACTTTAAAGCTTAACAAGATAAATATAATATGTAACCGGTTTTTTTTTCAGTTCCGAGTTTTTATCAGTTTTTCGGCCGAGAAAAACAAATTTTATCAGTATTTTCGTCGTTTTTGAAGATCTTTTGCTAGAAAGCTTGGACAGCTCTTCAAAATCGAATTTCGCGAAAGAAATACCAATTTGGGGACTTGGCGAGTGATTTTCTGGTCCTTCTTTTTTTGAGTTGATTAATTTACAAGCTTGAGGACTTCTTCGTAAAAGCTCGCATGTTAAAAGACGATTCGAGCGTAGCGAGTATAAAAACGTCGGGTCAAAAAATATGATTTATTAAAATGACCGAAGGAGAGATCTTTCAAGGGGAACCGGTCCCGGTGATGAATCGTAGTGCACCAGTTGTTTACGAACGAAAGGAGGGGGACCTTCCTGATTATCTACACAGAAACCTCTTCTCGAAATATACATTCCCAACATGAAAATAGCTTGCAATCACATAATTATATCCTTCCTTATTTACATTTTTTTTAACGGCACACTTCGTAAGGTCTTTACACACCCTAACACGGGTTTAATCTTTATAATTAAATGAATTAGCTAGATTTTTTTAACGATTTCTAGGATCTTTCAGGATTGTCGATTTAATCTACCTAACAAATTTTAATTTAAGCCATGAAGGCCACGCAGAGGCGGACGATAAAACGAGTAATTATTGACCAAAAAACTTAAGAAAACTTCAGAAAAACGGCGGTTTTTTTTTAGCCAAAGCAATTGAGTGTATACGTGTCGACATAATGCGGTTCGTCATAATGCATTGACCATAAAATAGCAGAAATCGCGAGTTCACCATAAAAAATCAGCAAATCAACATGAAGAAAATAGTCGAAAACGTTCACCATAATGCATTTGAACATAATACATCCCACCATAAAGAAGAGATTTAATTCTTGTCATTTCGACATAAAAGTCGTTTCAACATAACGCAGTTGAACATAAAGGAAACTTTCATTTTAAAGAGCTTGTCGTTTCGCCATAAAACTGTTTTTGTCGTTTGGGCATAATCTCACCATAAACTAGGACAGCGAAAGAGGAAGCCTATTTTCGCTGTTTAAAACGCGATTATGGCGAAAAAGAACCTTAAAACTTGACCGTTCACCATAATGCAATATATCGACAGTCGGACTGCGAAAAGGGACGTTAAGCCCTTAAAAAGAGATTTTTTTTGTCTCTCCCGAGGATGCGCCTATGGTGAACTACCGATTTTTTATGTCGAAATGCAGATTTTTACGTTCAATTGCTTTACGGTGAAATGCGTTATGTTGAACGATGTAACACCCGTTTTTATCGAATTTTTGTCTAATTAACACCCCCCTAAACTGTTTCTGTCGTTTCGGCATAATACATCTCACCATAAAGTAGGGACAGCCAAAGAGCAAGCCTATTTTTGCCGTTTAAAACGCGATTATGGCGAAAAAAGAACCTTAAAACTTGACAGTTCACCATAATGCAATACATCGACAGTCGGACTGCGAAAAGGGACGTTAAGCCCTTAAAAAGAGATTTTTTTCTCTAGCGAGGATGCGCCTATGGTGAACTACCGATTTTTTATGTCGAAATGCAGATTTTTATGTTCAATCGCTTTAAGGTGAATTGCGTTATGTTCAACGGTGTTCTCCAAACGGGTGTTTTTGATTATTTCATCGATTTTATGGTGTAAAAACACCCGTTTTTATCGAGTTTTTGTCTATTTAACACCCCCCTAAACTGTTTCTGTCGTTTCGGCATAATACATCTCACCATAAAGTAGGGACAGCCAAAGAGCAAACCTATTTTTGCCGTTTAAAACGCGATTATGGCGAAAAAAGAACCTTAAAACTTGACAGTTCACCATAATGCAATATATCGACGGTCGGACTGCGAAAAGGGACGTTAAGCCCTTAAAAAGAGATTTTTTTCTCTCACGAGGATGCGCCTATGGTGAACTACCGATTTTTTATGTCGAAATGCAGATTTTTATATTCAATCGCTTTTCGGTGAAATGCGTTATGTTGAACGATGTTCTCCACACGGGTGTTTTTATTATTTCGTCGATTTTATGGTGTAAAAACACCCGTTTTTATCGAATTTTTGTCTATTTAACACCCCCCTATACTGTTTCTGTCGTTTCGGCATAATACATCTCACCATAAAGTAGGGACAGCCAAAGAGCAAGCCTATTTTTGCCGTTTAAAACGCGATTATGGCGAAAAAAGAACCTTAAAACTTGACAGTTCACCATAATGCAATATATCGACAGTCGGACTGCGAAAAGGGACGTTAAGCCCTTAAAAAGAGATTTTTTTTCTCTCGCGAGGATGCGCCTATGGTGAACTACCGATTTTTTATGTCGAAATGCAGATTTTTATATTCAATCGCTTTACGGTGAAATGTGTTATGTTGAACGATGTTCTTCGAACGGGTGTTTTTGATTATTTCGTCGATTTTATGGTGTAAAAACACCCGTTTTTATCGAATTTTTGTCTATTTAACACCCCTCTAAACTGTTTCAGTCGTTTCGGCATAATACATCTCACCATAAAGTAGGGACAGCCAAAGAGCAAGCCTATTTTTGGCGTTTAAAACGCGATTATGGCGAAAAAAGAACCTTAAAACTTGACAGTTCACCATAATGCAATCGACGGTCGGACTACGAAAAGGGACGTTAAGCCCTTAAAAAGAGATTTTTTTTCTCTCGCGAGGATGCGCCTATGGTGAACTACCGATTTTTTATGTCGAAATGCAGATTTTTATGTTCAATTGCTTTACGGTGAAATGCGTTATGTTGAACGATGTTCTCCACACGGGTGTTTTTGATTATTTCGTCGATTTTATGGTGTAAAAACACCCGTTTTTATCTAATTTTTGTCTATTTAACACCCCCCCTAAACTGTTTCTGTCGTTTCGGCATAATACATCTCACCATAAAGTAGGGACAGCCAAAGAGCAAGCCTATTTTTGCCGTTTAAAACGCGATTATGACGAAAAAAACCCTTAAAACTTGAAAGTTCACCATAATGCAATCGACGGTCGGACTACGCAAAAGGGACGTTAAGCCCTTAAAAAGAGATTTTTTTTCTCTCGCGAGGATGCGCCTATGGTGAACTACCGATTTTTTATGTCGAAATGTAGATTTTTATGTTCAATCGCTTTACGGTGATATGCGTTATGTTGAACGATGTTCCCACACGGGTGTTTTTTAATATTTCATCGATTTTTATGGTGTAAAAACAACCATTTTTATCGAATTTTTGTCTATTTAACACCCCTCTAAACTGTTTCTGTCGTTTCGGCATAATACATCTCACCATAAAGTAGGGACAGCCAAAGAGCAAGCCTATTTTTGCCGTTTAAAACGCGATTATGACGAAAAAAGAACCTTAAAACTTGAAAGTTCACCATAATGCAATCGACGGTCGGACTACGAAAACGGACGGTAAGCCCTTAAAAAGAGATTTTTTTTCTCTCGCGAGGATGCGCCTATTGTGAACTACCGATTTTTTACGTCGAAATGTAGATTTTTATATTCAATCGCTTTACGGTGAAATGCGTTATGTTGAACGATGTTCTCCACACGGGTGTTTTTGATTATTTCATCGATTTTATGGTGTAAAAACACCCGTTTTTATCGAGTTTTTGTCTATTTAACACCCCCCTAAACTGTTTCTGTCGTTTCGGCATAATACATCTCACCATAAAGTAGGGACAGCCAAAGAGCAAACCTATTTTTGCCGTTTAAAACGCGATTATGGCGAAAAAAGAACCTTAAAACTTGACAGTTCACCATAATGCAATATATCGACGGTCGGACTGCGAAAAGGGACGTTAAGCCCTTAAAAAGAGATTTTTTTCTCTCACGAGGATGCGCCTATGGTGAACTACCGATTTTTTATGTCGAAATGCAGATTTTTATATTCAATCGCTTTTCGGTGAAATGCGTTATGTTGAACGATGTTCTCCACACGGGTGTTTTTTATTATTTCGTCGATTTTATGGTGTAAAAACACCCGTTTTTATCGAATTTTTGTCTATTTAACACCCCCCTATACTGTTTCTGTCGTTTCGGCATAATACATCTCACCATAAAGTAGGGACAGCCAAAGAGCAAGCCTATTTTTGCCGTTTAAAACGCGATTATGGCGAAAAAAGAACCTTAAAACTTGACAGTTCACCATAATGCAATATATCGACAGTCGGACTGCGAAAAGGGACGTTAAGCCCTTAAAAAGAGATTTTTTTCTCTCGCGAGGATGCGCCTATGGTGAACTACCGATTTTTTGTGTCGAAATGCAGATTTTTATTTTCAATCGCATTACGGTGAAATGCGTTATGTTGAACGATATTCTCCAAATTGCATCTAATGGAAATTTTTTGGTGGGTAAACAACCACTCGTAAATTTAAACCTAGGTAATTGGTGTTTTTGATTATTTCATTGATTTTATGGTGTAAAAACACCCATTTTTATAGAGTTTTCGTCTATTTAACACCCCTCTAAACTGTTTCTGTCGTTTCGGCATAATACATCTCACCATAAAGTAGGGACAGCCAAAGAGCAAGCCTATTTTTGCCGTTTAAAACGCGATTATGGCGAAAAAAGAACCTTAAAACTTGACAGTTCACCATAATGCAATATATCGACAGTCGGACTGCGAAAAGGGACGTTAAGCCCTTAAAAAGAGATTTTTTTCTCTCGCGAGGATGCGCCTATGGTGAACTACCGATTTTTTATGTCGAAATGCAGATTTTTATGTTCAATCGCTTTACGGTGAAATGCGTTATGTTGAACGATGTTCTCCAAATTGGTGTTGTTGATTATTTCATCGATTTTATGGTGTAAAAACACCCATTTTTATCGAATTTTTGTCTATTTAACACCCCTCTAAACTGTTTCTGTCGTTTCGGCATAATACATCTCACCATAAAGTAGGGATAGCCTGAGAGCAAGCCTATTTTTGCCTTTTAAAACGCGATTATGGCGAAAAAAGAACCTTAAAACTTGACAGTTCACCATAATGCAATCGACGGTCGGACTACGCAAAAGGGACGTTAAGCCCTTAAAAAGAGATTTTTTTCTCTCGCGAGGATGCGCCTATTGTGAACTACCGATTTTTTATGTCGAAATGCAGATTTTTATGTTCAATCGCTTTACGGTGAAATGCGTTATGTTGAACGATGTTCTCCACACGGGTGTTTTTGATTATTTCATCGATTTTATAATGTAAAAACACCCGTTTTTATCGATTTTAGGTAGATTTCTTTTCTTCAAAAATCTACCTATTGTAATGTACCAAGTAGTCGCAGATTCAAAAAATTTTCTATACGTTTTTCGTTTCATACCTCCTGGACCCCAAAACCATCCTCAGTTGAAAAGTTTTATATATATATATATATATATATTAGCACGATAACTGGAGCAATTTTAATGTGAGGGTGACGATATCCGGTATTTAGAGCTTTTATCTCAATAGCTCGGACGAGTTCGTTAATGGCTGAAATCGGACCAGCGATTCACCTACTTTACTTAGGGCTTAAAAGACAAAATTGGCATTTTCTATTGAAATCCTAGTCCTTTTGCAAAAAAAAAACTTTAAGACCTCTGCGAGGGCGTGTGAAAAATTAATTTAAGCAGGTTTGGACGAGCCAGGCGCAAAATATTGAACTAGCTAAACTTTAAAAAAAATTTGAATTTATACCGGGAAATTATTAAATATTTTATTAATAAAATTATCAGATGTTTTTCTAGGGGCTCAGTGGCGCAATTTTTCTTATATCATCATTTTTATAACATAATTATATATTTTGTGTTTATACATATTAATTTTAATCATGAAAAGAAATCTACCTTTTAGTCCCTGCTACCGCAGGGTCATTTTTTTTTGTCTATTTAACACCCCCTAAACTGTTTCTGTCGTTTCGGCATAATACATCTCACCATAAAGTAGGGACAGCCAAAGAGCAAGCATGTCCGACTGTAGATATTATCGATATTATCGACAGTCGGACTGCGAAAAGGGACGTTAAGCCCTTAAAAAGAGATTTTTTTCTCTCGCGAGGATGCGCCTATGGTGAACTACCGATTTTTTATGTCGAAATGCAGATTTTTATATTCAATCGCTTTACGGTGAAATGCGTTATGTTGAACGATGTTCTCCACACGGGTGTTTTTGATTATTTCATCGATTTTATGGTGTAAAAACACCCGTTTTTATCGGATTTTTGTCTATTTAACACCCCCCTAAACTGTTTCTGTCGTTTCGGCATAATACATCTCACCATAAAGTAGGGACAGCCAAAGAGCAAACCTATTTTTGCCGTTTAAAACGCGATTATGGCGAAAAATGAACCTTAAAACTTGGCAGTTCACCATAATGCAATATATCGACAGTCAGACTGCGAAAAGGGACGTTAAGCCCTTAAAAAGAGATTTTTTTTTCTCTCGCGAGGATGCGCCTATTGTGAACTACCGATTTTTTTATGTCGAAATGCAGATTTTTATATTCAATCGCTTTACGGTGAAATGCGTTATGTTGAACGATGTTCTCCACACGGGTGTTTTTGATTATTTCATCGATTTTATGGTGTAAAAACACCAATTTTTATCGAATTTTTGTATATTTAACACCCCTCTAAACTGTTTCTGTCGTTTCGGCATAATACATCTCACCATAAAGTAGGGACAGCCAAAGAGCAAGCCCATTTTTGCCGCTTAAAACGCGATTATGTATAGCGAAAAAAGACAAGAACCTTAAAACTTGACATTTCACCATAATGCAATATATCGACGGTCGAAAAGAGAGTTAAGCCCTTAAAAAGAGAGCGAGGAGCTGCTTGCACTTTTGCTTTTCCTAGTTTATGGTGAGATGCTTTATGTTGAATTGCATTATGGTGAACTGTTTTAAGGTTTTTTTCGTTTCGCCATAATCGCGTTTTAAATGGCTAAAGTAGGCTTGCTCCCTAGTTTATGGTGAGATGTATTATGCCCAAACAGTTTTATGGCGAAACAACAAGTTTAAAGAGAGGCTTTTATGGGGAGAAGCGTTGTGCTGACTTACACTTTTTTTATGTCGACTTGCATATATTGGGAAAGTCGTTTATGACGAAATGCTTTAAGTTAAAATGCATTGTGCTCAAAATTTTTGAACTTTTGAGAGCTTTATATTCAATTGAGACATCAATACGGTGAAATACAGATTTTTTATGTTCAACTGCTTTAGGTTGAAATGCGTTATGTTGAACGGTGTTCTCCCAAAACTCGATTAACGCTTAAAAACTCAATAAAACAAGCGATGTTACTCCAAAAATAGGAGGGGAAAAGGATCAAAAACTTGTTAAAATGGAGTTAGACGATGAAAAATTCGATAACAAGAAGGACCAAAAAAGCTTTTTTCTGTTGATTTCAAAACAATAGAATAATAAAATACTAGAAGATTTATAGGATAAATCATTAGCTGCAGAGTAATGTCATTAACTAAGACTGTCCGGGCGGTCCATGTAAAAGGGGAACGTTAAAAATTATTTATAAATCTCATGAATAACGAGGTGTGATAATGTCCCTTAGGGAAGAAGGATGCAAATGAGGGCTTTATGTCTCGCCGGAGAGAGGTTACACTGTCCGTTCTACGGGTATCCTCTTAACCCACACAGTCTGATCGGGTAAAAACCTTTTTATTCGCCTAATAAACATGTTGAAAAGACACCTTGCGCCACAACCGCACACGTAGAACACAAAACGGAGTTCAAGGAATTCGCGTCTCCAGCAGTCGAGAAACTTCATTTTTTCGCAGCAAATAAAACGGGTTCTTGAAAATAAAAGAGTATGACCAAAAACTCGTTTTAGAGGGTGTTAAATAGATAAAAATTCGATAAAAACGGGTGTTTTTACACCACAAAGACGACAAAAATGATCAAAAACTCGATAGATTGAGTGTTAAACGCTAAAAAAATCGATAAAAGCGGGTGTTTTTACACCATAATGACGACTAAAACTCGATAAATAGTGTGTTTAACGCTAAAAAATAATAAAACGAGTGATATTACACCAAAAAATAGGGAGAATAAGGATCGACAACTTGTTAAAAAAAGTGTTAAACGCTCAAAAATTCGATAAAAACGGTTGTTTTTTCACCATAAAGACGACAAAAATAATCAAAAACTCGATAGATAGAGTGTTTAACGCTAAAAAATAATAAAACGAGTGATGTTACACCAAAAAGTAGGGGGAATATGGATCGACAACTCGTTAAAAAGAGTGTTAAACGCTCAAAAATTCGATGAAAACGGGTGTTTTTACACCATAAAGACGTCAAAAATGATCGACAACTCGTTAAAAAGAGTGTTAAAAGCTCAAAAATTCGATAAAAACGGGTGTTTTTACACCAAAAAGACAACAAAACGATCAAAAACTCGATAGATAGTGTTTAACGCTAAAAAATAATAAAACGAGTGATATTACACCAAAAAATAGGGAGAATAAGGATCGACAACTCGTTAAAAAGGGTGTTAAACGCTCAAAAATTCGATAAAAACGGGTGTTTTTACACCATAAAGACGACAAAAATGATCAAAAACTCGATAAATAGTGTGTTTAACGCTAAAAAATTATAAAACGAGTGATGTTTCACCAAAAAATTGGGGGAATAAGGATCGACAACTCGTCAAAAAGAGTGTTAAACGCTAAAAAAATCGATAAAAACGGGTGTTTTTACACCATAATGACGACTAAAACTAGTGTGTTTAACGCTAAAAAATAATAAAACGAGTGATATTACACCAAAAATAGGGAGAATAAGGATCGACAACTTGTTAAAAAAAGTGTTAAACGCTCAAAAATTCGATAAAAACGGGTGTTTTTACACCATAAAGACGACAAAAATGATCAAAAACTCGATAGATGGCGTGTTTAACGCTAAAAAATAATAAAACGAGTAATATTAACCAAAAAATAGGGAGAATAAGGATCGACAACTTGTTAAAAAAAATGTTAAACGCTTAAAAATTCGATAAAAACGGTTGTTTTTTCACCATAAAGACGACAAAAATGATCAAAAACTCGATAGATAGAGTGTTTAGCGCTAAATAATAATAAGACGAGTGATGTTACACCAAGAAGTTGGGGGAATATGGATCGACAACTCGTTAAAAAGAATGTTAAACGCTCAAAAATTCGATAAAAACGGGTGTTTTTACACCATAAAGACAACAAAAATGATCAAAAACTCGATAGATAGAGTGTTTAACGCTAAAAAATAATAAAACGAGTGATGTTCGCTCAAAAATTCGATAAAAACGGGTGTTTTTACACCATAAAGACAACAAAAATGATCAAAAACTCGATAGATAGAGTGTTTAACGCTAAAAATAATAAAACGAGTGATGTTCGCTCAAAAATTCGATAAAAACGGGTGTTTTTACACCATAAAGACAACAAAAATGATCAAAAACTCGATAGATAGAGTGTTTAACGCTAAAAAATAATAAAACGAGTGATGTTCGCTCAAAAATTCGATAAAAACGGGTGTTTTTACACCATAAAGACGACTAAAATGATCAAAAACTCGATAGATAGAGTGTTTAACACTAAAAAAAAAAAATATTAAAACGAGTGATGTTACGCCAAAGAATAGGGAGAATAAGGATCGACAACTCGTTAAAAAGAGTGTTAAACGCTCAAAAATTCGATAAAAACGGGTGTTTTTACACCACTTAGACGACAAAAATGATCAAAAACTCGATAGATGGAGTGTTAAACGCTCAAAAATTCGATAAAAACGGGTGTTTTTACACCATAAATACAACAAAAATGATCAAAACTCGATTAACTCGATAGATAGAGTGTTTAACGCTAAAAAATTATAAAACGAGTGATGTTACACCAAAAATAGGGAGAATAAGGATCGACAACTCGTTAAAAAGAGTGTTAAACGCTCAAAAATTCGATAAAAAAGGGTGTTTTTACACCATAAAATCGATGAAATAATCAAAAGTGTGTCAAACACTACTTCTTTTCACCTACTTTTTTAGGAGATGGCTTTTCAAAACAGTAGGTATATTAAAAAATTTCCCAGATTATTCTAAATAAGACTTATTTAACCCTGATCTAATTATAAAGCGATAATAGAATAGTGAGAAAAAAAGCAACTAACAATTAGGCCAGACAATGGTCAATTAAAAAGTCCTTTTATGTGTAACCGGGGATCGATAACCGGTTTTGATTTTAAACAAACTGAATACAAAATTAAAGAATTCGCGTTTTAAATACTAATTTTAAAATTAAACCATTTCCTGGCTGTCTTTGATTTAATAAACGACAGAAAGAAAAAGGGTTGAAAAGGAAGCTAGGATGAACGGTGTACGCAATTGGAATGAGAGAAGGGCTAATTATAATAATGGGCCTGTCTTGCGTGCTGATGTACTCCCCTGTATACACAAATCTACCAAAGACCAAGGACGCTTCGTGAAACGATGTTAAAAAAATCCTATTAGACTGATCACTTCCTAGTTTCAAAACATTTTTTTTTTTACGTCCCCGTAGATGGTTTTTTTTTTCAATAAACTCGCTATTTTGAGCAGCTAACCAGGTGGATTTAGTCAGAGGTTTCAGCATAAAGCGTAACTTTTTAAATAAGTACAGTTCGACACAAAAAATTCACAAGTCACCACCCTAAAAGCCTCACTTTAAACTCTTGTCGTTTCGGCATAATTCATCTCGACATTAGAGAGTTTCAGGGAATCGTAATTCCGAGTCCCGACTCCGACTCGCTCAAGGTCATACGACTCGAGCCGCCAGTCGGAATCGTAATACGACCCGACTCGGCTGGGTCGTATACCGGAACGACTCAAATCCCGACTCCGAGTAAACGTAAGGTTATATTTTACGAAGGTTATTTCGTTATCTCTTTTAGTATCGGGTAACGGGTTCATGTTTTTTGTAGTTTTTACGATTTCAAATACAATCTTGTTTATTTTTGGGTTGTTTTTATGTTGTTTTCACGATTTCAAATACAATCTCGTCTATTTTCTGGTTGTTTTTACGATTTCAAATCCAATATCGTTTAGTTTCGGTTTGTTTTTTGTTGTTTTCACAATTTCAAATCCAACGAGGAGCCCTGGGAGTTTTTTCAACAGAATTGGCTGAAGTCGAAGAAATAAAGGTACCTAAGTTCGATTCATGAATTTGCTCTAGTGAGACTATTGTGAACTAACTGACTCGGAACTGAGTCGGAACGACTTCCTGAAACTCTTTTTTATAGCCTCTACGAGAAGACCTTTCCCGTTTGGTGAGTCGGAGTCGGGACTCGGAATTACGATTCCCTGAAACTCTCTATAAACTTGGAAAAGCCGAAGATCACACCTATTTTCTCAATTTAAAATGCTATTATGGCGAAACAGCAAAAACCTTTAAAAAAGACAGTTCACCACAATGTATTTCGACATAGCATAAACCAGGAAAAGTCTAGTTTGCGACTGAAGACTTCTTTTCCTCCCCAAAAACCCTCGCAACAAAATTTGGAACTTTTTTTTGAGGAGGCACATTAACTTCTAACCAGGATTCAGTGGTTTCAGCATAAAGCGTTTCGTAAACTTTTTAAATAAGTACAGTTCGACACAACAAAAAATTCGCAAGTCATCAAAAGCATCACTTTAAACTTGTCGTTTCGGCATAATTCATCTCGACATAAACTTGGAAAAGCCAAAGATCACATGTATTTTCTCAATTTGAAGTGCTATTTGCCGAATTTTTAGTGGTCAAAACGCTAGAGGTCAATGATGGTAAAAAATAATAATTTAGATAAATAAACGTTACGATTTCTACTCATTTTATACCCTTGAAGTCTAAATCTGCGGTTAGCAACCTTTAATTATCTGCGGGCGAGTCCATCAAAGTTTTTGCCTTTCTATGAGGCCCCAAAATGCCCGGGCAAAAAAATCGGTATCATGGCAAAGAAAACTACATTTTGCGTATATTCTTTGTAAAAAAAAAAAAAGGAAAAAAGGAAAAAATCATATTTTTACCCGATTTTTTCCTCCTGACGGCCTTGACGTCTGTGGGCCAAAGCCGCTTAAAAAACCGGCTTAAATGATGTGTTGGCAACCCTGAAGGCCCATAAACCTCCAACGGTGAGGAAAAATGTCTTCCAACTCTAAGATTCCTTATTGTTATTTGTAGCCCAGTGAGACCCGAAAACCCCGAATTCGACCAAAAATGTTTTTAAAAACCTAGATAAATCGCGAAAAATCGGCTTAAAATGTTGTGTTGGCAACCCTGAAGGCCCAAAAACCTCAAAAAAGCCTTTAAATAACTCCGAAGCTATTCAAGAGAAACCCTTTATGTTTTTAAGGAGTTTTATGTATAAATCATCGCTTTATGGAACTAAAATGTCTGTCTAAAGTTATCTTTATTGCTGTACTAGTAGCCCCATCTTCTACTAGTACCGCATGTTAGTTCTAACACCGGACAAGTCATTTTTCTAAGGTTTTCAGGAGAGCCAAAATACGGATTAATTTCTCATTGGAATCAATGCATCTCCTGTTGGCTAAATCGTGAACTACGTGTTTTCTGTTGGTAATAGGGTTAAACTACCAACGGAATTCGATTCTCCACAAAATTTTCAATCTGAAACAATTCCAAACTCAAAAATGATAAAAAATGAGATAGTCGGCAGAACTAACGCGACGAAAGCCGCTTAAAAGTTGTGTTGGCTACCCTGAAGGCCCAAAAACCTCCAACGGTGGGGAAAAATAACAGCTAATCACTCCTTCATCCTATAGTTTAAGGTGTATTTGGTAAAAATTTGGTGAAGAGGGGCTACTAGTACAGCCGTACAGCAATCAACAAAACTTTAGACAGACAGATCTCCGCTACTAATAAGAAAGCTAATTTATATGGGGTGTACATTATAAGAGCTTCTTTTGGGCCTCCTGCGACCAGGCAACACCCTGTACGATTTCGTTCGTCTTTCTGCCTACATTTTCGGGTAGCAAACGACCTAAACTTTAAATTAAATAAAACAGTTCCTTTTTTTTCTCCCTGCCTGTGGAAGGAAGTGAATCCGTAGAGTCCTCTTCCGATCCACTGTAAGGTTTCTGATCCTTCCCTGCATCTTGATTATCCATCTTGAATTACTCGCCTATCCCCACTTCTTGACCGTTCTTTTTCGTCTAGGAATTTAAACATCTGTTGTCATGAACGGAATATCGAAGTTTTGACCTCTGGAGGACTTTAAAGGACCCCTCGACCTTGAAATATAGACACCTCACGAAAACTCTTAAGGCCAATCTTCGAAAGGGGAAATAAATACACGTGTCTGCTTAGGTTTTTTGAATTTTTTAAACCTATCTAAAATCCACCGTATACAGGGTGTCCGGAAACACATGGCAAGCGTCTGGGAGAGCGTTAAAAAGTGGTTTTACGAAAAAAAGTTAAATGTAAACCCCCCCTTAATTTAAATCAAAGTATTTGATGGTGTAGTTTAAAATCCGCCTGGATATACAGGGTGTCCCAGACACAACCTAACTTCGTTATTTCAAATGAGAACCCCTATTTTTTATTTCAGATTCGTAATCTACGCAAAATTTCAAGTAGATTTGAGTACTCATATGACAATTTTGGACAACTTTTAAAAAATGTCAAAATTTAGCGTTTTTTGCGCTAAAATCCGTTAAAATTGACCTAGGAGACTCGTTTTTTTTAATTCCACTTATTTTTTCCCGAAGAATCCGACTGTCTCAAATTTGAGCATCTTCGCATTCTGCATCACGAGATTTCGTCGCTAATGGCCTTTTTTCAAGTTTAACTCCAAATTCCATACTTCAAAAATGGAAATTAGCGATTTGTTGACGGAATTTTAATTTTTGATGCATAAACACAAAAGACGCTGTAGCTCTTTCAAAATTTGTGGTCCGAAAGAAAAATTCCTTTCAACAAGTGCTAACTTTCATTTCTGAACTAAAAATTTGGGTTCTAACTTGAAAAAAGGCCATTAGCGACGAAATCCCGTGATGCAGAATGCGAAGATGCTCAAATTTGAGACAGTTGGATTCTTCGGGAAAAAATAAGTGGAATTAAAAAAAAAACGAGTCTCCTAGGTCAATTTTAACGGATTTTAGCGCAAAAAACGATAAATTTTGACATTTTTTAAAAGTTGTCCAAAATTGTCATATGAGTACTCAAATCTACTTGAAATTTTGCGTAGATTACGAATCTGAAATAAAAAATAGGGGTTCTCATTTGAAATAACGAAGTTAGGTTGTGTCTGGGACACCCTGTATATCCAGGCGGATTTTAAACTACACCATCAAATTCTTTGATTTAAATTAAGGGGGGTTTACATTTAACTTTTTTTCGTAAAACCACTTTTTAACGCTCTCCCAGACGCTTGCCATGTGTTTCCGGACACCCTGTATAAAACTAAATTCTTAAAAACAGCTAATCACTCCTTCACCCTTGAATTTACGATCACAAACCACAAAAAACCATTACGGTTTTTTTTTTCAGGCCCCCTCGATTTTATAGGCCAAATTGGCGCCTAAGTTCGTTCACACAAACCTTCGGCGAAACTTTATTCTCTTGGACTTTTAAGATAACGTTTTAAAAGAAAGAAGAAAGAAGCTGCGTTAGATCTAACCTGCTATCTCATTTTTCCTAGGTTGTCAGGAGGGTAAAAATACTGATTAATTTCTCTCTGGAATTCATCACCTATTGGCTAAATCGTGAACGTTTTCTGTTGGTAACAGGGTTAAACTACCAACGGAATTCGATTCACCACAAAATTTACCATCAGAATCAAAGTAAAAATTGATAAAAAATGAGATAGCAGGTGTTAGAATTAACAATTTGTTAAAATAAAATGTTTTCATACCATTTGTAAGGACGCAGATAACTTCGCATTTACCTGAAAATTAATAAAAATAAAATTAAAAAAATACATCATGAAAATAATAAATTATGACTTAATTCTAGACATTTAGAATCAGGTCAATTAAGAATGAGGAAAAAAATTTAACGTGAAAATCGAAACATGAAGGAATATGACATCTACGGGTTTATTGCAATCGTAAACTTGTCTTGTAACGCCCGTACGTATTAAATGAGAGCAAAAAAATTGGACGAGATTCTTGACATTTCCATGTCTGTTAGGACAAACAGGTTTGATCTTCTTTTTTTTTATATTAGGCTATGTTTTTACCTTATAAAGGAACGTAAAAAAAAGGAATGTGTCGGGTGGCAAATAATACGGTGAAATAAGGTTCAATTCGTAAAAAAAATAGGTAAAGCTTTATTGTTGATTTGTAGGGGAAAGGTGACAAAAAGGGTTTTTAACGGTGTTCGTTAAAAATCTCGAAAACCGTGAGGTTTAGCACAAAGTGTACAAAGAACAAAATTAATCTACGGTAAATTTCTAACAAAACATTTTTTGCACATAATCTTGCTAAAGTGAACGGTTTCGGAGTTATAAGCCGTCAAAGATCATGGTGTGGGCATGGGCGGCTTATGTCAGATATCTCGAAAACTGCTAAATTTAGCGCAAAAACTATTGAAAAACTAATCTACAGTTAAGCTGAAAAAACGTGAACACATAATCATGCTGAACAGTTTCGGAGTTACGAACCATCAAAAACATTTTTTTGTTCGTGTGACATTTTAGCTAAGATGTCACTTTTTGAGAAAGACCTTTTTTGACAGTTCGTAACTTCAAAAGTGTACACTTTATCGAGATTATTTACTAAGCACTTTTTGTTTGAAATTTATTTTAAATTTTTTTTGTACTTATTACTTTTTGGGCTAAACCTAATAGTTTTTGAGATATTTCATAAAAACTGATAAAAATCGCATTTTGACACCCTACTTCCTCTAAACCCTTGGTTTCATCAGTGTGGACGCTAGATAGAACATTTTTCTACTTTTCCCGATGGAGGAAAAAATTCAATTGTTGTTGTTGTTTTTTTAAATCTTCCAGTTATTCTGAATGAAAATTAATAAAAGACTGGTCCACCAGCCTCCGCAAGTTTTTGAATTTTGTGTAAATTAGACTCCCGACATTTTTAGAAAGAACCTACATATTCAATAAACTTCCTAAAAAGTGTAAAATAAAAATAACATTTTATTTTAAAAATAAAGCGATAATACATAAGTCGCCATATTAGAAACCTGATGTCGATTTTCAATTGGTTTCATCAGATTATTTTCCCTCACACTTCTCCTCCTCGTACGTTACTATTTTTATAATCCCCCTCGACTTTCATTTACACGTAGATAAATATTGAATTACCTGATACCAAAAGGTTTAATTAAATAAAAATAAGGTTTTTTTCTTAAGTCTTAGGTTTTTTAAAATATTTTTTATGTAAAGTAGGAACATCTCGGATAGTGTGGAGCGACCGGCCATTAATTTATGTTCGATTTATCGTTAGTGCGTTGGAAGCCTTGTTTTTCTGTCTTCGTTTTTTTTTTAACCTACCCTTGAACGCTGTGCTACCGGTGTTTAAGTCACAAGTGACTCATATCAAGTAAATTTTGTATAAAATTCACATTTTTTATAAACAAGACAGTCACTTTGGGTAAGAAAATCCAAAAAAGTTTAAAAGTTTATTTATTTTTTACTATAACCGGATTTTACTATTGTACATATTTCCAAAACTCGTCATAGGATAACCGATATCAGAAGTGGGATAGCCGATATCAAGTATTTTCACTTAAACCCAATTTAACCGAATTTTTAGTCCAACCGAGTTCAACTGTACTTTTAATTTTTAACTTCAAATAAACCCGGAAAATTTTGCTAAAAAAAAAACTTGAAAAATTTTTGAAAAAAACACCGAAAAAATTTTCGAAAAATAACTTAAAAATTTTTGAAAAAATAGAAAAAGAAAAACCCGGAAAAGTTTTCGAAAAAAAAATTTAAAAATTTTTGAAAAAAAAACTCGGAAAATTTTTGGGAAAGAACAAAACTCGGACAATTTTTCAAATATAAACTTAGACAATTTTCGAAAAAAAGAACTTGGAAAATTCTCCTTTATACTTTCCCTCCCCTATACATCCCCTTCTGTTATACTTTCGTTCCCTTATACTTCCCTCTCCGTTATACTTCACCCTCTGTTATACTACCCCTCACTCAAACTCCCCCCATATACTTCCCCTCACTTATACTTCCCCTCCCATATACTTCCCACTCCGTTATACTTCCCCTCCCATATACTTCCCACTCCGTTATACTTCCCCTCCCATATACCTCCCACTCTGTTATACTTCCCCTCCCATATACTTCCCCCTCAGTTATACTTCCCACTCCGTTACACTTCCCCTCCCATATACTTCCCCCTACATTTTACGTCCCCTCCGTTATATTGTACTTCCCACTCCGTTATACTTCCCCTCCCATATACTTCCCACTCCGTTATACTTCCCCTCCCATATACTTCCCCCTATATTTTACGTCCCCCCCCTTTATACTTCCCCTCCTATATAGATACTTCTCCTTAAGGAAGTTTTCGTTGGAAGCTCTTCAAACCAGTTTTTTTTTGTAAACGATAGCCAAAAAAAAAAATCGGATGAAAAATGCGGCCGTGACGCCCGAAAATTGCAACGGACGGCCGGCCGGCACCACAGACAACCTCATGATTGGCAAAGATCACTTATCAGTTTTCCTCTACGGGGTCTACAAGACCCTTCCCCAAAAACCCGACGTGGTATCACAATAACTTCTTTGAGGAAGTTAAAAATCTAAAAAACAAATAAACAACATTCTTTTTAATTAAATTATAAACAATAAAATAAATAAGCTGTCCACGGTGAATATAAAAAAAAAAGGGGGGAATGATTATATCGATTGGTATTCTAAACGGGCTCTGTTTTGACTCGTACCAAGTTTATAACCTTCTGATTTCAATTTAAAAATATTCTATAACTTTATTTTCGACTTATTCATGTGAGAAATTTATGATTTAATTCGGATGGGTCTCCGAAATAGAAAAGTGATTCGACCTTGCACGCCGAAAAGGGCAAGGATAATATACGGAGCGTTGGTTTTTTTCGGGTATATCCTGGCTTAATTGGTTTGATTATAATTTATTGACTATCGATATGAAATTAACGACCGTAATTTTAAGAAAATTGATTTTTTTTCCACCCCAGATCTAATCAAAATTGAGAACTAGTGATTTCAAACGTAATCCTTCCTGTTTGTAGTTAAAATTTTATTTTATGGCAACAGAAAAACTGAGTTGAAATACGGGATTTTTGTGATAAAATGCCTAACAAGGGAGGTCTAAATTGTTGTGTTGGCATACCTGTGTGTATTGAAATCCAAAAACAAAGTTGATAAAGGATTTGTAAATAAAAACGATACACAATTTTATAATGTTGAGTTGGTAGACCAGAAGAAGAGACTACTAATAAAAAGCAATCATGGAGGGTGTCGTCGAAACTTTTTTTTTTATAGCTTTTTATTACGATTCTCCGAAAGATAACATGAAAAGGGTAAGTATTCGAAGAAAAACAAAGTGGGGGAATCGAGAAGGTCCGGCCCTACTTTAAAATCAGCAGAAAATGCTTTAGAATTACCTAGTTCATTATGTTCATTGTAGCTTTGTTCCAACCGCAGTTTAAAACTGGATTGAAACTCCTAGAGCATGCGCAGAACGATTTGCACGTCAAATTTGACTTCAGATTTGACGGACAAACGAATAGAATGACGTCAAAGTTGACGTCCAAATCCTTCTGCGCATGCTCCAGGAGTTTCAAACCACTTTTAAAGTGCGGTTAGAACAAAGCTATTTTGACTTTTTAATTTATTTAAAATTATTAAAAATACCTAGAAACTCACCTATTCAAAATATATCGATAGAAAGTCCATTGAAAGAAAACTTCCTTAAAGAGAAGTAAAAATATAGGAGGGGGAAGTATAACGGAGGGGGAAGTTTAAGGGAGGGGAAGTATAACGAAGGGGGAAGCATAAGGGTGAGGAAGTATAATGGAGGGGGAAATATAATGAGGGGAAGTATACTAAGTTTTGTCGCTTTTATTATAAAAATGTTGGCTTCTAACTTTTTAAAAGAGAAGGTATTGTAACAAAATATATAAAGGAGGGGGAAGTATAAGGGTGAGGAAGTATAATGGAGAGGGAAGTATAATGAGGGGGAAACATAATGAAGGGGAAGTATACTAAGTTTTGTCGCTTTTATTAAAAAACTGTTGGCTTCCTGACTTTTTAAAAGAGAAGGTATTATAACAAAATGTATAAAGGAGGGAAAGTATAACGGAGGGGGAAGTTTAAGGGAGAGAAGTATAAGGTAAGGCGAAGTATAACGAAGGGGGAAGTAAAAGGGTGTGGAAGTATAATGGAGGGGGAGGTATAATGAGGGGGAAACATAATGAGGGGGAAGTATACTAAGTTTTGTCGCTTTTATTAAAAAACTGTTGGCTTCCTGACTTTTTAAAAGAGAAGGTATTATAACAAAATATATAAAGGAGGGAAAGTATAACGGAGGGGGAAGTTTAAGGGAGAGAAGTATAAGGTAAGGCGAAGTATAACGAAGGGGGAAGTAAAAGGGGGTGGAAGTATAATGGAGGGGGAGGTATAATGAGGGGGAAGTATACTAAGTTTTGTCGCTTTTATTATAAAATGTTGGCTTCTTAACTTTTTAAAAGAGAAGGTATTGTAACAAAATATATAAAGGAGGGAAATATTAACGGAGGGGAAGTTTAAGGGAGGGGAAATATAAGGGAAGGGGGAGTATAACGAAGGGGGAAGTATAAGGGTGAGGAAGTATAATGGAGGGGGAAGTATACTAAGTTTTATCGCTTTTATTATAAAAATGTTGGCCTCCTGACATTTTAAAAGAGAAGTTACTATAACAAAATAACCAAATAGGGTATTCTAAACCCCCGCAGTTAAAATTAAAACAAAGAAATTGCATCCACTTTTTTTCTGTCGTTTTTTTCCACTATGATTATCCGATATTCAAAATCGAAGGTTTAAAAAAATGTTCCCTTGAGAAATAAATGAAAAAAATCATTCCTGCTATAAAGACGATCAGGTAACTCGATCAGAATGCGGTTTATCATATTTGGTTTATGCGGTTTTTGTCCTCTTGCTGTGGTTTAAAGAAATAAATTTTCTCCCTTATAAACTTTTTAAAATTATAACAAAAGGGATCATGTCGCCCACTTCGAAACTCAAAAAACCTTCCTACGTCAGGGAAAATCTTAATCATCTGATTGGCAAACAGAAGATTTCCAAGTTTGCCGAGAGAATTTACATATGAATAATTACCATAATTAAATTCTAATTATAAAACATGGAATAAAAAAAATGATAGAAAATTACTCTTATTTTTTTAAAATGTTTGTTTTTAAAATTAAGTCATTATCGATTTAAAATTGACCTAAGCTCATCATTTTGTTTTTTCGACAAAAAAATTTTGATTTTTTTGTTCAGAGGAAATGACACGTGGCCTTTAAAAAAACGACCTAATACGGGGGAAAAAATAGATTAAGAGCTTTCATCAAAATAAGATGCCCGGAGGCTCACGTCTTAAACTAACAAATTAATTTATACTCACACCTTCTTCAAAAGTAATCGTCTCGCAGTTACCTGAAACAAAAATAAAAACCATTAAATCTTAAATAACAATATTTCATACAGAAAACCCCAAAATGTGGTGCCTTAAGTGGTAAAATATCGATTTAAGCCCTGGGTTTCCTAAAATCTATGGTAATGCTTAGATTTTCAAGAAAATCCTCGTTTTTAGGGACGTGCAAAGGTCCTGCTCGGAAATTATTAATCTGACGGAGTCCATACTAGGCGCATCTTAAATGCATGTTTCGAAAATTGTCCAAGCTTTCCAGATCCGTCGTCTCAAATACTTTTTCCAAAAATTCTATCACTTTTTCAAAAAGGCCTTTTTTTGACAGTTCGTAACTCCGAAACCGTTCATTTTATCAAGGTAATGTGCTAAACACTTTTTGTGGGAAATGTTTTGTACATTATTTTTGTACTTAGTATTATTTGCTCTAAGCCTCATAGTTTTCGAGATATTTGATAAAAAGTGATAAATTTTCAAGAAATCATCGTTTTTAGAGACGTGCAAAGGTCCTGATCGGAAAATAATGACCTGACGGAGTCCATACTAGGCGCATCTTAAATGCATGTTTAGAAAATTGTCCAAGCTTTCCTGATCCGTCGTCTCAAATACTTTTTTTCCAAAAATTCAATCACTTTTCAAAAGTCCTTTTTTGACAGTTCGTAACTCCGAAACAGTTCATTTATCAAGGTGATATGCTAAATACTTTTTGTGGGAAATGTTGTGTAGATTATTTTTGTACTTAATATTATTTGCTCTAAGCCTCATAGTTTTCGAGATATTTGATAAAAAGTGATGAATTTTCGGAAAATCCTCGTTTTTAGGGACGTGCAAAGGTGCTGCTCGGAAATTATTAATCTGACGGAGTCCATACTAGGCCTATCTTAAATGCATGTTTAGAAAATTGTCCAAGCCTTCCAGATCCGTCGTCTCAAATACTTTTTTTTTTTCCAAAAATCACTTTTCAAAAAGCCTTTTTTTGACTGTTCGTAACTCTGAAACCGTTCATTTTATTAAGGTAATGTGCTAAACACTTTTTGTGGGAAATGTTGTAGATTATTTTTGTACTTAATATTATTTGCTCTAAGCCTCATAGTTTTCGAGATATTTGATAAAAAGTGATGAATTTTCAAGAAAATACTCGTTTTTAGGGACGTGCAAAGGGCCTGCTCGGAAAATATTAATCTGACGGAGTCCATACTAGGCGCATCTTAAATGCATGTTTAGAAAATTGTCCAAGCTTTCCAGATCCGTCGTCTCAAATACTTTTTTTTCCCAAAAATCACTTTTTCAAAAGGCCTCTTTTTGACAGTTCATAACTCCGAAACAGTTCATTTTATCAAGGTAATGTGCTAAATTTTGTGGGAAATGTTGTGTAGATTATTTTTGTACTTAATATTATTTGCTCTAAGCCTCATAGTTTTTGAGATATTTCAAAAGGCCTCTTTTGACAGTTCATAACTCCGAAACAGTTCATTTTATCAAGGTAATGTGCTAAACACTTTTTGTGGGAAATGTTGTGTAGATTATTTTTGTACTTAATATTATTTGCTCTAAGCCTCATAGTTTTTGAGATATTTGATAAAAAGTGATGAATTTTCAAGAAAATCCTCGTTTTTAGAGACGTGCAAAGGTCCTGCTCGGAAAATAATGATCTGACGGAGTCCATACTAGGCGCATCTTAAATGCATGTTTAGAAAATTGTCCAAGCTTTCCAGATCCGTCGTCTCAAATACTTTTTTTCCAAAAATTCAATCACTTTCAAAAAGTCCTTTTTTTGACAGTTCGTAACTCCGAAACAGTTCATTTTATCAAGGTAATGTGCTAGACACTTTTTGTGGAAAATGTTGTGTAGATTTTTGTACTTAATATTATTTGGTCTAAGCCTCATAGTTTTCGAGATATTGATAAAAAGTGATGATTTTCAAGAAAATCCTCGTTTTTAGGGACGTGCAAAGGTCCTGCTCGGAAACTATTAATCTGACGGAGTCCATACTAGGCCTATCTTAAATGCATGTTTAGAAAATTGTCCAAGCTTTCCAGATCCATCGTCTCAAATACTTTTTTTTTTTTTCCAAAAAATCACTTTTTCAAAAAGCCTTTTGACTGTTCGTAACTCTGAAAACCGTTCATTTTATCAAGGTAATGTGCTAAACAATATTTGTGGGAAATGTTTTGTTTATTTTTGTACTTAGTATTATTTGCTCTAAGCCTTATAGTTTTCGAGATATTTGGTAAAAAGTGATGAATTTACAAGAAAATCCTCGTTTTTAGAGACGTGCAAAGGTCCTGCTCGGAAAATAATGATCTGACGGAGTCCATATTAGGCGCATCTTAAATGCATGTTTAGAAAATTTAATATTTAAATTTAAAATTTAATATTACTTTTTTTTCCAAAAAATCATTTTTTCAAAAAGCCCTTTTTTTGACAGTTCGTAACTCCGAAACCGTTCATTTTATCAAGGTAATGAGCTAAACACTTTTGTGGGAAATGTTTTCTATATTATTTTTGTACTTAGTATTATTTGCTCTAAGCCTCATAGTTTTCGAGATTTGATAAAAAGGGATAAAAACCGCTTTTGTCGCTCATTTCTTAAGCATCCTGGTTGTATCATATCTATTCCCTTCCCGCGATAATCTCTCCTAGGAAGAATCTGGCGCCGGTAAAATTATGAAATCTATTCACGGAAATACAATAGTTACAGACAATTAAAAATCATTAAATATGGCAGATGTACGACTTAAGAAAAGAAATATGCGTGCGGTTTTAATTGAAGTCGATCCTTGAAGTCCGTTAAATCACGTACTTACAACATTCTTAAGATAAAATAAAAAAAATTTTAAATAAATAATTTTTATAATTTAATAATAAAATGTGGAGGGGGAAATTAATTACAAAAGATTTATGAAAATCTGGTAAAAATTGTGCCCTGGAAAAAAATTTAACTTTTTTGTTGATTAGGTCGTTATTGTATTTTTATTTGCTTTTCTTGTTTTATTACAATTGGGATTTTTTAAGGGAACAGGTTTTCAGGTAGGAGGATTTTAGGATGGACGGTTTTAAAGAAGGTCGAATTTTTTATCTTTCACTTTTTCTTCTTCAAACTCTCGTTTTCTTCTTTTTTTTCCGTTGTTTAAACTCCATTACATTCAAAGCCGTTTTCGGGGTTCGGAACGTACGTGAGTGTGCGGTGTTTCATAAAATGTCGGCTTCGGAGAGAAACCACTTTTGGTCTATCTGGCCACTTAAATGCCTATCTTAACAAAGGAAGGCTTTTCATTGTTTTCGAGAGTGATCGAGGGCGGTACCCGAAATCGACTTCCTAGTTCCAACTAAAACTTCAACCAAGGCTGCGAAAAAGAAAAGGAAAAAAATTCCAAAAACAGAAAGAAGTACTAGTTTGAAGAGCTTTCAACGAAAACTTCTATAAGAGAAGGAAAAATATAAGAGGGAGAAGTATAACGGAGGGGAGGTACAACGGAGGGGGAAGTATTTGGGAGGCGAAGTATAAGTCAGGGGAAGTATTACATAGGCGGAAGTATGTATAAGGGAACGAAAGTATAAGGAAGGGAGGGAAAGTATAAAGGAGGGAGAAGTATAACGGAGGGGAAGTTTAAGGAGGGGGAAGTATAAAGGAGAAGTTTAACGAGGTGGAAGTATAAAGGAGGAAAAAGGGAAAAGTATCAAGGTAGAAATATGTAATGAGCTTTCTGCCCAAGGGATATCAATCCCGCATGGGGTGGAAGTATCGAATTTCTCCCTACTAACCAAAAGTTCGTAAGAAATATAAAAAGAAATATAAATATAAAAATTTTCAAAATTCAAAAATCGCCCTCGTTTTCTTTTTTATCGACAGAGAATAAAGAACAGACGAATAAAAAAACTTTTAAGGTGTTTTCCGGGGGTTGTAATTGATCTTGAGGTGATTTACAGTCTTACCAACCTAAATGGCATTTATGTAGATTTTTCTCCCCAGTATTTGGGTGCCCAACTTTTATGGTTGATTTTCGAAAAAATCGTAAAAAAATCTTCTCTTTTTTTAATGATTTTATCATAGTAAACCCATTTTATCATAGTAAAAACTTTTAAGGTGTTTTCCAGGGGTTGTAATTGACCTTGAGGAGATTTACAGTCTTACCAACCTAAATGACATTTATGTAGATCTTTCTCACCAGTATTTGGTTGCCCAACTTTTATGGTTGATTTTCGAAAAAATCGTAATAAAATCTTCTCTTTTTTTAATGATTTTATCATAGTAAATACTTTTAAGGTGTTTTCCAGGGGTTGTAATTGACCTTGAGGTGATTTACAGTCTTACCAACCTAAATGGCATTTATGTACATAGATCTATCTTTCTCACCAGTATTTGGTTGCCCAACTTTTATGGTTGATTTTCGAAAAAATCGTAAAAAAATCTTCTCTTTTTTAATGATTTTATCATAGTAAAAACTTTTAAGGTGTTTTCCAGGGGTTGTAATTGACCTTGAGGTGATTTACAGTCTAACCAACCTAAATGGCATTTATGTAGATTTTTCTCACCAGTATTTGGTTGCCCAACTTTTATAGTTGATTTTCGAAAAAATCGTTAAAAAATCTTCTTTTTTTAATGATTTTATCATACCTAGTAAAAACTTTTAAGGTGTTTTCCAGGGGTTGTAATTGACCTTGAGGTGATTTACAGTCTTACCAACCTAAATGGCATTTATGTAGATTTTCTCACCAGTATTTGGTTGCCCAACTTTTATAGTTGATTTTCGAGAAAATCGTAAAAAAATCTTCTCTATTTTAATGATTTTATCATAGTAAACCCATTTTATCACAGTAAAAACTTTTAAGGTGTTTTCGAGGGGTTGTAATTGATCTTGAGGTGATTTACAGTCTTACCAACCTAAATAGCATTTATGTAGATCTATCTTTCTCACCAGTATTTGGTTGCCCAACTTTTATGGTTGATTTTCGAAAAAATCGTAAAAAAATCTTCTCTTTTTTTAATGATTTTATCATAGTAAAAACTTTTAAGGTGTTTTCCAGGGGTTGTAATTGACCTTGAGGTGATGTACAGTCTTACCAACCTAAATGGCATTATGTAGATCTATCTTTCTCACCAGTATTTGGTTGCCCAACTTTTATGGTTGATTTTCGAAAAAATCGTAAAAAAATCTTCTCTTTTTTTAATGATTTTATCATAGTAAACCCATTTTATCATAGTAGGTAAAAACTTTTAAGGTGTTTCGAGGGGTTGTAATTGATCTTGAGGTGATTTACAGTCTTACCAACCTAAATGGCATTTATGTAGATCTATCTTTCTCACCAGTATTTGGTTGCCCAACTTTTATAGTTGATTTTCGAAAAAATCGTAAAAAAATCTTCTCTTTTTTTAATGATTTTATCATAGTAAAAACTTTTAAGGTGTTTTCCAGGGGTTGTAATTGACCTTGAGGTGATTTACAGTCTTACCAACCTAAATGGCATTTATGTAGATTTTTCTCACCAGTTTAGGTTGCCAACTTTATGGTTGATTTTCGAAAAAATCGTAAAAAAATCTTCTCTCTTTTTAATGATTTTATCATAGTAAACCCATTTTATCATAGTAAAAACTTTTAAGGTGTTTTCGAGGGGTTGTAATTGATCTTGAGGTGATTTACAGTCTTACCAACCTAAATGGCATTTATGTAGATCTATCTTTCTCACCAGTATTTGGTTGCCCAACTTTTATAGTTGATTTTCGAAAAAATCGTTAAAAAATCTTCTCTTTTTTTAATGATTTTATCATAGTAAAAACTTTTAAGGTGTTTTCCAGGGGTTGTAATTGACCTTGAGGTGATTTACAGTCTAACCAACCTAAATGGCATTTATGTAGATTTTTCTCACCAGTATTTGGTTGCCCAACTTTTATGGTTGATTTTCGAAAAAATCGTTAAAAAATCTTCTCAATTTTAATGATTTTATCATAGTAAAAACTTTTAAGGTGTTTTCGAGGGGTTGTAATTGATCTTGAGGTGATTTACAGTCTTACCAACCTAAATGGCATTTATGTAGGTAGATCTATCTTTCTCACCAGTATTTGGTTGCCCAACTTTTATAGTTGATTTTCGAAAAAATCGTTAAAAAATCTTCTCAATTTTAATGATTTTATCATAGTAAAAACTTTTAAGGTGTTTTCGAGGGGTTGTAATTGATCTTGAGGTGATTTACAGTCTTACCAACCTAAATGGCATTTATGTAGGTAGATCTATCTTTCTCACCAGTATTTGGTTGCCCAACTTTATAGTTGATTTTCGAAAAAATCGTTAAAAAATCTTCTCAATTTTAATGATTTATCATAGTAAAAACTTTTAAGGTGTTTTCGAGGGGTTGTAATTGATCTTGAGGTGATTTACAGTCTTACCAACCTAAATGGCATTTATGTAGATCTATCTTTCTCACCAGTATTTGGTTGCCCAACTTTTATGGTTGATTTTCGAAAAAATCGTAAAAAAATCTTCTTTTTTTAATCATTTTATCATAGTAAAAACTTTTAAGGTGTTTTCCGGGGGTCGTAATTGACCTTGAGGTGATTTACAGTCTTACCAACCTAAATGGCATTTATGTAGATTTTTCTCACCAGTATTTGGTTGCCCAACTTTTATGGTTGATTTTCGAAAAAATCGTAAAAAAATCTTCTCTTTTTTCAATGATTTTATCATAGTAAACCCATTTTATCACAGTAAAAACTTTTAAGGTGTTTTCCAGGGGTTGTAATTGACCTTGAGGTGATTTACAGTCTTACCAACCTAAATGGCATTTATGTAGATTTTTCTCACCATTATTTGGTTGCCCAACTTTTATGGTTGATTTTCGAAAAAATCGTTAAAAAATCTTCTCTATTTTAATGATTTTATCATAGTAAACCCATTTTATCATAGTAAAAACTTTTAAGGTGTTTTCGAGGGGTTGTAATTGATCTTGAGGTGATTTACAGTCTTACCAACCTAAACGGCATTTATGTAGATTTTTCTCACCAGTATTTGGTTGCCCAACTGTTCTGGTTGATTTTCGAAAAAATCGTAAAAAAATCGTCTCTTTTTTTAGTGAATTTATCATAGTAAACCCGACATCAAGGGGAAAAATAATAACTTCTTTAAGGAAGTTCAAATGGACCAAAAGACCAAAAACCCAAAAACACTTAAAAAAAGTTTCTTCGCCAAAAAACCTCGTACGTATACATTATTTCCGACAAACCCTCCCATAAAACATACAGGGTAATCCAATAACTTTTCATTAAATTTATTTTTTTCAATGAACTCTCTATTGTATTTTCACTATTTTTTACTCTCGTCCCCAGTAAGGTTTCCTAAGAGGATTTATGTTATTTCCCATTCAACGTCCGATCGTATTTCGTCATAAAAAGCAAGAAAGGAATATTTTAAAAAAAAGGTCTCTTTGTAGTAAAGAAACTATAGAATTTTATTGATTCTTTTATAAACTCGTCAGTCAAGGACGCGGATTTACTCAGGCTACCTATTTTACGCATTTTGAACTATCGTCGTATTATTTGCATACTTGTTGTTTTAAGATAAATGCTAATCAGATAAAGAATTAATGCGATTTATTGAACGCACGTAGTAAAAGAACATAAACACGGTAATTATCGTGTGGAATATGTATGCTACGAATAGAAATCTTTTAAGGTGTTTTCCGGGGGTTGTAATTGATCTTGTGGTGATTTACAGTCTTACCAACCTAAATGGCATTTATGTAGATCTATTTTTTTTCTTCAGTAATCGGTTGCCCAACTTTTATCGTTGATTTTCGAGAAAATCGTAAAAAAAATCTTCTCTTTTTTTTTATTTTACAATTTTTGGTGCACCACGAAACGGATAATAATGGGTAATAATCGGTGTTGCTTTTACAAGCAATAAACCGAGAAAAACAGCGAAAAATCCGTCGAAAGAGGTGTTTTTCTGCCGAAAAAACCTGGAAAACACCTTAAAAATGGGTTGAAAGCGTCGCGCTTAGACAAAAGATCGAGAAAACGCCCGGAAACGATAATAATGGGTAATACTCGGTGTTGCTTTTACAAATAAACAAAGAAAAACACCCGAAAATCCGACAAAAGAGGAGTTTTTCGGCCAAAAAAACTGGGAAAACACCTTAAAAATGGGTTGAAAGCGTCGCTCTTAGACAAAAGATCGAGAAAATGCCCGGGAACGATAATAATGGGTATCGTTGTTGCTTTTACAAGCAATAGCCGAGAAAAACAGCCAAAAATACGACAAAAGAGGTGTTTTTTGGCCGAAAAAAACCTGGAAAACTCCTTAAAATTGGGTTGAAAGGGTTGCTGTTTGACAAAAGATCGAGAAAAACGCCCGGAAACGATAATAATGGGTATCGTTGTTGCTGTTACAAGCAATAAACCGAGAAAAACACCCAAAAATCCGACGAAAGAGGTGTTTTTCGGCCAAAAGATCCTGGAAAACTCCTTAAAATTGGGTTGAAAGAGTTGCTGTTAGACAAAAGATCGAGAAAAACGCCCGGAAACGATAATAATGTGTATCGTTGTTGCTGTCACAAGCAATAAACCGAGAAAACACCCAAAAATCCGACAAAGGAGGTGTTTTTTGGTCGAAAAAACTGGTAAAACTCCTTAAAATTGGGTTGAAAGGGTTGCTCGTTGATAAAAGATCGAGAAAAACGCCCGGAAACGATAATAATGGGTATCGTTGTTGTTTTTACAAGCGAGGAAAAGCGCCACTTATAACAATTTTGAAAATAATTAAATATGAAGTCAACATTTACGTGAAGACAACAAGTGGGATTTCGAAGTAAGATAACCATCACGTGTCAGACTAAAGTGGATTTCACCTTTGGAGTTTTTTTTTTTCTCTTCTCTCCCCCTTCTATTTTAATTCCGACTTCAGTAATGTCAGATTAAAATTTTTTTCAGATTAACAAGCGATGTCCGGTAAATTATAATAATTAAAGAAATGCGGAAGCTAGCAAGAATGTGACATTGAGGTTTTTTTTCGTTCCTAGTTTATCCGGTGCTTTTTTTTTCTTGTAAATTTTTTTCGTCTTCACGAGGCGACGGAGGATCTGCATACCCATCTTACAAAACGGGTTTTTCGTAAGATTTACCAAGAAAATAAAATCTTAAGGTCATTCTTTTATGTTTTGAAATAGATTCTAATAAATAAAAATTAGGGACAAAAATTAAAGATGGCTATTACAAACGACAGAAGCTCCAAACTTAAAAAGAGCTATTAGAGGGATAAGGTGTATGTTTAGAGTCAACGTGATAAATTGAGATTGGCCTTTTTCAAAGGAGGACGTCCTTTTCGAAGAAAAAAAAATCAGGGTGATGTAAAGTGATTCGAAATTTACATATCGCCTTGCTCCAAGCCAGGCGGAGATTAATTAAAGAAAAATAAGGCTAAAGCTTCCGTGGAATTCCATTCTATTGATTAGTGATTTTTTTTTGGGTCGTTTTCCTACGCTATTTTAGATTTTGGTTGAACAAAAATCAAAATAATTAACAAACCAGTGTATCATTTTATAATATTCTCAAAGAGAAGTTATTGGATTACCCTCCATGCATCGTTTTTGGGGGAGGGTTCCAGACCCCGTAGAGGAAAATTGATTTTTATTCAACTTTCTCAGAGAATAGCATCAATTTTCTGGCAATTTTCATCTGATTTTCACCAAATTTTTGCGGTCTTCCTTTCTTAGTTATCATAAAAGAGTTTTTTATTTTTTCCAAAAATATCCAAAATGGCGGAGATCTGTCTGAAAGTCTTCCTTAAAGAAGTTATTGTGATACCCTCCACGTCGGGTTTTTGGGGAAGGATCTTACAGACTCCGGAGGGTCAAATCGAATATTGATCTTTACCGATCTCAACTTTGTCTGCGTTTATACTTCCCCTCTTTAATACTTCCCCTCCGTTACACTTCCCCTCTTTAATACTTCCCCTTCGTTATACTTCCCCTCTTTAATACTTCCCCTCCTATATTTTTACTTCTCTTTAAGTAAGTTTTCGTTGCAAGCTCTTCTAACTAGTACTTTTTTTATGGTAGGGAGAAATTTTGGGCTGTTCACTGGCGTTCAGTGGGGTTTAGGTACCGATCTCTACTTTGTCTGTGGTTATACTTCCCCTCTTTAATACTTCCCCCTCCGTTACACTTCCCCTCTTTAATACTTCCCCCTCCGTTACACTTCCCCTCTTTAATACTTCCCCTCCGTTATACTTCCCCTCTTTAATACTTCCCCTCTTTAATACTTCCCCTCCTATATTTTTACTTCTCTTTAAGTAAGTTTTCGTTGCAAGCTCTTCTAACTAGTACTTTTTTTTATGGTAGGGAGAAATTTTGGGCTGTTCACTGGCGTTCAGTGGGGTTTAGGTACCGATCTCTACTTTGTCTGTGGTTATACTTCCCCTCTTTAATACTTCCCCCTCCGTTATACTTCCCCTCTTTAATACTTCCCCCTCCGTTACACTTCCCCTCTTTAATACTTTCCCCTCCGTTATACTTCCCCTCTTTAATACTTCCCTCCTATATTTACTTCTCTTTAAGTAAGTTTTCGTTGCAAGCTCTTCAAACTAGTACTTTTTTTATGGTAGGGAGAAATTTCGGGCTGTTCACCAGCGTTCAGTGTGGCTTAGCTGAGGGAAGACTTTCATTTTTTTTACCTTGATACGTCTCCTTACTATAATATATGCTTATAGCAGATCATTTTAAATTCCTATCGTATTTTCTCTTGCATAAATCCGATCACATTACTTAAAACTTAAAGTATAAAAAAAATGGTGTTGGAACTCAATACTATGCATTTGATACGCTGAGATCGAAAAAAAAAAGATGAATAATGTGGGGAATTTCTCGTCAAAAAATGTAAAAAAGGGGAAATCAGACGTTATAAAACCGGAGGGTAGTACAATAACTCTCTTTGAGAAAATCAAAAACCGGTCAAACATGCGAATTGAATTTCGAAAACTAATGAGTTCAAATAAATGCTGTCTCCACCCCATTGGCTTATAAATTAATATCATCGCTGGCAGATTTAAGGAACCCCAAAAGGACCACTTTAATTAGAAAAAAATGAAATATGTCAAAATGATTAATTACATTTATGTTAATTTTTATCTTGAGCGATAGTATATTTATTCTATCTTAAATATTTAAAATAACAATTTTATATTTTAAAATATATTTGTCATAGAGGATTAAAATGGTAAAATATGTTTAATAATTTATAATTTATATTAAAAAACTTGAAATTTTTGATTTTATTTTTCATAACTTATAGTAACGCCCTAATGAACGTCTTTTAAATTAATATGCAAAAGTGGTCGCCCATAGGATAAAAACAACCTCGGGAACAAAATATTTAAGGGAACATTTTTTTTTTACCAACATTTACATAAATACAGGTTAGTAACAAATGGATTGAATTTCGGTACAGTGGATGGGAAGCTAGAATTTTTAGGGTTTGCCAGGTTTGCCAACATTTTAAAGCTTTACTAGTATTTTTATCTTTTCTACAGAGTTTTTAGGCATCCAGGGCTGCCAATCCAACATTTTAAGGCTTTACAGGGCTTTTTGTTACTCAGAATTCGAAGTTTTCAGACCCACAGATTTGCCAACAATAGCTTTTGTTAATTTTATGTTTTTTCAACCGTCATAAGACCATACCGCTCCAGATTATCCAAAAATTAAACAATAGCTTTGTTCCAACCGCAGTTTGAAACTGGTTTGAAACTTCTAGAGCATGCGCAGAAGGACTTGGATGTCAGATTTGACATCGCTCAAATCGTTAGTCCGTCAAATCTGACGTTCAAATCATTCTGCGCATACTCCAGGAATTTCAAACCAGTTTCAAACTGCGGCTGGAACGAAGCTAATATCTTCAACCCCCAGGCATGCCAACAAAATAAAACATTTAAAACCTTCTTATCAGTTATCACTTTTATGACAAATTATTGTCTTTTTAAGCTTCTAAAAGAAATTGTTGTAGTACTCTCTATATTACTAGTATTTTTATACTAGTATCCATTAATACTTACTAGTATTTTTTCATCTTGACTACAAAGTTTTTAGGCATCCAGGGCTGCCAACGCAACATTTTAAGGCTTTACAGGGCTTTTTCTAACCCACAATTCGAAGTTTTCAGACCAATAGATTTGCCAACAATATCTTCAACCCCCAGGCATGCCAACAAAATAAATCATTAAAAACCTTATCATCACTTTTATGACAAATGATTGTCTTTTTAACCTTCTAAAAGAAATTGTTGTAGCACTCGGGGCTGCCAACTCAACGTTTTAAGGCTTTACAGGGCTTTTTGTTACTCAGAATTTGAAGTTTTCAGACTCACAGAGTTGCCAACAATATCTTCAACCCCCAGGCAAGCCAACAAAATAAATCATTAAAAACCTTTTCATATCTGTCTTTTTAACCTTCTAAAAGAAATTGTTGTAGTACTCTCCATATTCGGTCAAATTGAAATGTTTGGCAACTTAGATTTTCTCATTTTCACATTTTCAAAACGTAAAATTGAGTTTTTTTTTTGTGTATAAAAGTTCCATAAAGCAGGCTTGCCCGACAAAAACTTTTTTATTCAAAAGCTCTAAGGAAATATCCAAGATTTCATCTTGAAAAGGGCGTTTCGGTATCTTCTAAAAAGGGAGAGAAGCTAAACAAAAAAAAGTTACGACACCGGTTGGCTAATAACTTCAAAAACCGGTGTCTGCCTTTAAATCAACTAGGATTAGTCCTAGTCAAAGATGTTGGTTTTTTAAGGTAAATCTATTTTCTTTTAACATTTCCTTTGGTCAAAAATAAAGAAATTTTTGTTTAAATTCGGCCGTACGGCCGGCCGGCAACACAAACAAAGTTGAGATCAGGGTCTGGAAGACCCTTCCACAAAAACCCGACGTGTAGGGTATCACAATAACCTTCTTTAAAGAACTTAAAAAAAATTGAAAGCGACGTTTTGCAAAATAGGGACTATTTCGGGAATTTCACGCGTGGAAGAGTCTGATTGAAAAGGTATTTAATTCAAGATAATTTCGGGGTCCCCACTTTTTTTTTCTAAACCAAATTCCGCCTTAATTAGAATCTATATCTTACATTAGAGAAGTATAACTAAAGTAGCTAAGTGGATGGAATCAATTATTGATCAATCATTTTTTTTAAATCACCAAAGTTTAAATGAAGCTGGGGACAAAAACTGGTTCTGAGAGGCTTTATAGTTAAGTGTAATTAGGTCCGGACCTTTCGATTTCTGGGCGGAAAAAAAACTTTCCCGCCAAAATGCGTGTGTTGAGTGGTTAAATTGAAGCTTACATTTTCCTGAGAAGAAGTCAAAAAGTTGTTTTTATCAGTTTTTAATTTTTATCGAGAATCTCAAAAACTTATACGTTTAAAAATTTAAGTTTTTTCCCAGCTAGGCCTTACGAGATGGGCGCAAATAGCCCAAATTTCTCCCGAATATGAATTTTATTTATTGTTTCTCTCTCTTTCAATAAATTCTATTTACCATAAGAAGTATTTCGTGAAAAAATGAAGATCGGGCCATTTTTACGGCCTTTTTGCTTTTACTTTAGACAGATAGATCTCCGCCATTATTGAAAATTAAATAAAAAACCCGTCAACATTTTTCGAGATATCATAAATGAACCTGTCATAGTCCTCCGTAATTTATTGACACATAACTGTCAACCAAGTCCACTAAAAATAATTGAAATTTGTTAATCCATCATCTTTTTAGATAATTCTCTCGGTCGTAAATCTCATTTCGAGAGTGTGACACCGTGAAAAATTTATATTGTTAATTTTTATACAAGCCGGGGGACAAAGAAATAGTACTGGTTTGAAGAGCTTCCAACGAAAACTTCCTTAAAGAGAAGTAACAATATTGGAGGGGGAAGTATAAGTCAGGTGAAGTATAACGGAGGGGGAAGTATAAGGGAACGAAAGTATAGCGAAGGGGGAAGTATGAGGGAGGGGAAGTATAACTGAGGTGAAAGTTTTTTTTTTTTTTTTCGAAAAATTTTCCGAGTTTTCTTTTTTTTTCAGAAAAATTTTCTAATTTTTTTTTTCAAACAATTTTATAAGTTTCTTTTTGTCAAAAAATTTTGTAAGTTTTTTTAGGTAGATTTTTTTAATTTTCCGAGTTTTTTTTTGAAAAATTATTTGGGTTTTCTTTTTTAAATTTGCGCTTTTTTTTCTGAAAAATTTTTTAAGTTCTTTTTTTCGATAATTTTTTAAGTGTCAAGGTAGATATAATGGGCTCTTTGGCCTAGGGATGTGCCTCTCGTAATGGGTCGAAGTATGAAATTTCTCCCTACTAAAAAAATAATAATTAAAAAGTGGCAATTTTTTTTACAACAAAAATATAAGGAGTAATTGGTGAAAATAGGACCAACGGTTCGGCCGCAGCGAATTTTTTAAAATTTCAAACAGACATATCTCCGCCATTTTTTCGAAATTCAAAAATCGCCCTCGTTAGTTTCTTCTTCACCGGCCAAAGGAATTTGGTAAAAATCGGATGAAAACTGTGGCCGCAAAAAAATACTACGGACGGACGGCCGGCCGGCACCACAGACAAAGTTGAGATCGGTAAAGTTCAATTTTCGAATCCCTACGGGTTCTGGTAAACAAATAACTTGTATTTAAGAAGTTGGAAAAAAAAAGAATCAAAGGCGTAGAAATTCTAACAGTGGTCTCGAATCCGTTCGTTAAAATGTGGTGACATCAAACCTGATATATTTCCCTAGGAATCAAGATTATTCTCCCCATTGATCCAGTTTGAAAGCGAGAATTTTTTTTATAAGCTTACGAAACTAGAATGAGGAGTATCAAAGATCGCTTTGGCTGGACCAGTTTTCGCAGATGCCACAAATAAAGATTAAAATTCTTTCCTAAACGCCTTTTTTATAGAAGGATTTTTTATTACTACAATAATTCATTGTTTAAATTTTTTATCCCCTCTATACCGGTAATTGACGGCTGTTACCTGGCGACGGTGTCTCCACGTTAAGAAAAACTTATCTAAATAGCTTTTAAAAAAGGGTGTTCGAAAATATAAAAAAAGAAAAAGATAAAAGATAATATTAAGTAGATTTTTTAATGAAATACTGAGGGGATGGGATATCGCGTTACAAAGGTGTCCGATGAAGAATGTTGGTAGCCGAGCAATCGATTTTTCGAAAACCGGGCCCATCCGCTTTTAACCTTCCATAAAAAAAGAAAGACTCTCAGTAAATTTCATCATTCAAGAAATTAAAAAGTTTTTTTCAAGGTAGATTTCATTACTGGAAGAATTGACAGTTTGTTAAGGAAATAAAACTGGTTGAAGGAAGAAATGTAAGTTCTTCTATACCTTCCCTCCTATTGGCTCGAATCGCCGTGAAGTTCGCAGAAAACAATTGAGAGAGCGATAAACGGTAGTTCACTTGATAAGGCTTTTTAAGCCGAAACCGCTCGTGAAATATTCCTGCTCATAAAATAAAATTTTTGCCAACTTTGACGGAATTATGAACTTCTAAAATTTTTAAAGTAACAGTTGACGATTCATCTTCAACTTAAAATATTATTATGTACTAATTTTTTCAAAAATAAGTTTTTAAGATAGTTTAAAACAGGTCAATTTTTGACGGTTCGTAACCCCATAACCGTTCACTTTAGGGAGGTTTGGTGCTTAACACTTTTAGTTGGAAATTTAACGTAAATTATTTTTGTACTTAACAGTTTTTACGCTAGTCCTCATAGTTTTCGAGATATTTGCTAAAAAGTGATAAAAGCCGCTTTTTTGACACCATTTTTAGCCAAACCTTGACTTTAGACGTCCGAGACTCCGAAACCGTTCACTTTAGCAACGTTATGTACGGAATACTTTTTGCTGCAAATTGAACGTAAATTATTTTTGTACTTAATAGTTTTTGCGCTAGTCCGCATAGTTTTTGAAATATTTGATAAAAAGTTATAAAAACCGCTTTTTTGACACCCTTTTCAGCCAAACCTTGACTTTATGGTCCGAGACTCCGAAACCGGTCACTTTAGCAACGTTATGTACAGAATACTTTTTGCTACAAATTGAACGTAAATTATTTGTGTACTTAATAGTTTTTTCGCTAGTCCGCATAGTTTTTGAAATATTTGCTAAAAAGTGATAAAAGCCGCTTTTTTGACACCATTTTCAGCCAAACCTTGACTTTAGACGTCCGAGGCTCCGAAACCGTTCACTTTAGCAACGCTATGTACAGAATACTTTTTGCTGCAAATTGAACGTAAATTATTTTTGTACTTAATAGTTTTTGCGCTAGTCCGCATAGTTTTTGAAATATTTGATAAAAAGTGATAAAAACCGCTTTTTTGACACCATTTTCAGCCAAACCTTGACTTTAGACGGTCCGAGACTCCGAAACCGTTCACTTTAGCAACGTTATGTACAGAGTACTTTTTGCTGCAAATTGAACGTAAATTATTTTTGTACTTAATAGTTTTTGCGCTAGTTCTCATAGTTTTCGAGATATTTGCTAAAAAGTGATAAAAGCCGCTTTTTTGACACCATTTTCAGCCAAACCTTGACTTTAGACGTCCGAGGCTCCGAAACCGTTCACTTTAGCAACGCTATGTACAGAGTACTTTTTGCTGGTAATTGAACGTAAATTATTTTTGTACTTAATAGTTTTTGCGCTAGTCTACATAGTTTTTGAAATATTGGATAAAAAGTGATAAAAACCGCTTTTTTGACACCCTTTTCAGCCAAACTTTAGATGGTCCGAGACTCCGAAACCGGTCACTTTAGCAACGTTATGTACAGAATACCTTTTGCTGCAAATTGAACGTAAATTATTTTTGTACTTAATAGTTTTTGCGCTAGTCCACATAGTTTTTGAAATATTTGATAAAAAGTTATAAAAACCGCTTTTTTGACTGAATTTTTTATAAAAACCGGCTCCGTGGCTGGTGGGTTAAGTCTTGGACTTTCACCACGGAGACCGGGGTTCGATCCCAGGTTGGGTATAGGGATTTTTGGTTGGAAGTTAAATTCCAATTAAAAATATCCTTCTACAAAATCTGTGGATAATGTAGTTAGGCCACTCCTCTGGTAGTTGGCCCCGAAAAAAGGGCGCCACGGCATTATGGCGAAAGCCCCCACCTGGGTCCAACCCCCCTCCCCCTTTGTAAAGGCCTGTGGCTAATACAAGTAACAAAAAAAGAGTAGATTAACCAATAGGAAGAGTAAGCCTCTTGCTCATTGGTTATATCTACTTCTTTAAAAAAAAAAAAAAAAAAAAAAATTATTTTTGTACTTAATAGTTTTTGCTCTAGTCTGCATAATTTTTGAAATATTTGATAAAAAGTTATAAAAACCGCTTTTTTGAAACCCTTTTCAGCCAAACCTTGACTTTAGACGGTCCGAGATTCCGAAACCGGTCACTTTAGCAACGTTATGTACAGAATACTTTTTGCTGCAAATTTAACGTAAATTTTTTTTTGTACTTAATAGTTTTTGCGCTAGTCCGCATAGTTTTTGAAATATTTGATAAAAAGTTATAAAAACCGCTTTTTTGACACCCTTTTCAGCCAAACCTTGACTTTAGATGGTCCGAGACTCCGAAACCGGTCACTTTAGCAACGTTATGTACAGAGTACTTTTTGCTGGAAATTTAACGTAAATTATTTTTGTACTTAATAGTTTTTGCGCTAGTCCGCATAGTTTTCGAGATATTTGCTAAAAAGTGATAAAAACCGCTTGTTTGACTTTTTCAGCCAAACCTTGACTTTAGACGTCCGAGGCTCCGAAACCGTTCACTTTAGCAACGCTATGTACAGAGTACTTTTTGCTGCAAATTGAACGTAAATTATTTTTGTACTTAATAGTTTTTGCGCTAGTCCGCATAGTTTTTGAAATATTTGATGAAAAGTTATAAAAACCGCTTTTTTTACACCCTTTTCAGCCGAACCTTGACTTCAGACGGTTCGAGAATCCGAAACCGTTCACTTTAGCAAAGTCACGTGCTGGATACTTTTCGTTGAAAATTTAACGTAGATTAATTTTGTACATTGATAAATAATTTAAACAAAATCTAATTATAATCTTGAAAAAATCTAAAATGTCCGCAAAACCCCTATGGAAGTGTACTCTTAATTGCTTGTTCGAAAATAATCGGTTAAAAACTGATAGGCTTCGAGTGATAGACAAATAGTTAATTAATGTTCTTCCTCTCTATTGAGAAAGTTCCCTAGACCTAGACCATTATTTTAAACCTGTGTTTTTTTCCACTCCCTCTCCTTCCATTTTCGACTCCACAAAGGCTAACGAGCTTAATCCTAAAGACGACAGCTTTATTTGCATAATTTATAACCTATAACAAATAATAGAATTTAAATGTCCATCTTATCTAGGGACGAGGTGGCTTCTCCAATTACCTGCAGCTTTACAAAAGCCAGAACAAAAGTCCGATTGACTTCCTTAAAAACCACACCCGTCTTTTTTCCGCTCTTTAGTTGTCATGCTCGCCTTTTAAGGAACTTATAAAAACGTGATTTTTACTAACCTTTTTTTCCCCCCTTAAATTCGCCATTTTTTTGTGCCTTCGGTATCGGAATGCCACACGATAGGATCCCAAGTTTCCATTAGACTCAATTAAATTGAACGGACATTTTTTTTATCGCCGTCAATTTGCATAAAAAAATGTTTTTTTAGTCCTTTGAAATCTTTGAATTAAAATCTGTATCGGTGCGGCGTCTGGACCGGAATATTAAACGAAAGAAATATTCAAAAAGAAGAAAAAAATGCGAATTTTAAAGCTTTTTACGATAGGAGATAATCACGGAGAAGACCCTTTCCAGAAAAAAGGAGGGAAGACTCGACTGGCGCGGAGTTTTCGAATGAGAAAGACATTTTTTAATTTTTAACTTCCTCAAATATAATTGAAAGATTGGGACGTCAAAGTAGACGTCAAATCCTTCTGCGCATGCTCCTGGAGTTACAAACCAGTTTCAAACTGTGGTTGGAACAAAGCTATTAACTTTCGCAAGGAGTAGTTATTGAAATACCCTCCACGATCGGTTTTTGGGAGAGGGTCCTCCGGAACCCGTTGAGGAAAGTTAAATTTTATTAGTTTTGTTCGAACTTTGAAACTGGTTTAAAAGTCCTGGAGCATGCTCAGAAAGATTGGGACGTCAAAGTAGACTTCAAATTTGACGAGAAAATCCTTCTGCGCATGCTCCAGGAGTTTCAAACTGCGGTTGGAACAAAGCTTTCGCGAGGAGTAGTTATTGAAATACCCTCCACTATCGGTTTTTGGGAGAGGGTCCACCGGAAGCCTTTAAGGAAAGTTAAATTATTTAACTTTTACAAGGTGTAGTCGTAATACCCCCCACGTTCGGTTTTTGGGAGAGGATTTTGAGTTTTCTTTTGCGAAACCGACTGTGTAGGTTCGATTTTATAATTTAATTAATGTTAGAAAATTAAGTGCTAATGACGGCGATATGGCACCATTTTGTCGACTAGAAGCAATTATCTCCCACTCTTCAGCTACTTATTCGCGATGGCGCCTAACTCCCTCTCGTACTAATTGTGGGTAAAAAAACAGAATCATAACTCCTAGATGGAATTTAATCTACAAAAATCAACTGTAGACAGTCTCGTTAAGGAAGAAAAGGAGATTTATAAATAAAGAATAACTTACGTCTGTCGATTGACGACCACGCTTTGTCGGTAAAATAAAAAGAATGGAATCGATTAGTCAGTTCTTTTCCTCGATTCAATCACCGATGGTTAAAAACACAATCCTGAATAGATATATACATGTTATGAATGATATTAAGATGTCAGGAAACGATTTCTCACAGAGATTTGGAGCAAAGGTCCTTCTTTAAGGTATCCTTTGGTTGAGGAGAGTTTTAAGGAACAATTTCGGGTGATTTTTAAGGCCTACTTTTCGATAATAGGCGACGGAAACTTCCTTAAAAACGCAAATTTGTTAATTTTCATCCCTACATAATATAGACATAATAAAAAAATAGACCAATCATTAAGTTCGAATTTGTAAACATTCCCTTAACAAAGAGGCTTCCTTAAAGAAGGACCTTTGCTCCAAGTTAAGTTTGCTCTCACTGTAGTGGAGGGAAAATGAGATAAAAATTTCCCTTAATTTTTCCACACAGATTTTAACGCACTGTCCACATAGTTCATGGATAATTCCGCATTCAGCGCCACTATAGTGGAGAAAAAATGAGATACAATTTTCCTTTCATTTGTCCAGACAGATTTTAACTCATCACCCACATAGTACATGGATGTTTCCGCATTCAGCGCCACTGTAGTGGAGGATGAGATAAAATTTCCCTACATTTCTCCAGACAGATTTTAACGCATTGTCAACTGAGCCCACGTATTTCATGTATAATTCCGCATTCAGCGCCACTGTAGTGGAGGGGAGATAAAATTTAAAAATATAAAACAATAAAAAAAATAGACCAATCACTAAGTCCGAATTTGGAAACGTTCCCTTAACAAAGAGGTTTCCTTAAAGAAGGACCTTTGCTCCAAGTCTTCCTCGAAAGTAAAACCAAGGATTTCGCTATCAACAGCAGGAAAACCCATTTCTAAACAAGGGTATCACAATAACTAAATTTTTGAGATGGTTAAAATGAAAAGAAAAATAGGCTTTTTGTACGCCACGAAGCGCCAGACATCAATGCATCTTTTATAAAAAATATAAAAAAATCTACATGAAAAACGATGAAAATAAATCAGACGTCAATAACTTCTTCGCATACAAATAGTATTTTGTTTATTTTCCTTCAATGGACGAGTCGTATGTCAAGTTCCTGATGGCCACACATTACTTTCAAGGTCAATCCAATGAAAAATTAAGAATATTATTCATCCTCCCCGCGTTTTTACATGATTTTTCTCAACTTTCGAACCCAAACAGGCAAAAAAATGTGAAGAGAGAGAGAGATGATTATTTTTTATGAACCGGACGAACGGCCTCTTTAGCCTTTACGAGCGTTAAAATCTCCCGGGTGTCGAAGCCGCGGCCTTCATGACTTCATTTCCGTCAAAACGGAAAAGAAATTGCGTTTAACATATACGATTCTATAGCCATTTCCTTATAGAAAGAATACGATTAGCAGCCCATTTGTATTTATGGTATTTCACCGAACTAATTGTATAAAATTTTCCTTGGTAAGGTGTTTATGGGATGAAAGATCCAATAAAATAGCAGAAAGTGGTGCCTATTTTGAGTGGTAGCACTGATTTAAGCCACACTAGGACAGCATCACAGACAACAAAAATATCAATCAATTTTCTTCTACGGAATCTGGAGGACCTTCTCGCAAAAACCGGATGTTGACAGGTAAAAAAAATCCGGAAGACGAAAAAAAGGCGGTGCACGCAACGCCGAGAACAGTCATCAATCATCATTCAATAATTGGCAGGTTCAATCTAAGTAGTCCTTTTTGTCTGAAAATAGCTGTCAAAAAAATTTAGTACTTTTCAAAATTCGAGCGAGAGAGACAGAAGAAAAAGCCACTCCTAGGTACCTACACACCCTCTTTTCCCCTCAATTAAATTTTTGCCTTAAATTATTCATATTTCATAAAAATAATAATTTAAAAAATAATCTGATCGCTTATCAATTAATAATTTATAACTTAATTGTTTGGTAAACGATCAATATGCACTGAACCTATTTTTTGTGGAAATTGTGGAATTTTTGTGGAATTTCACGGTTTGTTGTGACTTAGCTGGGCCGGAAAAAAAGTACTAGTTTGAAGAGCTTCCAACGAAAACTTCCTTAAAGAGAAGAAAAATATAGGAGGGGGAAGTATTAAAGCGGGGAAGTATAATGGAGGGGAAGTACAACGGAGGGGGAAGTATAACGGAGGAGGAAGTATAAGGGAGGCCGGAACGACAGACAAAGTTGAGATCGGTAAAGATCAATATTCGTTTTGACCCTCCGGGGTCTGGAACCCGACGTCGAGGGTATCACAATAACTTCTTTAAGGAAGTTATTTAACCTTCGGGTTATAGGACGAGCAGTGCTGAAAACCATCACTCAAGGGTATCACAATAACTTCCATATTTAAAATGGTCAAACTGTAGGGAAAGTACTAGTTTGAAGAGCTTCCAACGAAAACCTGCTTAAAGAGTAGGAACAATATAGGAAGGGGAAGTATAAGGAGGAGAAGCATAAGGAGGGGGAAGTAAAAGGAGTGGGAGTAAAATAAGGGGAAGTATAAGCACGGGGAAGTAAAAGGGGGGGAGTGAAAGGAGGGGAAGTATAAGGAGGGGGAAGTAAAAGGAGGGGAAGTATAAGCATGGAGAAGTAAAAAGAGGGGAAGTATAATTTCAAGTATTCTTGAATCTGACGGCCGGACGGAACCACAGACAAAGTTGAGAACGGTACAGATCCATAATCGATTTAAGAACCATCCCCAAAAACCCACCGTGCAGAGTAACACAACTTCTTTGAGGAAGTTAAAAATTTTTCAGATTGGCTTTCGAAGATACCGGACTCGAGAAGTTACGAAGGTGAGCAAGGCGGACTGTAAATCCGCAATACCTTATTGGTCCGTTATCGACGTCCCTTTTTCTGTTGTGATATAAGATAGGTACAAAACGTAACATCTTCAAGCCCTTGTAAGACAACGCTTGCCCTGAGAAAGATCAGTTGTAATTTAAAACGATAGGACGCCTCTAAAAAGAAAGGCTTCCTCGAGGTAGTCAACTCTATTTACAGAATAAACCGAAACCACAGTTGTTCCATATTCACAAATAAAATTATTTCAATCTTTTCCTAATATGGCAAAACTGATATCATTTGTCAAATCATCACGGAAAAGCTGCTTCATTGATAGCGATAGGTATGTAGACTAAACTTTTTTTTGCAACAGAAAACAAGACAAGTCTAAATATTTATATTATGCGTTGATGACTGATTAACCAAAATATTTAGACTAAACAAAAGTTGAGATTAACTTTTCGTAAAACTTGAGAGGAGGAAAAAAAACTATAAGATCGACCTTCTCTTTTCTTTGTTTGAGGACCAACTCGTTTCACGTAAAAAAAAAAAGAAAAATGCGAAGGACGTAAATAAAAACTTCTTTTAGGAAATGGATTGATTAACGAAAACGAAGACGGAAAAAAAAAGTCAAAAACTACACGGAGCCATTTTTATGTTACAACTTCTTGGGTGTCAAATTAAACTTGATTTGTATACGTCATCTAGAGGACCCGTTCATTTGCATAAAATAAAAAAAAAAACTTTTATTTGAATAAATTTTTGACCCCCCCCCCCCCTGGCCTTTTGTGTCCACATCAGGTTTGTCCCGAGCTTCCTCAAAGTAGGGAAATTTAATTATTTTTCATCCCTTCTATCAAAAACAAGTTACAATAAATAATAGTGTTGGCCCATGGATATTGTCATCATAAAATAAAAGAAAAAAAGCGATCATAAACATAGAAAAAATGGGGGGGGGGGGTAAATTAGTTAACTATTTAACTAATAAAAGTTAAAGTTAAAAGTTAAAAGTTAAATTAGTTAACTATTTAACTAATTTAAACAATTATTATAAATTTATAATAATTAAAATGCAAAACTCACCATAAAAGAAAGATTTCGAAGAAAAGAAATACCCCAGCCGTAGGATGCGCATCAAAAATCTTGTTCAAAAATGGATGAAAACGACCACTGCCTTCTCAATCATTTGCTCAATAAAATACAAAAAATACCTAATTTTACGTATACATAATAAAAGATAAAAATGCTCTATTTCAACTTGAAAGAAATTAATGTTTTGTTTTTCGCAATGAAATATTATCGCATGAAAAATAAATTTCGAAGAAAAGGAATCTACTTAAGGCGGGAATCAAAAAGGCATGCGCGAACAAGTTAGTGTAGTTGAAGTCCTACGGCTGGGGTATTTCTTTGCTCCGAAATCTTTCTTTTTTGGTGAGTTTTTCATTTTAATTATTAATAATAATTGCTTAAATTAGTTAAATAGTTAAATGAAATTAATTTTATACTTTACGCTTATGTTTTGGTGTTATGTTTATAATGTGCTTATGTTTATAATGTTTCGGTGAATAAACAAACCCTTTTAGACTCACCCTCCCTACAATTTTTCCACAATTTTTTAAAACAATATGATCGTAATCTTTCGGATGAATTAATAGCACTGTTCCAACAGCAGTTTGAAACTCCTGTAGCATGCGCAGAAGGATTTGCCCGTCAGATTTGACGGACAAACGATTCGACGTCAGGAATTGACGTCTAAGTCATTCTGCGCATGCTCCAGGAGTTTCAAACCAGTTTGAAACTGCGTTTGGAACAAAGCTCACGTCATTTTAAGATTTTTGGGGTATATTTTATAGGATAATGCGAATAAGAAGAATTTTTTCTGGGTAAAAAATGACCTGGACAGACACTCCCGAAAGGCCGAAAAATGAGATTGAGCGGATACGGAACCCAAACACGTCTCGTCCGGCTCCCGACGATTTTTATCTCATTTTTTCCCCACTTTTTCACTCAAAAAAGCCTACTGAATATGCAAAATTTCACTTTTTTCCCACACTTACAAAAAAAAAAGAAGACGAAAAAAAAAGTGGGAGTGAGAAGATCCTTGTGGCTTTTATTCGTCACAAAGAACTTCGATTATAATCCTATTTAGGAAGCTCCTAAAATGCTTTACCTACCAAACCAGGAAGTTTTTTTTTCTTTTTTTTTTTTTAAACTTTCTTTTCAGATTAATGAAATTTTCCGAGTAAGCAGTAACATTTTTTAGGTCCTCTTTTACGTAGGTAGATAAATTTTTTTTTTTTTTTTTTTTTTTTTTTTTTTTTTTTTTTTTTTTTTTTTTTTAAGATGTGATTCACTTAATTTGTAATCAGGGGCTAATTTGAACCCGTCATTCCACCTCTTTAAAATTTTTAAGTTTGTTTTCTTCAGGATACTTTTTTTTGCAAGATTCCTCCAGTAAACGCCAACGTACAAAAAAACCTTTCCTTGGAGGTTTATAGTATTTAAGGGAAATTCGGAGTTTTCATGTCCACAGGCTTGCCATCACTACATTTTTAAGCTTAGCAGTGCATTTTCAATTGGAATTTTGGATTTTTAGTCCCAGTTTGCCAACATAAAATTTTAAGCTTTCTTTTCACTTTTATTATAAAAACATCTTTTCAACTTCCTAAAGCATCATTGTTGTTTTTTTTGTTTTGTCAAAGAATAGATTTGCTACATGAAACTTAGAATGGGCTTTGTTATTTGAAAGCCCACTCATATTCAAATTCAGCCTATGAACGCCACCTTCATAATTTATGAACCTATTCTTCAGAGGGCGATTCTTGAGCTAGCAGTGCCTTCTTGATATTTAAAATAAAACTTACCACTGATAAGAGGTAAAAGTGAAGCTTGTTGTTCTAGAAATGATTTGAGGCCTGGATCGAGTTCAATAGGGCTCGCCGGTGCCTCATCCATCATTGAAATTCCGCGGGAAAAATTTTTTTTACAATTTTTTTTAACCAATCACACTTTTTTTTTAAATGCACCGCATTAAAACGACGCCCCCCCTCGCCTTTAAGGTCCAATAAAAATACAAAAACTTCTTCACCACACTTGAAGCGAGGACGGACTGAAAGACCGGGTCGCCTCCTGGAACCCCCACCCAAAAGTCCCTCTCCGGCTTAAATTCTTCGTGTCTTCTTGAGCTGGGCCCCTTCCATCCCCGATTTCGAGATTATTTTTGTTTTTATTTTTTTTATAAACAAAAAAAGCATTCAAGGACCTTTTAACGGTAGATGGCCAAAAAACCCGCCGGGCTTTTTATTTAGTTTTTTTTAATATCTTAAGAAAGCCTTTTTGATATGATCTTAATCCTTTTACCTACATCCCACCTACTCAAAAGATTTGGCAGCTAAAAAAAGTAACCATTTTTTGTCATGATCTTCCATCTATTTCAAATTAAAAATATAGTTAGGTAGTTATTTTTTGAGACATTTTGGATTTTTGGAGAGCCTAGTGCTGACGAAAACATTTTAATTTGAACGTACTTTATTAATAAATATGTTATAAAAATATTGGAAAAAAAGCGAGAAAAAAAAAATTTATATACAATTCGAATTTTTATTAATTATTTACAAAGTTAAACAGGTCCTAATTTGTTTTAAAAATTAAATAAGTTATAAAAACTAGCCCAATTTACTGGAAAATTTGTTAGTAAGTATTTTCTCACAGATCTAAAAAAAAAGTTAAGGTTGGGTTTTCTCTACTTTTGGGCAATCAGTGGGTCCGAAGATTTCCGTATTGTTTTTCGACTCTAGGGCGGTAATGTTAGCGACGACTTCTGGGTCACAGAGACTCGGATTTCCTGAAGAAAAATTATTAACTGTTTTTTTTTCTAAAATAAATACCGTGGAGATATATTCGAAGTATGCTCGGTACGCCGTAGAGTTTACATTGGGTGTTGTCCGCCAATGATTTGTCGATAAAAGTTATCATGTTGTGTTCGAGATGGGCCCAGCAAAGGCGAGGAAGGCCGTGGAAATCTTTTTCGATCCTCGTCACCATATTATGGGACGCATACAATTCTTCCAAAGATGGTAAAACGGTCTAAAAAATTAAAATTCATAAATAAAGCTACCAAATACGCTGAATTTGGGCATTTTTTTAAAGATGTCCAAAGAGAAGAATCGTCAAATCAACTTGAAATCCGTCTATTACGAATATGAAATCAAAAAAATAGGGGTTCTAATTTAAAATAACGAAGTTGGTGTCGCCACGGGACACCCTGTATACCAAAACCAAAATCTACCAACTGGAGTCGATTCCCCGTCCAAAAATAAGAGGGGTTTTTACAGTTAACATTTTTTTTTTTTTGTAGCGCTAAATGTTTTGCAGTAAAGTTGCTGGTCCACTCCAGTTTGAACACCCTGTATATCTCTACCTAGAACGATTCTAGAACAAGAAATGCCCGCAGAAATAGACCTTGGCCAAGAACTAGATCTAGCTCTCGTTCTCGTAAAGTGGCTGGTCCACTCCAGTTGGCACCCCTGTATATCTCTACCTAGAACGATTCTAGAACAAGAATTACGCACAGAACTAGACCTAGGCCAAGAACTTGATCTAGCTCTCGTTCTCGTAAAGTTGCTTGTCCACTCCAGTTGGCACCCCTGTATATCTCTACCTAGAACGATTCTAGAGCAAGAATTACACGCAGAACTAGACCTAGGCCAAGAACTAGATCTAGCTCTCATTCTCGTAAAGTTGCTGGTCCACTGCAGTTTGAACACCCTGTATATCTCTACCTAGAACGATTCTAGAACAAGAAATGCCCGCAAAAATAGACCTTGGCCAAGAACTAGATCTAGCTCTCGTTCTCGTAAAGTTGCTGGTCCACTCCAGTTTGAACACCCTGCATATCTCTACCTAGAACGATTATAGAACAAGAATTACGCGCAGAACAACACCTAGGCCAAGAACTAGATCTAGCGCTCTCTATCGTAAAGTTGCGGGTCCACTCCAGTTTGAACACCCTGTATATCTCTACCTAGAACGATTCTAGAACAAGAATTACGCGCAGAACAACACCTAGGCCAAGAACTAGATCTAGCGCTCTCTATCGTAAAGTTGCGGGTCCACTCCAGTTTGAACACCCTGTATATCTCTACCTAGAACGATTCTAGAACAAGAAATGCCCGCAGAAATAGACCTTGGCCAAGAACTAGATCTAGCTCTCGTTCTCGTAAAGTTGCTGGTCCACTCCAGTTGGCACCCCTGTATATCTCTACCTAGAACGATTCTAGAACAAGAATTACGCGCAGAACTAGACCTAGGCCAAAAACTAGATCTAGCTCTCGTTCTCGTAAAGTTGCTGGTCCACTCCAGTTGGCACCCCTGTATATCTCTACCTAGAACGATTCTAGAACAAGAATTACGCCCAGAACTAGACCTAGGCCAAGAACTAGATCTATCTCTCGTTCTCGTAAAGTTGCTGGTCCACTCCAGTTTGAACACCCTGTATATCTCTACCTAGAACGATTCTAGAACAAGAAATGCCCGCAGAAATAGACCTTGGCCAAGAACTAGATCTGGCTCTCGTTCTCGTAAAGTTGCGGGTCCACTCCAGTTTGAACACCCTGTATATCTCTACCTAGAACGATTCTAGAACATGAAATGCCCGCAGAAATAGACCTTGGCCAAGAACGAGATCTAGCTCTCTTTCTCGTAAAGTTGCTGGTCCACTCCAGTTGGCACCCCTGTATATCTCTACCTAGAACGATTCTAGAACAAGAAATGCCCGCAGAAATAGACCTTGGCCAAGAACTAGATCTAGCTCTCGTTCTCGTAAAGTTGCTGGTCCACTCCAGTTTGAACACCCTGTATATCTACCTAGAACGATTCTAGAACAAGAAATGCCCGCAGAAATAGACGTTGGCCAAGAACTAGATCTAGCTCTCGTTCTCGTAAAGTTGCTGGTCCACTCCAGTTGGCAGCCCTGTATATCTCTACCTAGAACGATTCTAGAACAAGAAATGCCCGCAGAACTAGACCTAGGCCAAGAACTAGATCTAGCTCTCGTTCTCGTTCTAGATCTAGTGAACTCGAGGGAAAAAAATGTATTAGACAACAATCAGTACTTTTTAGGAAGATCATTTTTTAGCCTTTTTGCATTTTTAAGATTTTTGGTGTACTTACTTTCGAAGTTTCTTCTAGCGTAGTTAAATTGTTGTGCGATATGTCTAATATTGTGAGGTCATCGAGTCCGATGAGGTCGTCGGGAAGGATGCGGTCGAGGTAATTGTGGCTCAGGTTCAGTCTATGGAGGCTGCTGAATCCCATAAGCGAGCCAGACAACGTTTGTAAACTGTTGTAATCGAGTTTCAATTCAAACACTCTCGTTTCAAGCTCCACCAAATTCTATGCAAAAAATAATTTTTGTTTTTTATTGTATTAGCTTGATTCCAACCTCATTTTGAAACTGATTTGAAACTCGTGGAGCATGCGCAGAAGGATCTGCACGTCAAATTTGACGGAAAAACGATTTCAACGACCGTCCGAATCCTGCGCATGCTCTAGAAGTTTCAAACTGCGGTTGGAACAAAGCTAATATTGATTTGAGTACATTAGAAAGAAGAAAAGAAAAAATGTTGGTCCCCTAGTAAGATTCGAACCTATCGCCGACGAGTCTTCGTTTGAACACAGGCATGAAAGCTAAAGGTCGTAGGTTCGAAACTCAATAGAGGGCTTACTTTTTTTTTCTACTCTTTTCTCCTTCCCAATCTAATCTCTTATCATTTCAATAGAACAATTTACCTCCATCCGACCGGAGAGAATGTGGATTTTGTTGTTGGAAAGGTCGACTAAATTGAGTTTCGTCAATCCTCGGATGTCTTGAAGAGTGAACTCTTGAATTTATTATGGCTCAAGTTGAGGTTTTTTAACGATTTTAGAGGAAGGAGGCTGTTGTTGAGAGTTTCGATTGCGTTATGGCCGAACTGAAGCTCTTCCAGGTATTCCAAATCGGAAAAGTCATCGCTGTACAACTGAAAAAAAAAAGTCAGTTAATACCCCCAAAACAACGATTAACAACGAAACCGTTCACTTTAGCAAAGTTATGTTTAAAACATTTTTTGTACAAAATTTAATGCAAATTATTTTTGTGCTTCGTATGCTTTGCGTAAAACCTCACGGTTTTCGAGATATTTGGTAAAAATGATAAAAATCGCTTTTTCGCTCTTCTCAGTTTAGTACGTTTTTGCTTGTTTTTTGCTATTTTCGCGACTGAAGATGCTTTAGAGTATTTTAAATTATCCCAAAAATCAACTGGGAAGACTTTATTTTCTACTAAACTTACCGTGCTGATATTGTTGTTGCTTAAAATGAGGGCTTTAAGGTGTTTGGAGTTCGATAGCGCTCTATCCAAGCTTTCTAGGCGGTTGTATTCCAAATAAAGATTTTCCAAAGTCTTGAATTTCCTCAATTCTTGGGGGAGCTTCTTCAATTTATTGTCCGCCATATGTAAAAGTATTAGTTTAACGTTGTCTTCGGGGAGCTCTCCTTCTAGATCTTCGATTTCGTTGAAGTTCAAGAATAGCCATTGCACCTGGGATAACCCCCTGCAAAAAGATAAGATGTTTTTCTGGTTTTGAGAAAATACCTGAGAGTTCCGTTGAGGTGCTTGATTTGATTGAAGGAGAGCGAAAGTTTTTGAAGGGTCGCCGGAAAACAGTTTTTCTCAAGAAGCGATATGTTGTTCCCGTTCAAAATGAGCGTATGCATCGACTCCAGCGCCTATTTAAAAATTTTAATTTTTTTTTCTTTGGATAAGTAAAAAGGATTATCTGACAAATTTACCAATGCTCACTTGAAAGTTAGTCGTTGATACGTTTAAAATTTGTCCTCTGCTCAGGTCGAGGACTTTGATTTTGGGCATCATGTTCAGAGCAGATTCGGGAATTTCGGGTATCATATTATCCGCAAGGCTGAAGGATTCTGTACGGGAAAGTCCCGAGAAAACGGAAACCGGAAGCGACCTGTAATTACATAAAAATGTGCAATTTAAACTTCAATTATCAGGTTTTAACATGTTCAGAAGTGGCAGTTCAAATTTAGAGGTTTTCTTTTAGTTAATAGTCAGAGTAGCCAACAACACTGTGAGGCCCTAATGTTTCTTGAGGAACCCTTATCTTAAGGCTTTCTTGGTATCCGTCCTAGGCGTTATATCGTATTTATCCGTCCTAGGCGGCTTACGAACCGCGCAATGTAAATATTACTAAGCGTCAACGTATAACCCGAAGTTTCGATCAATATATTCAATATAAACAACAACCGATATATACACAATACCCATACTTTTTCTTATTTTTTTTCTTTAATTTCCTTACATGAAGCCTATTGAGTCTGTTAGTTAACACTTGACCCCACTTCACCAATCACTATACTTCCTTTATTCGCCAATAGAAAATTTTTCCATTCCATCACCTCTTTCGCACCTTTACTTTTCAAAAACCCCCTCGTACAGAAAATTGAGAAAAAAAAATTTTTAAATGAAAAAAGGTCCAAAAGGGGGAAAGATGAGGATTTTGTTAGATAAAAATAAGATAAGAATGGTCTGATTAACATAGACCTTTGACATTTTCAGAAAAGAATGGACAACTTGAGGCCATTGATAGCAAGAATACCTTACAAAAAATACAACACTAGTTCAGACTGGTTAATTTACCTTGAATATAATCATTACTTATATTTATTTAATTTTTTTAAATTTGTAAACAAAATTTTTCAATATTTTCACACAGGCTTAACTGTTATGTAAACTGACCCCATGTTATCTTTTATTTTCTTTGTTTCGAATAATTAGTTTTATAAAATTATTTAAAATATAAAATTAATAAATCGTGACAATTGGCAAATAGTAAGTTTAAATTATTAAAATTGGCATTTTGGCCATTTTACTCCAGCAAAAAAAGAGCTACTTTATAAGGTTTAAAGAAAAAAAATTGATTCACATAAAAGTTTATTTAAATACAATTTTCAGTTTTCTTATGGGAATCTTATGAAAAGAAACTTAATAATCGTTATAAAAACTTATAGCACAATATTATGAACAATATACAATAACAGGGTAGACAACATGGATATTGTAAATTTAAAAAAAGAAAAGAAAGCAAGCTCTGGCTACATAAAGCTTGAATTAAAAGGAACCTAAAATGACTTCCCTACCCTGAAGTTAAAATAAACAAAAGAAAAAACGGTCAAATTTTTAATAGTGCGTCGTAAGACTAGAAAAGCTATTTTATTGTGATTAAAGGTTACTGGACAATAATTGCACGATATGACCGTTTTTGTTAGTTTTTCGGGCCGAAGAGTTTGGCGGAGTTTGGATATTTTCAGGTTTGTAGTCCGGGTTTTTTTTGAGTTGGGCTTCGATTGTCGTTTTGACCTGTTCTTTGTAGGCGGAACGGAGGGCCAAGTCGGCGCCTGCGTCTTCGGCGACGCTTTCGAGGTGAGACTCCTGCTGCGCCCATTGCGGTCGTCATGCTGTCTGTAATAAGATGTAAAAGTTTTTCAATTTTTTATGTTTTTGACCTGAGATGACGTGACTAAGATTTCCATGTGGTTTCGCTGAAGAGACGATTTTGCGACGTTTGCTTGGCATTCCGTTCAAGTAAGCGTCGCTCAATGGGCCTTGGCTTGGCTGCCTCCTTTGCCTTTCACGATCACGGGTTATAATAGGAACCAATCCTAAAATAGAAATTATTGAACAGAGCTAATTATATTGTCGGTCATTGGATAGACTTATTGTAAGCGAAACAATCATAGGTAGTCATATTGTAAGCAAACAGTTGTTAGATTTTCTTATCGTCAGCTAAATGGCAGTTATATTGTCATAGTCAGCTAAAACGTTGTAAGGTCATCATATTATCAGCCAAACGTTATACCTTGAATATAATCATTACTTATATTTTTATTTAATTTTTTAAATTTGTAAACAAAATTTTCAATATTTTCACACAGGCTTAACTGTTATGTAAACTGACCCCATGTTATCTTTTATTTTCTTTGTTTCGAATAATTAGTTTTATAAAATTATTTAAAATATAAATTAATAAATCGTGACAATTGGCAAATAGTAAGTTTAAATTATTAAAATTGGCATTTTGGCCATTTTACTCCAGCAAAAAAAGAGCTACTTTATAAGGTTTATAAAGAAAAAAAATTGATTCACATAAAAGTTTATTTAAATACAATTTTCAGTTTTCTTATGGGAATCTTATGAAAAGAAACTTAATAATCGTTATAAAACTTATAGCACAATATTATGAACAATATACAATAACAGGGTAGACAACATGGATATTGTAAATTTAAAAAAGAAAAGAAAGCAAGCTCTGGCTACATAAAGCTTGAATTAAAAGGAACCTAAAATGACTTCCCTACCCTGAAGTTAAAATAAACAAAAGAAAAACGGTCAAATTTTTAATAGTGCGTCGTAAGACTAGAAAAGCTATTTTATTGTGATTAAAGGTTACTGGCAATAATTGCACGATATGACCGTTTTTGTTAGTTTTTCGGGCCGAAGAGTTTGGCGGAGTTTGGATATTTTTCAGGTTTGTAGTCCGGGTTTTTTTGAGTTGGGCTTCGATTGTCGTTTTGACCTGTTCTTTGTAGGCGGAACGGAGGGCCAAGTCGCGCCTGCGTCTTCGGCGACGCTTTCGATGGGTGAGACTCCTGCTGCGCCCATTGCGGTCGTCATGCTGTCTGTAATAAGATGTAAAAGATTTTTTCAATTTTTTATGTTTTTGACCTGAGATGACGTGACTAAGATTTCCATGTGGTTTCGCTGAAGAGACGATTTTGCGACGTTTGCTTGGCATTCCGTTCAAGTAAGCGTCGCTCAATGGGCCTTGGCTTGGCTGCCTCCTTTGCCTTTCACGATCACGGGTTATAATAGGAACCCAATCCTAAAATATAGAAATTATTGAACAGAGCTAATTATATTGTCGGTCATTGGATAGACTTATTGTAAGCGAAACAATCATAGGGTAGTCATATTGTAAGCAAAACAGTTGTTAGATTTTCTTATCGTCAGCTAAATGGCAGTTATATTGTCATAGTCAGCTAAAACGTTGTAAGGTCATCATATTATCAGCCAAACGTTAGATTGTTGTATTAACAGTTAAATAGTCTAATTAAAAAATTTTCATACTGAAGGGACGTGGTTGTGCCATTGCTCAGCACCAATTATGACATCAGGTAACGGTTCGGTTATTTGTTCAGCAGTCGGTACACCTTCGGTTTCAGGATCTTCTATTTCCATAGCCTGAAGGGGCGGTGGCGGCTGCGGTGCAGCAACCGGTGGTGTAGGATGAGTCAAAGGTGTCAAATTAACAGGCTGCGAGGAATGACTCGAGCTTGCATTCTGCTCTTCTGGCCTTCCCGTATTCCTCCTCACGATAAAACTTTGATCAGTCGGATTGTTAGCAGTAATCGTGCATGCGAAAGACCTCCATTCTCTTATCAAATGATGATGAATCGCCAAGTCGACTCTCGGCACACTAAACAGCACCATAGACTACAAAATAAAACGTTAATAAAAGACATATTTTTCTTCCGTTTTTTACTCCGAGAGCAATAAATGCAGTTTCAATGACATCTCTGGTTGTATTATGAGGATGGCACATGTTGTGGATGAGAGAAGCCAACGATTGGATGTAGTCATTCAAATACTTGGGAAACTGACGCACAAAATGAGACTCAGCTAAAAATTAAGAGAGTTAAAAAAATAAATTGAACGATATCCAAGGTGGGCAAATCATCTAGACCCAGGGGCCAATTAGCCTTCCTGGAATATCCCATACTGATACATACATTCGTTGATGAGTTCGATAATTTGTGGGAAATAGAATTTATTGAGTTCATTAATGGATGCGATGACGTCAATGTTGGACTCGTCACGAGTGAGCATGTTTGAGATCCAATCTTGAAACGCCTGAAAAGCCGGACGAAGCTGCGTGTTCAATCTTTCAGCAGCGTTTCTAAAAGCTTCGCGTCGTCTAGCACCTGTAGCGTTCGGGTCTCCACGCAAAAGATGTTCGTTGACGTACTGGACAAGTCCGGAATGCAAACTTGTCCAAATTTGGGTCACATCCAACGTCCAGAAGTCCATCAAACGTATATTTGAGATAACCAGACGTATCAGATGGGTCAACAGGTTCGGCTGAGCGGTGTTGTCCATCGTGTCTTGAAGCGACCGTAAATATGGAGTAAAACGAGGAAAATTCTAAAAACAACATTTTTATAAGAAACATAAAGCAAAAGGATGTGTCTTTAGATGCTAAAAAAAATTCATCATACTGTCAGTCGCTTGATCAAATTTTTATTTTAACCCTTTCGAGACCGCGTCTGACGGCAGCACTTTTCCCCTCACTTCTCCCCGACTGCTCCCAGCGCCCAGCAAATCACAGAAAGCGACGAGTGATGCGATCATCATGTTTTCTTCTCACATTTCTTCTCCAACAACATATGGCCAGTTTTTGCATGTCGCTAGCGCCGTGGGAAGCGAAGGTATTAAATATCTTAGAGAGGTTCCCGCTGGGCAACTAAAGTCGCCTGCAATCTCTAAACGAAAAGTGCGAATGGCAACTATAGTCGCCTGCGGTCTCGAAAGGGTTAAAGAATTTTAAAAAACTCACATTACGACGATTAGGAATGTGGAAAACAATGGTATTGTCGTTATTTAAACGCTGCAGTCCCAACATCCTCATATTACGACCTCTATTCGTCTGACCTTCACCTAAAATGGTTTTTAAACATTTTTTTTATTATAAACTATAAATCTACCTTCAATTAATCTGTTTATCATTGAATGAATTCCTGTGGGCTCACGTCTTGGAGTTTCTTCAGAATTTTCAGCATTGGACATGGTCGATGCAGTAGATTCGGTTTCTGAAGCAGCACTTGCAGCTTCAGTGGTTTCCGATTGTTGGGTCTGATTGCGACGTCTGTTGGAACGGATGTGGTGCGAGTTGCAGGGCAGGAACGGATCAAAATATCCCTGCACACTATTTCCTAATCCTAAAAAAATGTTAGTTGAGTTTTTGCTTTGGGTTTTTTTACCTCCAAGACTTGAAGCCATGTGGACATGAGGTCTGGTCGTAGAACGTGTGTTGGTAGAAGTCGTCGGCCATGTTTCAGTTGAAGACCAGACTTGATGGGATCCCGACGGATCATCGGAACCAGATCTCCAGCGGCTATCATTTCTCGATTCTTGGCTTGAAGCATCGTTCCTCCATATATTATCCTCATTCCTTCCTTCACTATTCCTTGAATTCCCCGGATAAATATTATGATGGACCATAATATTCTCGATGATCGACTGTATGACATTCTGCGCAAGTTCAGGTTCAGCTAAAAGAAAACAGTCAATACTTAATTATGAATATCAAACAAAATCAAGGCTGTCATCAAAATAAAAACCCAAAAACCGATATCCGAAAATTTTGGGAGATTTCAGCACTCTTCTTCAAAAAGTACCTCGAGATCCAGCGTTGTTTTCACGACCTCCAAAAAGTGAACCAATTGCCTCAACATCGGGGATTATTTCAGTATTTACGTCCACAACAACCTCAAGTTCAGGAGCGAAACTCACCCGACCTTAAATAAAAATCTATCTTTTAGACGGTTTAAGCCCAAAACCGGACATCCCTTAAAAAAATAAAATAAACATAAATAATAATAGACAGCTTTGAATTTTGTTAACTGCAGAAAATCCTTACCACACTCAACATTTTTCTTAACACATTTTTTGTTTTTAAATAAAAAGGAACTTAAAAACCCAACCCACTTCCTTATAACAGAAAAATAGTTTCCAAAGAAACTCGCGAGACGATGAAAAATTCTTTCTTGACTCTCATCTTTAACGTATGTTAGTTTGAAAGTTAAAAAGGTTTTAAGTACTTGGTCTTGGCGGTTCTGTTCTAGGAGAGCTTTGAGAAGATCCTGCTGGCCGTTCTTGCTGAGGAGTGGAAGATGCCTGAGCCGAAGGGGTGGAACCTGATGCACTTTCGGTTTCAGTAGCACCACTTCTTCTGCCAATAGATCCTTCCAAATTCAGCTAAAAAAAAATTTAAAAAAAAAAGTTTAAAAATAAGTACTGATCAGGAGTAGGGATCGGCGATATATAAAAATACATATATCGGAAGAAATATATCGATAGTGACTGATATTTCGGTTGTTAGACCGATATTTAAAGAAGGAAAGAAAGTTTTATTTCTAAAAAGTATTTAGGATGTTGTTTTGTCGGTTGTCATACCGACATTTCAGTTGTTAGAACAATTTTTCGGATGTTAGACCAATATTTAGGATGTTAGAACGATTTTCGGTTGCCATACTGACGTTTTGGATGATCCCTATCCGTCGAACACCAAAAAGGGGTCTAACACCGAAAATCGGTCTAACATCCAAAATGTTGGTATGACAACCGAAAAATCTACCTAACATCCTAAATATCGATCTAACATCCTAAATATCGGTCTAACATCCTAAATATCGGTCTAACATCCTAAATATCGGTCTAACATCCTAAATATCGGTCTAACATCCTAAATATCGGTCTAACATCCTAAATATCGGTCTAACATCCTAAATATCGGTCTAACATCCTAAATATCGGTCTAACATCCTAAATATCGGTCTAACATCCTAAATATCGGTCTAACATCCTAAATATCGGTCTAACCTCCTAAATATCGGTCTAACATCCTAAATATCGGTCTAACATCCTAAATATCGGTCTAACATCCTAAATATCGGTCTAACATCCTAAATATCGGTCTAACCTCCTAAATATCGGTCTAACATCCTAAATATCGGTCTAACATCCTAAATATCGGTCTAACATCCTAAATATCGGTCTAACATCCTAAATATCGGTCTAACATCCTAAATATCCGTCTAATGACCAAAATGTCCGTATGACAACCGAAAAAACTAAATATACCGATTTTTTTGGATGTTAGACCAATTTTTCGGATGTAAGACCAATATTTAGGATGTTAGAACGATTTTTCAGTTGCCATACCGACGTTTCGGATGATCCCTATCGGTCTAACACCGAAAAATTGGTCTAACATCCGAAATGTTGGTATGACAACCGAAAAATCGTCCTAACAACCGAAAAATCGTCATAACATCCAAAAAATCAGTCTAACATCCTAAATATCAGTCTAACGACCGAAATGTAGGTAATACAACCGAAATGTCGGTATGACAACCGAAAAACTAAATATACTGATTCTTTCTATGTTATACCTATTTTTCGGATGTTAGACCAATATTACCTAAGGATGTTATAACGATTTTTTGGTTGCCATACCGACGTTTCGGATGATCCCTATCGGCCTAACACCGAAAACTCGGTCTAACACCGAACAATCGGTCTAACATCCGAAATGTTGGTATGACAACCGAAAAATCGTCCTAACATCCAAAAAAATCAGTCTAACATCCGTAATGTCTGTATGACAACCGAAAAATCTTCTTAACATCCTAAACATCGGTCTAACATCCTAAATATCGGTCTAACATCCTAAATATGGTCTAACATCCTTAATATCGGTCTAACATCCTAAATATCGGTCTAACGACCAAAATGTCGGTATGACAACCGAAAAAAACCAAATATATCGATATATCGGAGGAAAGTTGTTTTTAGGTGAAAAATTCCATAAAAAGTTATTCTTGACCAGAACACCATAAAAACACCAGGCTATGAAAAATGCCTTAAAAAAGGAGATTTTTGGTCAAAAATTCCTTAAAAACCGTTCAAAAATGTACATTTATATTCAAAATAAAGTAGTGTTTTTTGAGCCCAAATTGACGTAAAACACAGGTAGATTTCGATTTTGGTATCAAGGTGGCGCAGAGAGGTGCTAACTTCGTTATTTTAAATTGGAAAATGAGTAACGATAAGATACCTGAATAGGGATTCCAGCTTGTAAAACAGCCGAATGTTGGATGAGAACAGGGCGACATCTTAAAGTACGAGGCGGTGGTTGGCTAAAGTCGCAGATGACATCACTCATCGCATGATACGCATGGGCAAGATAGTGCATCAATTCGGACACTCTGTTAAACAACCTCTGAGTATCAGCCTAAAAGAAAGCATTAAAATTGCAAAATTAACAGGTTAAGAAATATTTACAGGATTGTCTAAAGGGGCATCATCCCTCATCATATCATGATACATGTCAAGGTAAGGCATGATCCTTCTGTTGACATCCCTTAATTGATCAATGAGCAAAGCGACGGTTGTACAGTTGCTCATTGTCGACCCAGAGCTTCTTGCTCTTCCATTTCTTGATGTCTCTCCAGAACTTTCAGCCTGTTCAGCACTTTGTTGGCCCTCTTCAGGTGTGTAACTGATAAAAGTACAATGAAAAAATTCCTTTAAAATAGACTTACTTAAGCAAAAGATCGTTGATCATTGAAGGATCAACAGGGCTGCTACTTGATGAAGTATCTGGAGCTGGTTCTTCCCTTGTTCTTCTGGCTGCTACTAGGGTTTAATTACAATTAAAAATGATATAATGTAACTTACGGTCGAGATTTATAATTGAAGGGGGTCCATCATCTGATATTTGATTCATCGCTTCTGATAGAGCATGAGCGACCATTGGGTACATGTTTTCCCTTAAAATCAAATTAGTTTATGTTATTTATTGAGAAATTTGACTAACAAATTTTGGACATTGACAACGTTGACGTTGGAAGATGGTTGAGGTTGGGTTTGAGTCGTATTTTGGGATTGCTCGGTCGGATTTTCCAAGCCGAGGACCAAAATACGCGCTCTGCGAAGCATGTTGCGCCAGACGTTGATCCGATTTTGACTCAAGCCTTGAATCGACTGCGGGACCTGGATGCCTTGAGCGTCCATAATTTCTGCAGGGAACGCCATAGCTCCAAGATACATAGTATTACCGTTGGCGCCATCAAGTCTCATCGCCTGGTTGAACGTTCTGAATGGGTTACGGGTAGTAGAACGTGGCTCGCTGTTTGTCGTTCCTGTATCAGGATTTGTCGATGGTGGCGCTCGCTGCACAAGATGTATGACCTTACCATTGACATCTAAAAATCAATTAAACAGAAGAGCTCAATACATTCATCTATACCGTAATCAGTCAATTTTTTATCATCTGCAAGCACCCTTCCGCAATAAATCAGCCTCTGCGATTCTGCAGGGATGTTCACCGAGCTGGCGATGTGCTCCTTGAACTTTTTCACAGTTAACTAAAAAATAAAAACACAATTATTTTGGCTGAAAATTTGGCCACCCTGGCGTTTTTTGGCCTCAAAATTCTGAAAAACACCAAAACCAAAGAAAATGCAAAAATCTGACAAAACTGCATTTCAGGGCTGATAAATTGAGGGTCAGAAAAGGATTTTTTTGGCTGAAAATGTGGCCACCCTGGCGTTTTTTGGCCTAAAAACTCTGAAAAACACCAAAACCAAAAAAATGCAAAAATCTGACAAAACTGCATTTCAGGGCTGATAAATTGAGGGTCAGAAAAGGATTTTTTTGGCTGAAAATGTGGCCACCCTGGCGTTTTTTGGCCTAAAAATTCTAAAAAACACCAAAACCAAAGAAAATGCGAAAATCTGACAAAAATGCATTTCAGGGCTGATAAATTGAGGGTCAGAAAAGGATTTTTTTGGCTGAAAATGTGGCCACCCTGGCGTTTTTTGGCCTAAAAATTCTAAAAAACACCAAAACCAAAGAAAATGCAAAAATCTGACAAAACTGCATTTCAGGGCTGATAAATTGAGGGTCAGAAAAGGATTTTTTTGGCTGAAAATGTGGCCACCCTGGCGTTTTTTGGCCTAAAAATTCTAAAAAACACCAAAACCAAAGAAAATGCGAAAATCTGACAAAAATGCATTTCAGGGCTGATAAATTGAGGGTCAGAAAAGGATTTTTTTGGCTGAAAATGTGGCCACCCTGGCGTTTTTTGGCCTAAAAATTCTAAAAAACACCAAAACCAAAGAAAATGCAAAAATCTGACAAAACTGCATGTCAGGGCTGAAAAATTGAGGGTCAGAAAAGGATTTTTTGGCTGAAAATGTGGCCACCCTGGCGTTTTTTGGCCTAAAAATTCTGAAAAACACCAAAACCGAAGAAAATGCAAAAATCTGACAAAACTGCATTTCAGGGCTGATAAATTGAGGGTCAGAAAAGGATTTTTTGGGCTGAAAATGTGGCCACCCTGGCGTTTTTTGGCCTAAAAATTCTAAAAAACACCAAAACCAAAGAAAATGCGAAAATCTGACAAAAATGCATTTCAGGGCTGATAAATTGAGGGTCAGAAAAGGATTTTTTTGGCTGAAAATGTGGCCACCCTGGCGTTTTTTGGCCTAAAAATTCTAAAAAACACCAAAACCAAAGAAAATGCAAAAATCTGACAAAACTGCATGTCAGGGCTGAAAAATTGAGGGTCAGAAAAGGATTTTTTGGCTGAAAATGTGGCCACCCTGGCGTTTTTGGCCTAAAAATTCTAAAAAACACCAAAACCAAAGAAAATGCGAAAATCTGACAAAACTGCATTGCAGGGCTGATAAATTGAGGGTCAGAAAAGGATTTTTTGGCTGAAAATGTGGCCACCCTGGCGTTTTTTGGCCTAAAAATTCTGAAAAACACCAAAACCAAAGAAAATGCAAAAATCTGACAAAACTGCATTTCAGGGCTGATAAATTGAGAGTCAGAAGAGGTTTTTTTGGCTGAAAATGTGGCCACCCTGGCGTTTTTTGGCCTAAAAATTCTGAAAAACACCAAAACCGAAGAAAATGCAAAAATCTGACAAAACTGCATGTCAGGGCTGAAAAATTGAGGGTCAGAAAAGGATTTTTTGGCTGAAAATGTGGCCACCCTGGCGTTTTTGGCCTAAAAATTCTAAAAAACACCAAAACCAAAGAAAATGCGAAAATCTGACAAAACTGCATTTCAGGGCTGATAAATTGAGGGTCAGAAAAGGATTTTTTGGGCTGAAAATGTGGCCACCCTGGCGTTTTTTGGCCTAAAAACTCTGAAAAACACCAAAACCAAAAAAATGCAAAAATCTGACAAAACTGCATTTCAGGGCTGATAAATTGAGGGGCTGAAAATGTGGCCACCCTGGCGTTTTTTGGCCAAAAAATTCTAAAAAAACACCAAAACCAAAGAAAATGCAAAAATTTGATAAAACTGCATTTCAGGGCTGATAATTGAGGGTCAGAAAAGGATTTTTTAGGCTGAAAATGTGGCCACCCTGGCGTTTTTTGGCCTAAAAATTCTGAAAAACACCAAAACCGAAGAAAATGCAAAAATCTGACAAAACTGCATTTCAGGGCTGATAAATTGAGGGTCAGAGAAGGATTTTTTTGGCTGAAAATGTGGCCACCCTGGCGTTTTTGGCCTAAAAATTCTGAAAAACACCAAAACCGAAGAAAATGCAAAAATCTGACAAAACTGCATTTCAGGGCTGATAAATTGAGGGTCAGAAAAAGATTTTTTGGGCTGAAAATGTGGCCACCCTGGCGTTTTTTGGCCTAAAAACTCTGAAAAACACCAAAACCAAAAAAATGCAAAAATCTGACAAAACTGCATTTCAGGGCTGATAAATTGAGGGGCTGAAAATGTGGCCACCCTGGCGTTTTTTGGCCAAAAAATTCTAAAAAAACACCAAAACCAAAGAAAATGCAAAAATTTGATAAAACTGCATTTCAGGGCTGATAAATTGAGGGTCAGAAAAGGATTTTTTTGGCTGAAAATGTGGCCACCCTGGCGTTTTTTGGCCAAAAAATTCTAAAAAAACACCAAAACCAAAGAAAATGCAAAAATTTGATAAAACTGCATTTCAGGGCTGATAAATTGAGGGTCAGAAAAGGATTTTTTTGGCTGAAAATGTGGCCACCCTGGCGTTTTTTGGACTAAAAATTCTGAAAAACACCAAAACCAAAGAAAATGCGAAAATCTGACAAAACTGCATTTCAGGGCTGAAAAATTGAGGGTCAGAAAAGGATTTTTTGGCTGAAAATGTGGCAACCCTGGCGTTTTTTGGCCTAAAAATTCTAAAAAACACCAAAACAAAAGAAAATGCAAAAATCTGACAAAACTGCATTTCAGGGCCGATAAATTGAGGGTCAGAAAAGGTTTTTTGGGCTGAAAATGTGGCCATCCTGGCGTTTTTTGGCCTAAAAACTCTAAAAAACACCAAAACCAAAGAAAATGCGAAAATCTGACAAAACTGCATTTCAGGGCTGATAAATTGAGGGTCAGAAAAGGATTTTTTGGGCTGAAAATGTGGCCACCCTGGCGTTTTTTGGCCTAAAAACTCTGAAAAACACCAAAACCAAAAAAATGCAAAAATCTGACAAAACTGCATTTCAGGGCTGATAAATTGAGGGGCTGAAAATGTGGCCACCCTGGCGTTTTTTGGCCAAAAAATTCTAAAAAAACACCAAAACCAAAGAAAATGCAAAAATTTGATAAAACTGCATTTCAGGGCTGATAATTGAGGGTCAGAAAAGGATTTTTTAGGCTGAAAATGTGGCCACCCTGGCGTTTTTTGGCCTAAAAATTCTGAAAAACACCAAAACCGAAGAAAATGCAAAAATCTGACAAAACTGCATTTCAGGGCTGATAAATTGAGGGTCAGAGAAGGATTTTTTTGGCTGAAAATGTGGCCACCCTGGCGTTTTTTGGCCTAAAAATTCTGAAAAACACCAAAACCGAAGAAAATGCAAAAATCTGACAAAACTGCATTTCAGGGCTGATAAATTGAGGGTCAGAAAAAGATTTTTTGGGCTGAAAATGTGGCCACCCTGGCGTTTTTTGGCCTAAAAACTCTGAAAAACACCAAAACCAAAAAAATGCAAAAATCTGACAAAACTGCATTTCAGGGCTGATAAATTGAGGGGCTGAAAATGTGGCCACCCTGGCGTTTTTTGGCCAAAAAATTCTAAAAAAACACCAAAACCAAAGAAAATGCAAAAATTTGATAAAACTGCATTTCAGGGCTGATAAATTGAGGGTCAGAAAAGGATTTTTTTGGCTGAAAATGTGGCCACCCTGGCGTTTTTTGGCCAAAAAATTCTAAAAAAACACCAAAACCAAAGAAAATGCAAAAATTTGATAAAACTGCATTTCAGGGCTGATAAATTGAGGGTCAGAAAAGGATTTTTTTGGCTGAAAATGTGGCCACCCTGGCGTTTTTTGGACTAAAAATTCTGAAAAACACCAAAACCAAAGAAAATGCGAAAATCTGACAAAACTGCATTTCAGGGCTGAAAAATTGAGGGTCAGAAAAGGATTTTTTGGCTGAAAATGTGGCAACCCTGGCGTTTTTTGGCCTAAAAATTCTAAAAAACACCAAAACAAAAGAAAATGCAAAAATCTGACAAAACTGCATTTCAGGGCCGATAAATTGAGGGTCAGAAAAGGTTTTTTGGGCTGAAAATGTGGCCATCCTGGCGTTTTTTGGCCTAAAAACTCTAAAAAACACCAAAACCAAAGAAAATGCGAAAATCTGACAAAACTGCATTTCAGGGCTGATAAATTGAGGGTCAGAAAAGGATTTTTTTGGCTGAAAATGTGGCCACCCTGGCGTTTTTTGGCCTAAAAATTCTAAGAAACACCAAAACCGAAGAAAATGCAAAAATATTGAAAAATGTTGTTTATCTAAATTTTAAGCTATTTTTCGCAAAAGTGAATGGTGAAGTTTTAACTCTGCAGTTGTATAGTAGGCGGGAAAAGTTTGAACGGTGAAGGGCGTCGACGAAAGCTTCCCGAATTCGACTCTTGAGAGCGCCAGATATCATTCTCCGTCTTTGATTACTATTGAAAATGTCATAGTTTTAACTTTTATCACATTTTCAACACGTTTTATTTACGTTAAAAGTGCCCCCAGTTATTACTTGATAATCAACCCATAAGTTAATAAACATTTGTGTTTTTTTGTTTAAATAATTAAGGAAGGACTCAAGTGAGGTTAAACCGTGAGAAAATGTCAGAAAAGATTTCACCACAGCCTATAGTCAAGATTGGCCATTACATTTTAGGTCAGACTTTAGGCGTCGGGACTTTCGGAAAAGTGAAAATCGGCGAACATCAACTCACCAAGCATAAAGTCGCCGTCAAAATACTGAATAGACAAAAAATCAAAAGTTTAGATGTGGTCGGAAAAATAAGAAGGGAGATACAGAATTTGAAGTTGTTCAGACACCCGCATATTATAAAATTATATCAAGTTATAAGTACACCGACGGACATATTTATGATAATGGAATATGTCTCGGGGGGTGAGCTGTTCGAATATATAGTTAAACATGGAAAACTTAAAGAAGCCGAAGCCAAACGGTTTTTTCAGCAGATCATTTCTGGCGTAGACTACTGCCATCGACATATGATCGTACATCGTGATTTAAAGCCAGAGAACCTTCTCCTGGATCATAATCTTCACGTCAAAATTGCCGACTTTGGCCTTTCCAATATGATGATGGATGGCGAGTTTCTGCGAACAAGCTGCGGCTCACCGAACTACGCAGCGCCCGAAGTCATCTCCGGGAAACTCTATGCAGGGCCAGAAGTCGACATTTGGAGCTGCGGTGTCATCCTATATGCTTTACTCTGCGGCACTTTACCTTTCGACGATGAACACGTCCCTACTTTATTTAGAAAAATAAAAAGTGGAATTTTCCCAATTCCGGATTATTTGAACAAAACTGTGGTGACACTTTTGTGCCACATGCTGCAGATCGATCCAATGAAAAGGGCGACGATTGAGGATATTAAGAAGCATGAATGGTTTCAGAAGGATCTTCCTGCTTATCTTTTTCCATCGTTGGAGCAAGATTCTTCAGTTATTGATACGGATGCTGTATGTGAAGTTTGTGATAAATTCGGAGTCGAAGAAAATGAAGTTCATAACGCACTTTTGTCTGGTGACCCACACGATCAGCTGGCGATAGCCTACCATCTAATTATTGATAATAAACGAATTGCAGATGAAGCTGCCAAAGCAGAATTGAAAGATTTCTACGTAGCTAGTAGTCCACCTCCTGTTTCTTTCAGCCCCAACGAGTTAAGTCCAAGTCCTTTGAAGCCACATCCGGAAAGAATGGGTCCTCTTAGGGACCGAGCAATCAACTCATTGAGCAAAGATGGCGTCAACGAGATCGGAAGAAACACCGCTACTCCGGTCAAAAGAGCAAAATGGCATTTAGGAATACGATCGCAGAGCAAACCAGCGGATATAATGAATGAAGTATTCCGCGCGATGAAAGCGCTAGATTTTGAATGGAAGATCATCAACCCATATCATGTCCGAGTGAGACATCCGACGCCCGAATCGACCGACGAATTTACCAAAATGTCGCTCCAGCTGTACCAAGTCGACTATAAAAGTTACCTTTTAGATTTCAAAAGTTTGAGCAATGAAGAAGAAGTGATACCGATGGAGGAGATACCGCCTTTTCAGCAAACGAGCGGACACCACACGATGGAATTCTTCGAAATGTGCGCCAGTTTAATCACGCAACTCGCTCGCTAGCTTCATCTCTGTTTACCCAAGTACTTAATTTTTAGGGGGGAAAAATATTTTCTGTTGATGTAGATTCAAATCGCTTATTTTCAATTAAAATTTTGAAAATGAATCAATTTTATTTCCCTTCCTAAGACAGACAGATTGCTGCCATTTTTTAAAATTAAAAAAAAAAACATTTTTAAGGTAACTACAAAGTTTGGAGAAAATCAGATGAAAGTTGTGCAGAAAGCCCTAAAATATCTCTTTCAAAGCAAGTTTTTGTGCCCAAAAAGCTGAGAAAAACGGCAAAAAATTCATTACCAAGGGGTAATTGGTCAAAATACTAAAGAAATCTGCAGAAAATCAATTCTATTCTATTCTGAGAACTCCTGATTCCATAAAAAAGGGGTTTCCTTGGTCAAGAGCGGTAGGCGAAGCCCAAAAAACTTGTTAAAAGGAAGTTTCTCGACCAAAAGAGCAAGATTGCTTGAAGCAATGAAGAAAAAAAAAAGGAGTAGGTAAAGATTAGGCCAATAGTAAAGTAGTCCTTAAACCGTCACGACCAATCAGGGTCGCCAATTCGAATCTGCGCTCTTCCAAAAGTTATGCGTTCTCACCGGGACAAAACACACCCCCACGATGAGTTATCATCCGCCCTCTAACCGCCTCATCGAACGTTTTCATCGCTATCTTCAGACGTCGCTCATGTGCCATTCCGCTATACCTTGGATTGATGCTTTACCCCTCGTCCTTTTAGGCATATGATGCTCATTCAGGGAGGATCTTAAGTGTTCGCCAGCCGAATTAGTCTACGGCGAGCCATTACGCCTCCAAGCCGAGTTGCTCGTCGTCTGACGATTCGCAACTGGACCCGACTAATTTCATTGACCAACTACGCTATGGCGACCATAAGACCCGTTCCAACATCAAATCACGCCAACGAAAAGCCGTTTGTCTTCAAAAACTAGGTAAAAAAGTAGTTTATAAGCCTAATGAACAAGAAGATGGCCTTAAAAGAAACAGTTCCTTTTTGGTGAAAATTACAGCCATGAAGAGTGGAAGACCCTGCGCCAAAAAGCGGCTATGGAGGGTAATGCAATAACTTCTGTTCAAGAAAGTAAATAACAAACTCTCTGCTGGTAAGATTCCCAGACTGTCCCTTCCCAACACTAAGGTCAACATCCAATCAAAACTGAGCAAGAAGTTAAATCTAACAAAACTAGGTTTCTCAGACAATGATATAAATGATGAATTCATAAAAAGATAAGAAAATTTCTGAGTGCAGGAATATCAGCCTCTAAGCCGGAAACAGATTGTTTTGAGTAGGGGCATTTTTCAAAAATCCCATCGTAAAAAAATGTCAAAACAAAAAACTTACATCATCCTGAACAGAAAACTGATGATTCATAGAATCCAACGTTTTGATCGTGATGTCAATCATCGTTCTAAACTAAAAATTAATTAAATATATAATAAAACTTCAATAAAAACAAATTTCACCTGTTTGAAAACCGTTCAAAAGAAAAAAAGAAGAAAAAAAAAAGTTAAGAGGAATGTACGCGAAGTTTATTGAGATGATCCTAAAAATAAACGAAACGCACGGACATTTTTCTTCTTTCTATACACGATTTCGTAAATCAAAGAATTAAAACCGACAAGTTATAAAAAAAAGAACTCGAAAATTCGGAGAATGACAAAACCTACGAACGATAACTATCCACTTCCACCATTGTGCATTTGTGTAATCACAGCCATCTTGATCAAAAGTCGAACCATCCGGAAAAAATTTAAATAGAAAAAAAAAGAATAGCTTGTTAGAAATTTTTTAAAAATTTATGTGAAATAAATTTTTTATAAATAAAAAATGTATATACATCAATGCATAAACATCTAACAGTTGGTAAAACATCGGTTATTTTTTCCTACAACCGAGAACCGTATGCACTATAACCGGATAAACAAAATAACCGAGATCTGAAAATTTGTTATTATAACCGGGTAAAACATCCTTTTTTTCTTTTTCTCCAGAAAATACAGCGAAAGGAGCGTTACGAGTGATCAGTGGTTTAACCGATTGTACAACCGAAGTCGACGATACACAACAGCAGAAATTTTTCAATTTTTCAATAATCGATTAACGAATCGATTGTTTTTACCGCACAAGTTATGCCGGACCAGTTTTTCGTTTTCCGTTACTCGTTAGCCCCTTTTTATCTTTTTTTCCAGATTTTACAACGAAGTTTGAACTCCCAAGTCGAAGACCACATTTTATTGAATAAGTAAGAAATAATGATAACTAAGAACTAATAATAACGTAAATAATTTAACTGTTACTGAGCCAACCGATTTTTCTTTTAAAACCCTAAATTTTTTTTAGTGAGTTCATCGGGAAAAGAAAATCGTTTAGGGACAGTTCAGCGTAAAATAAGCCGTCACAGTTGTACGGATACAGAACCGGCTAAACCTAAACCTTCACTCGTCAATTCCGTCTCGAATCCTTTGAGTAGATCGCGATCTTCAACTAGAAATGGTAATTTTGATTTCAAATAACCGGAAAATTCAATTTATTTCGTCAAAATCTTGAAATTGATTGGTAAAACTTGGTTTTTCGCAAAAAATATTAAGTACTAAAATATTCTACATTAAATTTTGAACAAAAAGTATTTTGGGCATAACTTTGCTTAAGTGAACGGTTTTGGAGTTATGAGCCGTCAAACGCCAAGTTTAGGCATAGAATGATGTCAAAAAGCGGTTTTTATCAGTTTTTTTAAAATATCTCAAAAACTATGAGGTTTAGGGCAAAAAGTATTAAGAACCAAAATATTCTTTATTAAATTTTGTACAAAAAGTGTTAAGTTCTTAACCTTGCTAAAGTGAACGGTTTTGGAGTTATGGAGGGTCTAAATAAAGTTTTTGTGTAGCTGTAGACATAACTCTATAACCGCTAGTCCTAAATTATGACTTAGAAAAAAATTAATCTTCATGCAATTTCCTACAGAAAATGTCTTATTCATATTTTTAAAACTTAAAAAGTCAGGAATCCTAGGACTGTCTGGAACGTTAGGAATCCTCCAGGACTGTCTAGAACGTCAGGAATCCCGGGACTGTCTAGAACGTTAGGAATCCTAGGACTGTCTGGAACGTCAGGGAACCTCCTAGGACTCTCTAAAACGTCAGGAATCCTCCAGGACTGTCTAGAACGTCAGGAATCCTAGGACTGTCTGGAACGTCAGGAATCCTCCTAGGACTCTCTAAAACGTCAGGAATCTTCCTAGGACTCTCTAAAACGTCAGGAATCCTAGGACTGTCTGGAACGTCAGGAATCCTCCTAGGACTCTCTAAAACGTCAGGAATCCTCCAGGACTGTCTAGAACGTCAGGAATCCTCCTAGGACTGTCTGGAACGTCAGGAATCCTAGGACTGTCTGGAACGTCAGGAAACCTCCTTGGACTGTCTGGAACGTCAGGAAACCTCCTTGGACTGTCTGGAACGTCAGAAATCCTCCTAGGACTGTCTAGAACGTCAGAAATCTTTCTAGGACTGTCTGGAACGTCAGGAATCCTCTGTGGATTCTCTAAAACGTCAGGAATCCTCCAAGGACTGTCTAGAACGTCAGAATGGCTTGTAACTCCGAAACCGTTCACTTTAGCAAAGTTATGTCCTTAACACTTTTTGTTTAAAATTCAACTTAGATTATTTTTGTACTTCGTAGTTTTCGTGATAAACTTCATAGTTTTCATGATTTTGGTAAAAAAAAATTTTATACTCTTCTTACACTCAGGTATTTTGGCAAAAAGTTTTTGGAAAAAATTGAATGGTTCTTTATTTTGACTAATTTTACTAAAAGATTGATGGCTGTTGTAGATTCGAAGGAGCTTCCTCGTAGATCAAACAGTACTTCAAGACTTCCAGCGGTTTCTGCGGCAAAAACGTCGACTCAGGAAAAAGTCTGCGCGAAATTTGAGTGTCTGAAGGTTCAAAATATCAAACCGTTGACGAATACGTTGAAATTTGGGATGTTCAAAAGTTTAAATAAGCCAAACGCGAGTAAGCCTCAGCCGCTTAAGCCTGATGTGAAAATTCCTGGACCATCTTCTAAACCAACTACCCAACCTAGACCGACGACGGCCCCACGAAAGCCGAGTGTCGTTAAACGTCCCAGTGTGACAGAAGTTAAAAAACCTGAACCTCAACCGCTGAAAAAACGTCCGAGTCAACCTGGTACGCAACCTAAACAACCGACGAAACCTAACTTTTCGTTTGAGCCCAACAAAGAGGCACAGCAAAAACGTGTTATGGTCCCACTCAACGATAAATCAAATGCTCAAACTGAAGAAGAAGTAAAACCTGAAGAGTTGGAAAATTCAAGAATAGTTGAAGCCTTACCTGAAGAAAAAGCTACACAAAACGAAAATAAACCTGAGAGGTATAATTTCTCGCCATTATTCATAAAATATGAATACAGGGTGGAAAGTTACTTGCTTGTTGTTTACTTCCTTGTTGGGACACCCTGTATACACATTTTTGAATTTTTGACACTCGACTTTCTCCCTCATTTTATCTTTTTATACAAATATTTTTCTTTTCTTTTTAGCAAAAAATGGGATTTGTCGCATTTTGAAATTGGACGTGCTCTCGGCAAAGGGAAATTCGGTTGCGTTTATTTGGCGAGAGAAAAACAATCTCAATATATAATCGCTTTAAAAGTGATATTCAAATCTCAAGTAAAACAAGCGAAATTGGAGCATCAACTGAGAAGAGAGATTGAAATCCAAGCTCATCTTCGACACCCGAACATTTTAAAACTTTTCGGTTATTTCCACGACGCGAGTAGAGTCTATCTTATTTTAGAGTATGCCAAAATGGGCGAACTTTATAAAATTTTACAGGAACAGCCTGAAAAACGATTTGACGAAAAAAAGTAAATTGTAAAAAAATTTTTTATAATTTTTAAATTTCCATTTTAAGGTCGGCGTTGATAACGAAACAGCTGGCAGACGCTTTGATTTATTGCCATGCGAAAAATGTGATCCACCGAGATATCAAACCTGAGAATATCCTTCTCGGTGCTGAAGGTCAGCTGAAAATCGCCGATTTCGGCTGGAGCGTCCATGCTCCGAATTCCCGACGGGAAACAATCTGCGGAACTTTAGATTATTTGCCTCCTGAAATGGTGAAAAATCTGAAACATGATTATACAGTGGATGTTTGGAGTACGGGAGTTTTGTGCTATGAAATCCTCTGTGGAAAACCGCCTTTTGAAGCGAAAACCTACGAAGGGACTTACTACAATATTACCCATGCTGTCTATTCTTTTCCGCCTCATGTTTCCAATTTGGCCTGTGATCTTATTCGTAAAGTAAGGCTTCATTTTCCTTGAGCAAATTGTCCGCTGAGAAGTGCCACACCTGTTTGGAACTTGTTGGGTCCTTAAAAAAATTTTTTAGTCCAACGAACTAGTTCCATGCAGGTTTGCGAAATTTCTGGGACTCTTTTTAATATTATTTTCTTACTATTCTTTTGTTACAATTTATTTTTCTTTCTAGCTTCTCGTACTGGAACCCTGCCAAAGGCTGCCTTTAAAAGAACTCCTTCGCCACGAATGGATTGTACAAAACATTCAGGGTTAACTAGTTATCAAATATGATCAAATTTGAAAAATGTCATCGTTTTTTATTGTTTTTATAAGTCCATTAGCCATTTATTGACTGCACTTACTACTTAGCCATAGTTATAAGTTCTACAATTAGACGATCTTGTTTTTTTGTAATAAATTAAGTCATTTTTATTATCAATTTTAATTTTTTTTACCTCCCGTTTGTCGAGTTAAGGGTTCCCAAAATGTGGTCTACCCTAGGGAATCTGCCATTTTTACAACATTTTAGGAGTTTTTCCATGAAAATGATCTAAACCCTCCTTAACCCTTTCAAGACCGCAGGCGATTATAGGTGCCATGTCGCTTGGAGACTGGCGACTTCAGTTGCCCAGCGGGAAGCCTCTCAAGATATTTAATACCTTCGCTTCCGCGACATTCAAAAACTGGCCATCTGTTGGGGAAGAAATGAACTACGTGATGATCGCATCACTCGTCGCTTTCTGCGCTATGCTGGGTTGGGGAGAAGTGAGGGGAAAAGTGCTGCACCTGTAGCGCAGAGAATCCGTCGTCAGATCTCGAAAGGGTTAAAGGGGTTGCTTGCTACAAAGCTTCAGCGTAGGAAAATCAAACAAATTTTAGCACTAATAATTTTTATTTATAGATACAATATTGAATAAGTATATTTAATTAGCTACCATTGTGATTAAATTAATCAATTAAAATAAATTATTTTATGGTGAAAGTTTCATTGGTAAAACGAGAAGAGGTTCGATTGTTTTAGGGTTTCCTAAAAAGATGCTCAATGTCTTCGTTGCTCTGTTGAAAACGGCTGAAAAAGATTTTTGTTAAATTTTTTTCAGATTTCTAAAATTACCTGCACAAAGAGTACAAATGCTTTCTTCAGGTCTGTTCCTAAAAATGTTGACTTTTTTAGATGAGGAAGAAGTGTCGCCGATGATGTTAATGACGGATGAAAGGTCTTTCGCTTCCTGAAGTTTAGTTTGGGTTTCGTGACGCCAATCGCTTGTGTCGACAGCCATTGGGTGTTCCGATTGCCCTTTTATTCTTAAAAACCTTCAAAAAAATTTATTTGAAACCGAAAAAGCTAAACGTACTTGTTGCAATGAAAATAATGTTGGCCGTCTTCGACTTTTTTGATATCGACTATCGACTCTTCGGAAAGGGAGTTTGGGCAAATTTCGATATTGTAGAGAAGGCAATCATCTATATCGTTTTTCAAGGTCATCAAATTGATCGAAAATGCATCTGCGACTCCGATACCTCTGCACCTTAACATTTCTTCAACTCTTTCAATTGAATCTGCTGCAAATAGCTCCCTGGTCAAAAATGTCCTGGCTGTAAAAAAATTACTGCAATTCCCTTCTTTTTCCCTGAAAGCAAGGTGATATTTACGAATTTTTCCTCCAAGGGCATCTTTGACGACCATAATGTTGATGGAGAAGGCAAAATGGTGATTGAATCCCATGGAATAGCCTGGAAGAACTCCCGGGTAGCAGAATGCAGTGAAGGTTTCATGTGGCGACGATTCAGTTATGTGAACATGGACGACATAGCACAAATTCAAGGCTTCTTTCAATCCGTCTTCCGTATGTCCGATAATTTTCTGTTTAAAAATACATTATTTAAGATAAAAATAACTTCAGGAAACCCTGTAACCTGATTTTTCTGATTGACGATCATTGTTGAACATCCTTGCCCAATGTTGGTCGTCCCAGAAGACAAAATGCAATCGTCCAAATTAAGAAGGAATAGCTGGAGAAAAGAAGAAAGAAAAAACAAGTCATAACATGTTTTTGTCAGGTTATAACCTCCTACCTTATAAAACGGAACCTGCGCTCCATCTGCCGTACCTTCCAACTCGCGTAAATATTGTGGATACCTGTTTCCTACATTGTACAAAGTCTCTTCGTAGATTTTTCGACCTTTTTCCGTATTATACGCCGGTAAATAATCCTCATTCAAACTTGGGTTTATCTCAACGTATTTTTGAATCAACGGAGCAAAAGTTCGACCCTAAAATTTTACAAAACTTCAATAAATGTCGTCAGATAAACTGATGAAATAGCTTTGTTCCAACCGCATTTTGAAACTCCTGGAGCATGCGCAGAAGGATTTGCACCTCAGATTTGACGTTTAAGTCCTTCTGCGCATGCTCCAGGAGTTTCAGCGGTTGGAACAAAGCTAATAGAAAAGTATTTTTAACTTTTACTTACAATATCGTATCCGACGTCATAGTAAGTTCCTTTCACATGTAGAACAGGAAGTGAATTTCTTCTCATAAATGTCGTGTTCATTTTGAAGACTGTCGATATTAAGAAAAAAGTAATTTTTCTCGTCCTTGAGTTACAAATTTGAAATTCTAATTTTATTTTTTCCCCCTGTAATTTGATGATATTACAACAATTTTCAGACAAGATGCCTCAGACGGTATAAATAATAATTTAATTAAATATAATTGAATTACAGAAAAATCAATATGGCGTGTAAAGGGTTTTTTTTATTAATAGAATGCTTACTTTGCTTTTTTTTTGCCGTCAAAATAATTATTTACACTAAATTATGAATAAATAAATTATTTATTACAAGTACCCTAAACGATTTGACTAAATAATTAAATTTTTACATTCATTTTATAGATTTTACTTTTTATTTTTCAAGGTTAGTTAACTGCCTTAAAAACAAAAGCGTTTCGTTAACAATCAATAATTTAATGATTTCAGAAAAAAATAAAATTTCCACCTTAGAAAAATCCCGATAAATTGGTAGTTTTACATCAGAAAAAACACCCAAAAAACTATTAATAATTTAGATTTTTGACCGAAAAACTATGGAAAGTTGAGAAAAATGAGCAAAAAAAGGTAAAATTGGGGTTCCTAAACCGAAAAAACTATGAAGACACCTAAAAAAACAATAATAACGGACTTCGTGGCCGAAATAGCGAGGAAACTCCTTATAAGCGGGTAAACCTGGTTGCTACAAAAGAGCAGTAGATAATAAGTTAATAACAGAAGATAATCCGGTAAACACGGCGTGTGTTGGCCGAAAAACTGAGTAAATTTCCTTAAAACGGGTTTATATTGATCGAGAGAATGAGGATAAGAAGCCAATAATGTATCAAAAATAAAAAACGGGCGAAAAAACAAACAAAAACGAGGCCAAAAGACACCGGAAATGCGCGGAACTTGATCAAAAAGGTTCCCCCATCTTTATGAAGGAGGAAAATACCAAAAAATTTATTCTGCATCTTAATTCATCTAACGTGAAAGTACTTTCAGATTAATTTTTTATTCAATAAAATAGCGGAAATATAAAGGTCGTTTTACCTATTAGAGTCTCCTACATTTTAATTGGTCAGATGGTACGTTTGCATTGCCGTCAACACCAAGACGGACTTAATGTAAAAAAAAGTTCCTGCATTTTATTATCGTTTTTGCATAATTCAGCGCCGACCTTTTAATTATTTATTTTTCACGGATGAAGTACATTCTAACTGACATCCAGCACAGCCTACTGCATTTTTTTTAATTAGTTTTTTTTTCTAACGATTTACAATGATTGATAATCAGGAAAATGACGTTTCAATACCCCTGTAGCAATGTAAATAATATTAATTGCAAGGTGGGAAGTGTGACGAAAAGCTGTTTTTATTAAAAATCTCGAAAACTATAAGGTTTAGCGCAAAAACTATTAAGTACAAAAATAATCTACGTTAAATTTTGAACAAAAAGTGTTAAATACGCAATTTTGCTTAAGCGAACGGTTTCGGAGTTACGAACCATCAAAAGTCAAGGTTTGCCGAGAAAGGTGTCAAAAAGCGGTTTTTATCAAAAATCTCTAAAACCATGAGGTTTAGCGCAAACTTTATAAAGTACTAAAATAATCTGCGTTAAATTTTCAACAAAAAGTATTGAAGACTTAACTTTGCTAAAGCGAACGGTTTCGGAGTTATAAGCCGTCAAAAAGCTTTTTTAAAAAATTTTACTGCGTCAAAGAGTGACATTTTAGAAATAATTTGAAACGTGAAAGTCCATATTAGGCACATATCAAAGGTGATAGAATTTTTAAACAATTTCAAAGCTGCCCCAATTCGCTAAATTCCTTTTTTTTTTAAATAAAACCCTGTTATTCCTTTTTGACGGTTCGAAACTCCGAATCTGTTCATTTTATCAAAGTTTTGAGCAAAGTACTTTTTGTTGGAAATTTAATTTCAATAATTTTTGTACTTAGTAGTTTTTGCGATAAACCTTATAGTTTTCGAGATATTTAACGAAAACTTATTTTAAAAAATCCTCTTTTTGACACTCTTCGCCAAACCCAGTTTAAGTTATTGTATTTCAACATTGTCACTTTTTGACGGTTCGCAACTCCGAATCTGTTCATTTTATCAAAGTTTTAAGCTAAATACTTTTTGTTGGAAATTTAATTTAAATTATTTTTGTATTTAGTAGTTTTTGCGATAAACCTCATAGTTTTCGAGATATTTAATGAAAACTGATTAAAAAATCCGCTTTCTGACACTTCGCCAAACCCACTTTAAGTTATTTCTACATTGTCACTTTTTGACGGCTCGCAACTTCGAATCTGTTCATTTTATCAAAGTTTTGAGCTAAATACTTTTTGTTGAAAATTTAATTTAACTTATTTTTGTACTTAGTAGTTTTTGCGATTAACCTCATAGTTTTCGAGATATTTAACGAAAACTGATTGAAAAAATCCTCTTTTTGACCCTCTCAACCAAACCCAGTTTAAGTTGAAACATTGTCACTTTTTGACGGTTCGCAACTCCGAATCTGTTCATTTTATAAAAGTTTTGAGCTAAATACTTTTGTTGAAAATTTAATTTAAATTATTTTTGTATTTAGTAGTTTTTGCGAGAAACCTCATAGTTTTCGAGATATTTAACGAAAACTGATTGAAAAAGTCCTTTTCTTCGCCAAACCCAGTTTAAGTTGAAACATTGTCACTTTTTTACGGTTCGCAACGCCAAATCTGTTCATTTTATCAAAGTTTTAAGCTAAATACTTTTTGTTGGAAATTTAATTTAAATTATTTTTGTATTTAGTAGTTTTTGCGAGAAACCTCATAGTTTTCGAGATATTTAACGAAAGCTGATTGAAAAACCGCTTTGGACACCCTTCGCTCATACATGGGCACCAGATTATTTTGTGGGTGTCAAAAAAATTTGGAATAGAAAAAAAATTTTTCTTTCCCAATTAACAAATATAATTAATTAATTTTTTACTTTTTTTTCTTCTTGTGTCAAACGAAAATTTTTTAAACGAGATAAGATAAGAGTGACGCCAAGGTTTAAAAATTTCTTGCTTTTATCATTCCTATTTTTCTTCCACAAACAATGAATGTTAAAAAAAGAACTTTTTCACTTTATGGCTCGCGAGGAGGGTGCTCAAGAATTATATATGTATATATAAACTGCAGATAACGGTTAAAATCCCCATCGCGTGGAATTGTCCTTGGCAAAGACAAAACGCACGCGCCCGAGCGTTCAAAAAGCGCCGCAGTCCCGATATCCGATCGAAAAAAAAAAATGAAATTCAAGACAATGAATTGAGAAAATCCTTCAAGGATTGTAGTTTTTAGTTCACAATGGTCAAGGTATATCCTTTACCGCGCCCAAAATCCCTTTCCCTGATTGGCCGTAAAAAGTGCTTGTAACTTCCGATTCGAAATGACAAATTAAAGAATTAAATTAACTCTATTTAATAATAAATTCATCTATACAAAAAAATTAAGGAAGTCTTCGCCCCATCAGGTCACACAGAACTGCAGCAGATTGCCCTAATTACCCTTAGAGTACTAAAAAAAGTGTTCTGTAAAAAAATGCTACGGCCGGCCGGCACCACAGACAAAGTTGAGATCGGTAAAGATTCGATTTGACCCTCCGGGGTCTGGAAGACCCTTCCGCAAAAACCCGACGAAGAGGGTATCACAATAGCTTTGTTCCAACCGCATTTTGAAACTGATTTGAAACTCCTGGAGCATGCGCAGAAGGGTTTGGACGTCTTATTTGACATTATATTCATATTTGACAAAAATAATTTAAATTAAAATTTCAACAAAACGTATTTAGCTTAAAACTTTTTTGGCAAAGGGTGTCAAAAAGAGGATTTTTTAAAATCAGTTTTCGTTAAATATCTCGAAAACTATGAGGTTTATCGCAAAAACTACTAAGTACAAAAATAATTTAAATTAAATTTCCAACAAAAAGTATTTAGCTCAAAACTTTGATAAAACGAAAAGATTTGGAGTTGCGAGCGGTCAAAAAGTGACAATGTAGAAATAACTTAAACTGGGTTTGGCGAAGAGTCAAAAAGAGGATTTTTTAAAATCAGTTTTCGTTAAATATCTCGACAACTATGAGGTTTATCGCAAAAACTACTAAGTACAAAAATAATTTAAATTAAATTTTCAACAAAAAGTATTTTGTTAAAACTTTGATAAAATGAAAAGATTTGGAGTTGCGAGCCGTCGAAAAGTGACAATGTAGAAATTACTTAAACTGGGTTTGGCGATGAGTCAAAAAGAGGATTTTTTAAAATCAGTTTTCGTTAAATATCTCGACAACTATGAGGTTTCTCGCAAAAACTACAAAGTGCAAAAATAATTTAAATAAAATTTTCAACAAAAAGTATTTAGCTTAAAACTTTGATAAAATGAACAGATTCGGAGTTGCGAACCGTCAAAAAGTGACAATGTTGAAATAACTTAAACTGGGTTTGGCGAAGGGTTTTTTGAAGTCATCGGACGTCAAATTTGACGTGCAGAAACTTCTGCGCATGCTCCAGTAAACTGGAATTAAGCTAATAAGTTCTTACAATTCGATTGTTAAAATCGTTTGTTTTATCCCTAGCGAAGGTTGGACGGACGGTCGGCCGCACCATTCATTGCGCTTGCATTAGAATCTTCAGATGACCCTCATTAAGACCCGTCCCTGAAAAAAATTACCTAGTTTTTTTTTTCTAAATTGATAACATCTTTCTTATTGACCGGGATCTCCAGGACTATTAAAATAAAAATTATAAAAATGCGATTCCTTTCCGCTATTTTCACTTTCCGTGTATTCTTATCCGTCATTTCAAATGAGTCAAATCATCCATTCCCCAACGACAAGGACGAAACTGTCCTCTAATTACGTTAATTGTTTTTTATATCTTTTTCTTCGAGCAATTTAGCCCATTTATAATTAATAACTGCAAAAAAAAAACCGACGTGGAGGGTATCACAATAACTTCTTTAAGGAAGTTAAAAATTAAAATTCCAATTCCCCAACTTTGAGGAGGTTCCTGAGGGTTGGCACCCCTGAGGGTGCCATGATCGCGATCACTCAAATCTAAATTGATTTGACTCCTAAAGAGCTGGCGCTCCACATCATTATGTATTTTTTTTCTTTTTGCTTTAAAATCTTGTCAGGCAAGATCCATATCGTCGCGTTAGTTCTAACACCGGCTATCTCATTTTTTATCAATTTTGAGTTTGGCATGGTTTCTAATGGTAAATTTTGTGATCAATCGAATTCAGTTGGTAGTTTAACCCTATTACCAACAGAAAACGCGTAGTTCACGATAGCCAACAGGTGATGCATTGATTCCAATGAGAAATTAATCAGTATTTTTGCTCTCCTGAAAACCAAGGAAAAATGAGATAGCCGGTGTTAGAACTAACGTGACGATATACTTTTACTGGTTATTGACTACTTTGGCGAATAATGGCAATTATTTATTTTCGTGGGGGTCAAAGACGAGGTGATTTTCTTTTTTTCGGCGATAGAATCAATAGATTCGTTCGCCCTTGACTTACTCTAATCGCGTTTACTTCGCGACTTCAGCAATCGATATTAAGATTCATTATAGACCTTTTCAAAGTTTGGAAGGTTTTATAAATACGAGAATTCAATTTGTTCCAACAACAGTTTGAAACTGGTTTAAAACTCCTGGAGCATGCGCAGAAGGATTTGCACATCAGATGACTTCAGATTTGACGTACAAACGATTTGAACATCAAAGTTGACGTCCAAATCCTTCAGCGCATGCTCCAGGAGTTTCAAACCAGTTTCAAACTGCGGTTGGAACAAAACTATTTTTTCTGCGTTGGCAACTTCCTCGACGCGATTCGAGTCGTATACGAATCGCACGAGTCTCTCCCCTCCTCCTGAGCGCCGCAATTGCTCCATTTTGAGTCAGAGCGATATCGTCTCCTGCTCAAAACCCATCCAATTTGAATCGTAGCGATTCAAATCGCGTTTAAAAAGGGAAGTAATTACTTCAGTCTCAAAAACGATCAAATCTTTACAGTCTTTATATTTCTCTTTCGACAACTTCAGATTATTGCCAGGCTTGACACAACACAATTCGAATCGCTTGCGATCGAGGAGGAAATAAAGGCTCCAGACTCCCTAGTTTACCTGACAACCCCTCTAATCCGACACCCTCAGATCCCCAGAGAAGTCGAATTATCCGAAGAAGTCATTGAATATGTATCTTCAAAAAGGAAAGCAATCATCGCCAACACGAGCAGCTATTTCATCAGTTTTCTTTTCTCTTTTGTTGGATTAAATATTCGTTTTTATCTAGTTCGGCTAATAAATGGTGCAGGAAATAATTTAAATAAGGTAGAATATAATCTTACACATTTGTCAGTTGTACCGGGTTATTCATACGCCAGTTGTCAATTGCTAATAGGTTGCCTTCCTGGTATAGCTCGAAATAAATTATGTAATTGATAACATTTTTTCTTCCTTTTTTTTGTGCCGTATCTAGGCTGTAAAAAACGCGCCAAGTTCCAGTGCTGCCAAAGTAGAAAGACAAAAAGAAACATTTGGATATAATAATTTTTAAAGTTTTACCTCCTATCATAAATCCCTCTTCACAAACGGGGGATCGAACCCAGGACTCCGTGGTGATCAAGTAACTTATATCAAGGATGTATTTGCTTGGTGGGGTAGAACTCTACCTAGATTATCAGTTTATTAAAATAAGTACTTAAAACAAAGAGCAAAATGTACTAAGTCCTTATTTTAAGGTACATTTATCATCCATAAAAGGGTATTTTGCAAGTCTCGATTCCAATTTATGGCAGAAACCTTGGGCAGAACTCGTTTTTCTTTTTCCAGTAAAAAAAAGGTTAAAGAATCCTTTTTCAAAATTTTGCCTTCTGATCTAGGTCATTCTATTAATGGCTCCCCCTCCAGAATTTAAAAAAGTTTCTTCCTTCTTCTAGGCCAACTTCCTTAAATGTTGTTATCAAAATAAAGAGCAAATTGAATCCCAAAATTAATATATTTAGTATTTCTATTAGCTTGTCTTTACGTTTAGAGTGTCAGCACTGGAATTTAGGCGCGTTTTTTTTCTCCCGCCCGCCCGCGTATTATGATAAGAGATAGTGCAGTGATAAACGAAATGGACTGCTTTTCTGTTCACAAATTTTTACATTGACTAATTTCTTGAAAAAATGGTTTATCAAAGATACGGGAAGAACAAACCTGAAAAAAATGAGAAGAAAAAAGAAGGCACAGGGTCGGTATATTTAAAAGAAATTTATTTTACCTTTAAATGTAGTTTTCTCAACAAAAAATGTTACTGTGATACCCTCGATAGATGGTTTTCAGGAGGAGGGTCTTCCAGACCTGGTTGGTCAATTTGACCCATAGTTCAGCCGAAAAGATTCCCATCTACCTGCAGAAACTTCTTTGTTTTTTATTATGTGAAGAAACGAATAACATTTGATTTTTTAGGCGTGACGATGCTTCAGAATATCGGCTTAAGCAGAGCATTGACAATGACAAAATCGATTCAATTTACGGTTTTGAAAGGGTCAAAGACCATCAAGAAAGGACCGGATTTCTCGTCAACATGCACACTGTAAGCTATTTAATAACCAAAGAATATTCATTGAAAGTTTTTCAGACGGAAATTCTGGATGAAGATAAACGTTTAGTTAGTGCCGTTGATTACTACTTCTTACAAGAAGATGGAGGGCGATTTAAAGTCTCTCTCACTTACAACCCCTACTTTTTGATCCTCGTCAAAAAAGAAGCGATCCAAGAAGTGACCGTTTTTCTCACGAAGAAATTCGCTGGGCTCTCCTCTCGGTGGAGACGGTCATCAAAGAAGATTTAGATTTGCCGAATCATCTGATTGGTTTGAAACAGCGGTATTTGAAGTTGATTTTCGCCACAGTGAGCGATTTGATAAAAGTTAGGCAGGCGATCAGCCCTTCTATAAAAAAGAACAGGAGTAGAGAGGCGAGCAACTCTTTTATACTGACATGCTTGAAAAAGCAGTCACCACAAATATCGTTCAGAAAAAACACTCTGACCAACTTGAAAACATCATTGATATCAGGTTTGTCATTTTATCTATTATGGTCAAAAAAACTTGCATTTTTTAAATTTTAGGGAATACGATGTCCCTATCATGTGAGAGTATCAATCGATAAGAAGATCTTTATCGGTGTGTGGTATTCTGTACAGAGCCGCGGCGCTAACTTGCCGCCTGTCATTTCCGTCGGGAAGACATAATCGACCATCCTGACATGATCGTTCTAGCATATGACATCGAAACAACGAAACTTCCTCTTAAGTTCCCTGATGCATCCGTCGATCAAATATGATGATATCCTACATGATTGATGGTCAAGGATTTCTAATAACAAACCGCGAAATAATATCGAATGATGTCGAAGATTTTGAGTATACACCGAAACCTGAATTTGAAGGGTTCTTTACAATTTTCAACGAGCCCAACGAAGAAGCGTTGATCAAACGTTTTTTGAGCACATTTTGGAAGTGAGACCTTTAATTTTTGTCACATACAACGGTGATTTTTTCGACTGGCCCTTTGTCGAAACAAGAGCTATGGTCCACGGTATGAACATGAAGGATAAAATTGGTTTCTGTAAAGGAAAAGATGGTGTTTACTCCTGCAGATCAGCCATGCATATGGATTGTCTTGCTGGGTAAAACGTGACTCATATCTCCCAGTCGGCTCGCAGAATCTTAAGGCTGTAGCGAAGGCCAAACTGAGGTACGACCCTGTAGAACTCGACCCTGAAGAAATGTGCAAAATGGCTGTTGAACAGCCACAAGTTTTATCGAATTATTCAGTTTCGGACGCTGTGGCAACATATTATCTTTATATGAAATACGTCCATCCTTTTATTTTCGCTTTGTGCACCATTATTCCCATGGAACCAGATGAGTTTTGAGAAAAGGTTCGGGAACTTTGTGCGAGACACTTTTGATGGTTGAAGCATTTCATGTCAACATTGTTTTTCCTAATAAAGAGGAAACGCAGTTGAACAAACTGTCGCAGGATGGGCATGTTATGGATTCAGAAACCTACGTGGGAGGTCACGTAGAAGCCCTGGAATCTGGGGTTTTCCGAGCAGACATTCCATGCCGCTTCCGTATGGTCCCAGAAGCTTTTGAAATGCTTATCAACAACGTCGACAAAGCTTTAAAACATGCCATCGAAGTTGAAGAAAACATCCCTTTAACTTCAGTCACCAATTTTGAAACAATCTCTGATGACATCAAATCAAAATTAGCAGAATTAAGAGATGCACCGAACAGAATGGAAAACCCATGATATATCATTTGGATGTTGGTACGTTTTTGCTTAGCATAGGAAATCAATTATCTTATTTTTTTAGGTGCCATGTATCCAAATATTATATTGACAAATCGTCTACAACCATCGGCCATGGTCAATGAGACAATTTGTGCAGCATGTGATTTTAATAAGCCGAATGCTTTGTGCCAAAGAGATATGGCATGGATGTGGAGAGGAGAATTGAGTAAGTTTTTATGAAAATTCAATGACTTAAGCTGACAATTCAGACTGTTAGCTCAGATAGATTGTTAAGCTGACAGTTTAGCCAGCAAATTGGAGATTTACTTAACCCTTTCGAGACTGCGTCTGACGCCGGATTCTCTGCGCTACTGGCGCAGCACTTTTCCCCGACCGCTCCCTGCGCCCAGCAAAGCACAGAAAGTGACGAGTGATGATCATCACGTAGTTCATTTCTTCCCAACAGATGGCCAGTTTTTGCATGTCGCTAGCGCCACGGGAAGCGAAGGTTATAATATCTTAGAGAGGCTTCCCGCTGGGCAACTAAAGTCGCCTGCGGTCTCCAAGCGACATGCGCATGGCAACTTTAGTGGCCTGCGCGAAAGGGTTAAGCTGATTCAGACTAGCTCATATGATGATCCAATGATTGTTAAGCTGACAGTTTAGCCAGCAAATTGGAGATTTACTTAACATGATGATCTAGCTACTATTTATTTGGCAATACTGTTTTCTAAACTTGTTAATCTTTCAAAATCGAATTTCAGTGCCAGCAAGTCGATCTGAGTTCCAAAGAATCCAGCAACAGTTAGAAATCGAAAAATTCCCTCCAGCATTCCCAGGAGGGCCACCTCGAGCATTCCATGATCTTCCAAAGAAGAGAAAGCCGCCACAGAGAAGAAACGTCTGACCGATTACTGTCGTAAAGCCTACAAAAAGACGAAAGTGACCCGACTTGAAGAAAGGACGACAACTGTTTGTCAGAAAGAAAATTCGTTTTATGTAGACACCGTTCGAGCTTTTCGAGACAGACGATACGAATATAAAGGACTTTGTAAAGTAAGAAATGCCTTAATATTTATTTTGTATTTCTCATCATAGGATGCGAAAAAACAACTTTCAATGCCATAGCGAAAGGTGACGCCAGCGAAATTAAATCGGCAAAAGGTCGAGAAATTTTATACGACTCTCTTCAACTTGCTCACAAATGCATCTTAAACTCATTTTACGGTTATGTCATGAGGCGTGGCGCACGGTGGCACAGTATGGAAATGGCAGGCATCGTCTGCTATACAGGAGCCCACATTATAACAAAAGCGAGAGAAATAATTGAACAAGTTGGCCGCCCTCTTGAGCTCGACACTGATGGAATCTGGTGTATCCTTCCCGCTTCCTTTCCTGAAAACTACGTCGTTGAAACAACGCTACCGAAAAAACCGAAAGTTACCATATCATATCCAAACGCCGTCCTTAATTCTATGGTGAAAGAAAACTTCACAAACCATGTTTATCATGAGTTGTCGACAAAGAAAATATCAAGTATGAAGTCAGAAGTGAAAATACAATTTTTTTCGAAGTTGATGGTCCTTATAAAGGGATGGTTTTGCCTGCATCCAAAGAAGAAGGGAAAAGACTTAAAAAAAGATATGCTGTCTTCAATTTCGATGGATCCTTAGCAGAACTTAAAGGGTATGCTATTTTTGCTTAAGATTATATTTATTCTTTTTTAGTTTTGAGGTAAAACGTCGAGGAGAACTTCAATTGATAAAGATATTCCAATCTTCTGTCTTTGAAGCATTTTTGAAAGGTGACACATTAGAAAGATGCTACGAATCAGTCGCCAAAGTGCTGATTATTGGCTTGATGTTCTATACAGCAAAGCATGCAACATGCCAGATTCCGAACTGTTTGAGCTAATCTCCGAAAACAAATCGATGAGTCGAAAGCTGGAAGAATACGGAAATCAAAAATCGACTTCCATCAGCACAGCGAAACGTCTGGCAGAGTTTTTAGGTGACCAGATGGTCAAAGATGCTGGTCTTGCCTGTAAATATGTGATATCGAAAAAACCTGAAGGTTCTCCTGTTACCGAAAGAGCGATTCCGCTGGCGATTTTTCAAGCGGAAGAAGCCGTCAAAAGACATCATTTAAGAAAATGGCTTAAAGACAACTCATTGATGGACATTGATATTAGACATGTTCTTGACTGGGATTATATCGAAAGATTAGGAGGGACCATTCAAAAAATAATCACAATTCCTGCTGCTATGCAAGGGGTAATTTAATTTGTTTTTGTTTCTAAATTAATTTTTTTTTTAGTTACCCAACCCTGTTCCTCGCGTTCGTCACCCTGAATGGCTTCACAAAAAAATGCTTGAAAAGACGGACACTCTAAAACAGCGAAAAATCCACGAATTGTTTTCCAAGGTTCCTAAAACCGTCACTGAGGACATCGAAGATATCGCTGGGAGAAGCCCACGCCTGTACAGCCGGTCGTTCACACCAATAAAAGGAAAAGGTCGCCAGAGAAAAGTAGTACATAAAACTTGGAGGGAAGCATTGGGACCTCCACCGCCGTTTGGGACGACTGAAGAAGAAAGACTTGAATGGTTGAAGTTTCAAAAGAAAAAATGGGAATGGCAAAAGGAAGCGAAGAACTCCCGAATCAACGGTTTCGGTGACAAAAGGATGGCATTACATCGAAATATTACTTCTTCATTAGGAGGATTTTTACAAAAAGCACAACGGTCGCTTCTCAACTCGCCTTGGCAAATAATACAGGTACTTAATGCAGATTTGTGCTATATTAGTGTTTCTAAACCTTTTTGAAGCCTCCCTAAGAGGAGGAAAATAATTTTTTTACTAATTTTTGCCCTTTACTTAACGGGCTGGTTAAATTTTTTAACGTGCGGTTAATTTTTCCCTTTACTTAACGGCCCGGTTAAATTTTTGCCCTTTACTTAACGGTCCGGTTAAATTTTTGCCCTTTACTTAACGGCCGGTTAATTTTTTAACGGGCGGTTAAATATTTGCCCTTTATTTAACAGGCCGGTTAAATTTTGTAACGGGCGGTTAAGTTTTTGCCCTTTACTTAACGGGCGGTTAAATTTTTTTCCCTTTACTTAACGGCCCGGTTAAATTTTTGCCCTTTACTTAACGGGTCAGTTAAATTTTTTAACGGCGGTGAATATTTGCCCTTTACTTAACGGGCCGGTTAAATTTTGCCCTTTACTTAACGGCCAGTTAAATTTTTGCCCTTTACTTAACGGGCCGGTTAATTTTTAAAGGGCGGTTAAGTTTTTGCCCTCTAACGGGCCGGTTAAATTTTTGCCCTTTACTTAACGGGCGGATTAATTTTTTAACGGGTGGTTAAATTTTTGAGCGGTCGGGGAGTGAGGGGAAAAGTGCTGAGCCAGTAGCGCAGAGAATCCGGCATCAGACGCAGTCTCGAAAGGGTTAATGACTGTTAGGCACAGACCATAACGCTACCTTATGATTTTTAGCTGACAAATTTTAGAATCAAGCTTCTTTAGCTTACAATATAGCAATCTAAAGACTGTTTAGCTGACAATATGACAATCCATCTAGGCCGGCAATTTTCCAGAAGTTCATAAAACGCTGTAATTATAATTTTTATAGATAAGCGAAACGAATTCTCCTGGCGTATTAAAACTTTGGGCTCTTGTTGGAAACGAGCTTCATCAAGTCCGTCTTATAGTCCAACGATCGTTTTACGTCAACCATCGTACAGCGAAAGACGAAATACCAGGATCTTTGTTTAGAAAATGCAACAGATTTTTACCACGTTCCAGGCCCTCATACAATTTATACCAGTATTCCGTCCCTGAAGAAATTTATCAAGAACACAGCAAGTAAGTTTTATCTTTAAAAAGTATATAATGTATTTTTTAGTGATTTGATCGCTGATTATCGACACCTGACGTCGAGGGTATTTATGAGACGAAAGTTCCCGTTTTGTTCAGAGCCCTTTTAAAATTGGGATGTGTTTGTTCTGTTGACCGTAAAGAGGCGCAGAGATTGGCAAATACGATGACGGACAACAACACTTTTATGCTTGACCATCTCATTTTTGAGACTATCGGTCGTCAGCCATATTTAGAAGATGTAAGTTCATCTTCAAATTGTTATTTTAATCATTTTTTTCAGACTGACATGTTGAAACATTTATTTTTGTACTACAACAAAGCTCCTTCTGGTCCAAAAGCGATTTTGCCTTATTTGTGACACCTTCAAAAAGGGCGATCGTCATCGTTGTTGATTCTGTTAAAACAAATCAAATGCCAAACTTATCAAATGTTTACGCTACTGAAAGGAAGTTGAAGTGAGTTATTCTTAAAAAGGAAATTTTTAATCCTAAGTTTATATAGAATGGAAAATGGAGAAGAAGTTCCTCTTCCGTCGGAAGTAAAATTTGAAGTAAAATTTGAAACTGATTTGAAAGCAGCTTTTAGACAAATTCAAGCTGCTCTTTATGTCTATCGAGATGAGAAAAAAGGCCCTTCCTTATTGGCTGTTCAGACTCAAAAAGGTAAATTTTTAATATCCTCAATTTGTCTATAACCTTTTATAGATCTTCGTCAGCTTGGTGTTCTTCTTCCTGTACTGAATGATTGGCCAACTGTTCCAATATACGTACAAGATCGTGAATCTTCTTTTAATACGATGGATTGGCAAAGAGTCAATTCAAAACTGATGGTGAAGCATTATCTGAATTCAGAATCAGCGATCTCGTTGCAGACTGAGCAGTGCAGATATTTTCATCTCCCAGTCGGCAATATACAACAAGATGCCACATTGTTTGCTGCAGATTTGTTTTTCGCGAGACATCTTCAGAAGAACAATTTTGTCCTTTGGTGTTCAGATACGGACAGGCCGGATTTGGGTGGGAGAGAAGCTGATGATAACAGGCTTCTTACCGATTTTGAAGAGAGTACCAGTATTATTACGAATACACCTGGTTCATACACATCTGTTTGTGTTGAGCTTGATATTGACAGTTTGGCCGTTAATACACTTCTGCAGTCGCATCATGTCCACGATATTGAAGGAATTTCTTCAAGTATTGGGTTTGATGTGATACCGCAGGCGTCTGTTGAAGAAATGGTTGGTGGTCAAATCACTCAAACGACATATGATGAAACAGCTCAGTGCTCGGGTGCTTTTAAAATTCTTCGATCTATGGTCAATGCTTGGCTCAGAGATGTCTCTCTTAACAGGAATGTGTTTGCAGATTTTCAGATCGTCCATTTCTACAGGTATGTCCAGTTTTGCAGCACCTTGATATTGAATAAAAAATGTTTTTCAGGTGGCTTCGCTCTTCAAATGCTTTACTCTACGATCCTGCATTACAACGCACACTTCATAATTTAATGAAAAAACTATTCATGCAGCTCGTTGCCGAATTTAAACGTTTAGGCTCAACAATCGTTTATGCCAACTTCAACAAAATCATAATGCACCAAAAAACGTAGTGTAGAAGATGCTGTCGGTTACGTCGAATTCGTTGTCTCCAATATTCGTAATAAAGAACTTTTCCATAGCATCCAGATGACCTATAATCAATGTTGGGAGTATCTAATTTGGCTTGATCCTGTAAGTTAAAACTTGAAAGAAAAAAATATGATCGTATTTTGTAGTCTAATCATGGAGGAGTGAAAGGAAAGTTGCCTGAAGGCTTAGGCGACGTTGGGGAAAGCAAAGATACGACTTTAAATCTTGCTAATGATGACACAATGATTACATTGACCGAGGAAGACATCACTGATGGGGTAATTATTTTATGTTGCTTTGATTTATAATTTTTTTTTAGCCGGAAGTAGTCATGTCATGGAATTTAAGCGACTATTTACCTGAAGATGCTGGTGTTCAGGCACACTTTACGACGATTATCGCCGGATATATAAGCGCCGTTTATCAGTTTATGAATTCGTCGGAGCCTGTAATGGCTACACCACGACGTGTGGCGAATTTAAGCCAGACGGCCACTCAGGCTTTACCTCTCGGAGTCGGAGCGTACACATCGACTGCGGAGTTCGCCAAAGCGCTCATAAGCGGCGATATGAGTCAAAAATTATTTCTGTACGTATTAATCCTTCGTAAATTAAAAACTTACGTTTTTCTCTTTTAGGATTACACAAAAATTATGAAAAATTGCCTGTTTACACAATCAAAGAAGATGACAATATGAATTTCACTCAGTATCTTTCTGGCGACCATAATATTATGAAGCCACCACTTGAATTTGTCAAATCGGTTTGTAAGGTAATTTACTTTTTAACTTTTAGGCAGAATTTTAAATTTTTTTGTAGGTTTTGGCTTTAGATTCAGGTGTTGAAGATGAAGTGGTAACGTTGAAAAGAAATCTTCTACGGTTGATTGATATTGGTGAATTCAGCGATGATGCCGAATGGCGTGACCCTTGCTCCTCAGTTGTTTTACCTGAAGTCATTTGCAGATCATGCAACCACTGCCGAGACATCGATCTATGCAAAGATGCCAACCGCGTTCTAATTAACGACATGTAAAAGGAATTTTTTTATTTATTTATTTTTTTTTTTCTTAGATGTTATTGGCAGTGTCCAATTTGCGAGACGAATTATGACAATATGGAGATTGAAGCGCTTCTTTTGGACATCGTAAACCGTAAATCGATGGCATACGTACTTCAAGATTTACAGTGTGTTAAATGCCATGGGATCAAAATGGAAAATATGAGTGAGCATTGCTCATGTGCTGGGCAGTTCAGAACCTTAATTGACCGTGAAGAACTGGCCAAGTATTTGAAAACTTTCCGAGGTATCGCCACTCATTATAATATGCCATTTTTACTTGAATCAGTTAATTGGATTCTCAACATGAATGTGTGAATAAAATTTTTGTTATTAATATGGCTTAATGAAATGTCATGCCCAGTTTCATCGGCAGAGGATGTTACATCTGTCAGGTTGAGAATTTCATCTTCCTCAAAGAGAGGCTATTGTGACACCCGCCATCTAGATCTCGTGGAGTAGAAGTAATAATTGATCTTTACAGATCATGAGATTGTCCATGGTGGCAGCCGTGCAGCTGCTGAGGATGTTAGGGTTGTTATAAATCATTAGACAGAGATATCAATTTTTATTCTTTTTTAGTTTTTGTTATTAATATGGCTTAATGAAATGTCATGCCCAGTTTCATCGGCAGAGGATGTTACATCTGTCAGGTTGAGAATTTCATCTTCCTCAAAGAGAGGCTGTTGTGACACCCGCCATCTAGATCTCGTAGAGTAGAAGTAATAATTGATCTTTACAGATCATGAGATTGTCCATGGTGGCAGCCGTGCAGCTGCTGAGGATGTTAGGGTTGTTAAATCATTAGACAGAGATATCAATTTTTATTCTTTTTTAGTTTTTGTTATTAATATGGCTTAATGAAATGTCATGCCCAGTTTCATCGGCAGAGGATGTTACATCTGTCAGGTTGAGAATTTCATCTTCCTCAAAGAGAGGCTGTTGTGACACCCGCCATCTAGATCTCGTAGAGTAGAAGTAATAATTGATCTTTACAGATCATGAGATTGTCCATGGTGGCAGCCGTGCAGCTGCTGAGGATGTTAGGGTTGTTATAAATCATTAGACAGAGATATCAATTTTTATTCTTTTTTAGTTTTTGTTATTAATATGGCTTAATGAAATGTCATGCCCAGTTTCATCGGCAGAGGATGTTACATCTGTCAGGTTGAGAATTTCATCTTCCTCAAAGAGAGGCTGTTGTGACACCCGCCATCTAGATCTCGTAGAGTAGAAGTAATAATTGATCTTTACAGATCATGAGATTGTCCATGGTGGCAGCCGTGCAGCTGCTGAAGATGTTAGGGTTGTTATAAATCATTAGACAGAGATATCAATTTTTATTCTTCTTTAGCTTTTGTTATTAATATGGCTTAATGAAATGTCATGCCCAGTTTCATCGGCAGAGGATGTTACATCTGTCAGGTTGAGAATTTCATCTCCCTCAAAGAGAGGCTATTGTGACACCTGCCATCTAGATCTCGTAGAGTAGAAGTAATAATTGATCTTTACAGATCATGAGATTGTCCGTGGTGGCAGCCGTGCAGCTGCTGAGGATGTTAGGGTTGTTATAAATCATTAGACAGAGATATCAATTTTATTCTTTTTGGCTTTTTGTGGTGGCAGCCGTGCAGCTGCTGAGGAGTTTGGTGTATAAATCATTAGACAGAAATCAATTTTTATTCTTTTTTAGCTTTTTTAGCCTTTTTGCCCATAATTTTTGACATTATTTTACACAGAATGATTTTCAATAAGTAAAAGACCATTATGAAAAAGGCATAAATGTCGAGTTGGTGAAGTACGATAAATGACAATTTTGCCGATTTTGGCTGAAGTACGTTTCCATGCTTAAGAACATATTCGATCCAGAAAACGGCTTCATCGACAGCTTTCATTGGACGGTCTCTGAAAATGGCCGACCTCCTCATAATTCTTCCTTGTACCTAAAAAAATTGAGATTAAAAATTTGTAAGTTAATAGAGGGCTTCAGGAAATCGTAATTTGCCTTTCCCTTATCCGACTCCCAAGGTCATAGGACTCGAGCCTCGAGTAGGAATAGTACGACACGTATACGATCCGACTCAGCTGAGTCATTCTCTCTCACTCAAAGAAACGGTTATAGAAGGTTATAACAAAATAACCTTACGTTTACTCGGAATCGGGAAGTGAGTCGTTCACGTATACGACTCAGCTGAGTAGGAATCGTAGTGGTATTACCTCGGGCGAGTCGAAAGGCAAATTACGATTCCCTGAAACTCTCCAATATTTACTTAGGGTTGTTTAAAACTTCATTTATGGCCCACGTGAAGCCGGCTTCGGTCATATTATCTCGGTCTAGCAGAACTCCATAGCCTTCTGAGGAGACGTGCTTCATATTTTTTGGCTGATCGGCAAAAAACGGTATTCCAACTAAAGGTACGCCGTTGTATACGGCCTCATTTGTGCTCAAATATCCACCGTGTGTTATAAAAAGTTTGACATTTTTGTGTGCTAGTGGAAAAAAAGGTTATTAACTGGCTGCAGCAGGCCAAAGAGGCAAACCTTTCAATTTATGAGAAAGTTTTAACCTTCTATGATGCAGAATAACTTACCTAAAATACTTTGCTGTGGGAACCATTTAGAGAATTTAACATTCGAACTAGCTTGGGGAATGTCGTTGCTGTCCCATTTCCACAAAATTTGTTGCTGGAGTTTCGAAAAGACCTTGATTAAAGCCTGCGTGATTTTTTGGTTAGAAATATGGCTGATGTTTAGGTTAGAACCGAGACTGAAGTAGATGACGCCATCTTTCGCCGAGTCCATGAACGTTTGTAAATCCTAAAAGGAGGTTATTTCGTTTTAAACTTAATAAAGTCTTACTTGGGGAAGTGGTTTACTCTCCTTGATGTTGACGCCGCCGATTCTCGAACGTGCGGCGCCCTCGGGAATGGGTATCCGGTCGAATGATGGGAGTTGACAAGAATCAAGGCTTTGTCCGAAACCATTTTGGTGATGTGCGGCCTACTTTCCCATCCTTCATAATTGAAAATTCTGTCCATCTGCTCCTGGAATTCCATCAGATAGTAATAGTTGAGCAATGTTGTGGAAACTGTGGCCCAAGTGCTTTGAATCCTTTCGACAAAGGTCATGTCGTCTTTGAAAAGAGTTTTGAAGTCCATCATATAAGAAGGGTTGTCGGGAAGGCCGGAAATTTCGTTGAGCCAAGAGCTTTCTCCTAATGGCTGTATGTCGACTCCAGGAGCATCAAACTTATGCATTAAAGCTACTGCAGACTCTTGCACAAAAAGCGTTTCAAAAATGATCAAATCGTACTTTTCTTTCGAATGTATATTTTCTGTATGGCTTCCGTTTTGTACATTGCTTCTCCCAAAGCGATACCCATTCTTTTAAACTCCCTTGTAATCATCGGAATCGGCCTTTTGCCCAAATCCAACAAATTCATAGCTGTAAAAATAAGATTAGAAAAAAAAAAACCAAATGAAGTGTCTTACCTGGCAACCCTGGAAAAGTCTTCGGAACTGCAATCTGGGTGACATTCGGATTCGAACCGTCCAATAAAATGGGCGCGACCAAAGTTATTTGGTGACCTTTTTTGGCCAATCCTTCGATGATCGGGTGGAAAACGTTTTGATGGCTTTTCGCCGGAAATGGAAGGAAAGCCAAGATTCTAGAACCATCGCTAAAACCAAAAAATGCCAAGAAAAGTACTAAAGGGGTTATATTATACATGGCAAGTAGACACGTCTCAATTAATGTAATAGGAAAAAAAAATAATATAAGATATCACAATCGCCTAAGTAAACATTGATAGACGAACCAATTAATAAAAAATGACCTTGCAACCTTTCACCATAATAAATAGAATAAAAAAGTAATAGATATTTGTAAAATGATGTAAACACTATTTTATCTGAGCCATTATCATGAGCAGAGTAGCGCATTCAAGACGCTGTAAGCAAGCAGACGCAACTTGAAGCCTTTTCAATCCATCAATGCTTGTATTAGCAAAAGCGTGAGTCAAATCGCGCCAGTTTTGTTCAAAGCAAGCTGACGCAATTTGAACTCAAGCCTTTTCTATTCTAGACGAGCATTAGCACACCAAATCCGAAGAACTATGGTGAATATTGATGATTGAAGATGGCATCGCTCAAGGTAAACCAGATGCAACAGTAATTCAGAAACTGTTTGCACCAAAAGTTACCTAAGGCAGTACCATCAGTTGTGTGCATCCTGGGGAAGGAAGGAAGTTGTATTACAGAGCAGTTGGTAGATCTAATTGAATGAGAAGCACCGTTCTGGTAGATAAGTTTACAATAAACCCAACTTAATTTGGCTAATTCTACATAATACTTACCTAAGTCAGTAAAAATGGAATGAGCTGACGATTGGCTTCTTCTACTAGAGCAGATCAGTAGAATTGGAATGCTACTATCTCAAAGTCTTCAGGATGCGAGCATCGACAAGCTCTTCATCCTAAAGACTGTCAATATCGTGACATTCATAGAAAAAGCTGATGATTAGCTGGAGAACTAGCATCAATGCCAAAGAAATGCAGGAAATAAACACCATTCAGCAATTTGGCATCGATGAATGTTAACCATTATGAAAACGTAGTCATGTGCTAAAAGGCCCACGAGGAACTGGCTGATGATTAGCTGGAGAACTAGCATCGATGCCAAAGAACCGCAGGAATAAACACCATTCAGCAATTTGGCGTCGATGAATGTTAACCAATTTTGACAACGTAGTCATTTGCTGAAAGGCCCAAGAAGCACCGGTCAGGAAGATAAGTTTACAATAAACCCAACTTAATTTTTGCTAATCTACTACATAAATTACGTAAAAATGGAATGAGCTGATGATTGGGTTATACTACTAGAGCAGATCAGTAGAATTGGAACGCTACTATCTCGAAGTCTTCAGGATGCGAGCATCGACAAGCTCTTCATCCTAAAGACTGTCAATATCGTAACATTCATAGAAAAAGCTGATGATTAGCTGAAGAACTAGCATCAATGCCAAAGAAATGCAGGAAATAAACACCATTCAGCAATTTGGCATCGATGAATGTTAACCATTATTGAAAACGTAGTCATGTGCTAAAAGGCCCACGAGGAACTGGCTGATGATTAGCTGGAGAACTAGCATCGATGCCAAAGAACCGCAGGAAATAAACACCATTCAGCAATTTGGCATCGATGAATGTTAACCAATTTTGACAACGTAGTCATTTGCTGAAAGGCCCAAGAAGCACCGGTCAGGAAGATAAGTTTACAATAAACCCAACTTAATTTTTGCTAATTCTACATAATACTTACGTAATTCAGAAAAAATGGAATGAGCTGATGATTGGGTTATACTACTAGAGCAGATCAGTAGAATTGGAACGCTACTATCTCGAAGTCTTCAGGATGTTAGCATCGACAAGCACTTCATCCTAAAGACTGTCAAAATCGTAACATTCATAGAATAAACTGATGATTAGTTGGAGAACTGGCATCGAGGCCAAAGTACCGCAGGAAATAAACACCATTCAGCAATTTGGCATCGATGAATGTTTACCATTATTGAAAACGTAGTCATGTGCTAAAAGGCCCACGAGGAACTGGCTGATGATTAGCTGGAGAACTAGCATCGATGCCAAAGAACCGCAGGAAATAAACACCATTCAGCAATTTGGCATCGATGAATGTTAACCAATTTTGACAACGTAGTCATTTGCTGAAAGGCCCAAGAAGCACCGGTCAGGAAGATAAGTTTACAATAAACCCAACTTAATTTTTGCTAATTCTACATAATACTTACGTAATTCAGAAAAAATGGAATGAGCTGATGATTGGGTTATACTACTAGAGCAGATCAGTAGAATTGGAACGCTACTATCTCGAAGTCTTCAGGATGTTAGCATCGACAAGCTCTTCATCCTAAAGACTGTCGATATCGTAACATTCATAGAATAAGCTGATGATTAGCTGGAGAACTAGCATCGAGGCCAAAGTACCGCAGGAAATAACACCATTCAGCAATTTGGCATCGATGAATGTTAACCATTATTGACAACGTAGTCATTTGCTGAAAGGCCCAAGAAGCACCGGTCAGGAAGATAAGTTTACAATAAACCCAACTTAATTTGGCTAATTCTACATAATACTAATTACCTTAGTCAGTAAAAATGGAATGAGCTGATGATTAGCTGGAGAACTAGCATCGACGCCAAAGAACCGCAGGAAATAAACACCATTCAGCAATTTGGCATCGATGAATGTTTACCATTATTGACAACGTAGTCATTTGCTGAAAGGCCCAAGAAGCACCGGTCAGGAAGATAAGTTTACAATAAACCCAACTTAATTTGGCTAATTCTACATAATACTAATTACCTTAGTCAGTAAAAATGGAATGAGCTGATGATTAGCTGGAGAACTAGCATCGACGCCAAAGAACCGCAGGAAATAAACACCATTCAGCAATTTGGCATCGATGAATGTTAACCAATATTGACAATGTAGTCATTTGCTGAAAGGCCCAAGAAGCACCGTCAGGAAGATAAGTTTACAATAAACCCAACTTAATTTTTGCTAATTCTACATAATACTTACCTAAGTCAGTAAAAATGGAATGAGCTGATGATTGGCTTATACTACTAGAGCAGATCAGTAGAATTGGAACGCTACTATCTCGAAGTCTTCAGGATGTTAGCATCGAAAAGCTCTTCATCCTTAAGACTGTCGATATCGTAACATTCATAGAATAAGCTGATGATTAGCTGGAGTACTAGCATCGATGCCAAAGAACCGCAGGAAATAAACACCATTCAGCAATTTGGCATCGATGAATGTTAACCATTATTGACAACATAGTCATTTGCTGAGAGGCCCAAACTTTCGAAGTGTTTAATGACTTTCAAATCCCCAAACCAATACTCTTATTTGGGGAAAGAAATAACAAATTAAGAGTAGAGGTAGAAGGACTCAGAAAGTCTTATCTTTCGTAGGAGATCTGCAGAATTTGAATGTCATCATCTCGACGTCTAGCGATGAGTGCATTGACAAGCATTCAAACCATAAGACTGTCAATACAGTAAACGAATAGAAACGAAAACATGATGAACTGAAACAAGAAGAACTGGGATTCCATTCTTTAGCAAGCACTATTCATGTGTTATCGACTTTCAATCGCCCGCACTACTAGGCATACTAACTTACCTAAAGCTTTGGCAGAAAGTTCTCCAGAATCGCAGAAAAGCTTTATGGCAGAACAGCTGTGTGTAACGAATCTAAAGTTAAGCAGCACAAGTGTACTGCCATGAAACTTTCTCATATCACCAGATGACTGCTGTTTCATACTTACATTTATAGGTGAACGTAAACATGTTTGTGGGCCAGTCAGAAGTCATCAGACAGGGTGTTATCTACTATATTTCAATATCTTCCCATATAGCAAGCAACGCCCAATCAGATGACTTAAGAACTGCAAAACTTCCTTGAAGTAGCTGCATCCTGACCAAGGTTATTATTATTCAAATGTCACTAGCAATGGTACCAAAAAGCCAGATCAAGAAGCAGAAAGACACTTCCCTAGATACGAGGGGTGTCCAAAAATTAAAGACCTTTTGTATTTTGCCGCCGTACGGGCGAAGTATTCTGCCAGATGAAAACACTAGCTTGTAGCGGGAAGTTCCCCCTTCACATCGCACTTGGTCTCATCTCTCTATCTTATCCAGCGTTGCTACGGCAGCCGTTCGCGATGGACGTCTCGGTGCCGAGTCCCGCCGGTTGTGAGGTTCGCTCCGTCATGCGTTTCCTAAACGCGGAGAAACTTCGCCCGGTCGAAATTCATAGACGTTTGACGGCTATTTATAACATTCGTAACATTAGCGTAACAACAGCGAATGTTATAAATAGCCGTCAAACGTCTATGAATTTCGACCGGGCGAAGTTTCTCCGCGTTTAGGAAACGCATGACGGAGCGAACCTCACAACCGGCGGGACTCGGCACCGAGACGTCCATCGCGAACGGCTGCCGTAGCAACGCTGGATAAGATAGAGAGATGAGACCAAGTGCGATGTGAAGGGGAACTTCCCGCTACAAGCTAGTGTTTTCATCTGGCAGAATACTTCGCCCGTACGGCGGCAAATACAAAAGGTCTTTAATTTTTGGACACCCCTCGTATATAGATAATACTGCAGATATTTAGCAAAAAAACTTAAGGTTTTCTCTACAGAAACATCCGAGGTGCCAAAAGTTCAAGCTGTACAAAATATGGCCGAGAGCCTTGAAGAATTGTAGAAAAGCTTTTTAGTGGAACAGCTTGCACGTTCCGAATGTAACGGTAAGTACAAGTGTTCCAACAAAAACTTATTAGAGCAGGAGGTAAGGAAACGGCTTCATTCGATGGAGCTGCAAAAAAAAGGATTAGATTAGTCGAGGAAATCAAAGGTTCAAGTTAATTAAAGTAAAGCCTAACTTCTAACGTACTTCTCTTCATTGATTCCCAAAATGAAGAACGAACACGAACAGGAAGAATTAGAAAGACACTTCCATAGAGGAAACCTCAAATGCAGCTGACATTTAGCGAAGCATTAAAGGTTTTCTCTACAGAAATATCCCAAATCCTGAAGGTATAATTTTCTCCTGAATTTTCTGAAGACGATATATATCGCTCCCTGGACTGTTTTAGCTGAATGCAACAAACAAGCATTCCGTCATAAGACAGTCCAGAAAGAAATATTTTAAATTCCAAACGACACTTCAAAAGGCGTAAAATTCTTACCTTAAGACGTGCAATATCAGAACATAGATCGCCTCTTTAACTTATCAGCCGCCCGCATTACTGCGAGATTCAGAGTCCAAAAATAAGAGCAAGTGGTAGTAGAACGGCTTCAATCGATTGAACTGCAACAAAAAGGATTGATTAGTTGAGGCAATCAAAGGTTTAAACTAAATACAACAAAGCTTAATTCAATATCGCAGGTATATGAACGATCAACAAGCCTGCACTACCGCTTATTTTTCATTCACAAAAATAGAAGCGGAAGTAAAGGCAATCGATCAATTCAAGTTCTATCTGGATCGCCATTGCTGAAAACAAAAATCACGATTCACGATGATGTATCGCCTTTCAACTGCCCGAACAGCTGCTCGGTATTTGATTCCCAAAATAAAGGGCAGAAGTCCAGGCAGTCGAAGAGAACGAACAGGAACAGGAAGAAATAGAAAGACTCTTCCATAGAGGAGACCTCAAGTATTGCAGACAATTTTAGCAAAAAACTTAAGGTTTTCTCTACAGAAACATCCGAGGTGACAAAGGTTCAAGCTTACAGAAATTTGGCCAAGAGTCTTGAAGAATTGTAGAAAAGCTTTTTAGTGGAACAGGTTGTACGTTGCGAATTCAACGGTAAGCACAAGTGCTCCAACAAAAACTTTTTCAATCACCACTTGCAGAAAAAAAATTGTTCCATTAAAGCATAAAATAATCACCACTTATCTTTGTTTTTATGATGATGGCAGAAGTCATCAGAAAATGCATTATTTACTATATGTCCATATCCTTTCATAAGTAAGCAATGCACAATCAGATGACTTAGGCACGATGCATTCACTGCAAAGCATCCTGATGCATACACTGAAAAGCAATCCTGCTGCAGATTGAGGCTGAGGTTTGAAATACACATAAGTAGGACAATACTTCCCTATTGTTAAAAAAAAGAAATGAATAAATAGAAGTATAAATACCATGTAGTATCAAGAAGTTCAACAGGAACGAGATGAAGCAGAAGGACACTTGCGCAGAGGAATTCTCATGTAGCTCAAAAATTAGAGCAGGAGTTAAGGAAACGGCTTCAATCGATGGAGCTGCAACAAAAAGGATTAGATTAGTTGAGGCAATCAAAGGTTTGAGTTAATTATAATAAAGCGTAATTTAATATCGTAGGTATATGAACGATCAACAAGCCTGCACTCCCGCTTTACTTTTAATTCACAAAAAAAAACAGAAGTAAAGGCAATCGATCAATTCAGTTCTATTTGGATCGCAATTGCTGGAAACAAAAACCACGTTTCACGATGATGTATCGCCTTTCAACTGCCCATATCTGCCCCTAATTTGATTCCCAAAATGAAGGGCAGAAGTCCAGGCAGTCGAAGAGAACGAAAACGAACACGAACAGCAAGAATCAGAAAGACACTTCCATAGAGGAAACCTCAAATGCAGCTGACATTTAGCAAAGCATTAAAGGTTTTCTCTACAAAAATATCCGAAATCCTGAAGGTATAATTTTCTCCTGAATTTTCTGAAGACGATATATCGCTCCCTGGACTGTTTAGCTGAATGCAACAAACAAGCGTTCCGTCATAAGACAGTGCAGAAAGAAATATTTTAAATTTAAAACGACACTTCAAAAGGCGTAAAATTCTTACCTTAAGACATGCTATATCAGAACATAGATCACCTCTTTAAATTATCAGCCGCCCACATTACTGCGAGATTCAGATTCCAAAAATAAGAGCAGGTGGTAGTGGAACGGCTTCAATCGATGGAACTGCAACAAAAAGGATTTGATTAGTTGAGGCAATCAAAGGTTTAAACTAATTACAACAAAGCTCAATTCAATATCGCAGGTATATGAACGATCAACAAGCCTGCACTTCCAGCTTAATTTTTATTCACAAAAATAGAAGCAGAAGTATAGGCAATCGATCAATTCAAGTTCTATCTGGATCGCCATTGCTGAAAACAAAAATCACGTTTTACGATGATGTATCGCCTTTCAACTGCCCGAACAGCTGCTCGGTATTTGATTCCCAAAATAAAGGGCAGAAGTCCAGGCAGTCGAAGAGAACGAAAACGAACAGGAAGAAGTAGAAAGACTCTTCCATAGAGGAGACCTCAAGTATTGCAGACAATTTTAGCAAAAAACTTAAGGTTTTCTCTACAACATCCGAGGTGACAAAGGTTCAAGCTTACAGAAATTGGCCAAGAGTCTTGAAGAATTGTAGAAAAGCTTTTAGTGGAACAGGTTGTACGTTGCGAATTCAACGGTAAGTACAAGTGTTCCAACAAAAAACTTTTTCAAATCACCACTTGCAGAAAAAAAATTGTTCCATTAAAGCATAAAATAATCACCACTTATCTTTGTTTTTATGATGAATGGCAGAAGTCATCAGAAAATGCATTATTTACTATAAGTCCATATCCTTTCATAAGCAATGCACAATCATGACTTAAGCACGATGCATTCACTGCAAAGCAATCCTGCTGCAGATTGAGGCTGAGGTTTGAAATACACATAGTAGGACAATCCTTCCCCATTGTTAAGAGAAAATGAATAAATAGAAGTATAAATACCATGTAGTAATCAAGAAGTTCAATAGGAACAAGATGAAGCAGTAAGACAATTCCGTAGAGGAATCCTCATGTAGCTCAAAAATTAGAGCAGGAGTTATGGAAACGGTTCTAATCGATGGAGCTGCAACAAAAACGATAGATTAGTTGAGGCAAACAAAGGTTCAAGTTAATTACAATAAAGCGTAATTCAATATCGGAGGTATGTATATGAACGATCAACAAGCCTTCAGTTCCACCTTAATTTTAATTCACAAAAATAAAAGCGGAAGTAAAGGCAATCGATCAATTCAAGTTCTATCTGGATCTCCATTGCTGAAAACAAAAACCACGCTTCACGATGATGTATCGCCTTTCAACTGCCCATACAACTGCCACTAATTTGATTCCCAAAATAAAGGGCAGAAGTCCAGGCAGTCGAAGAACGAAACGAACACGAACAAGAAGAAGTAAAAAGACTCTTCCATTATTGCAGACAATTTTAGCAAAATCTTAAGGTTTTCTTTATAGAAATATCTGAGGTGATGATGAAGCCGAAGAGACGACATATCGCTCCCTGGACTGTCTCAGCAATCTACAACAAATGTGCATTTTGTCTAAGACAGTCCAGAAAGAAAATAGAAGCAGAAGTAAAGGCAATCGATCAATTCAAGTTCTATCTGGATCGCCATGGCTGAAAACAAAAACCACGTTTCACGATGATGTATCGCCTTTCAACTGCCCAGACAACTGCCCCCAATTTGATTCCCAAAATAAAGTGCAGAAGTCCAGGCAGTCGAAGAGAACGAAAACGAACACGAACAGGAAGAATTAGAAAGACACTTCCATAGAGGAAACCTCAAATGCAGCTGACATTTAGCAAAGCATAAAAGGTTTTCTCTACAGAAATATCCGAAATCCTGACGAAGCCGAATTTTCTTATTGTAGGTACATTTATGAATAATCAACGAGCCTAGACTACGGCTTTTTTTTTAATTCCCAAAAATAAAAGCAGAAGTAAAGGCTATCGATCAATTCACGTTTTATCTGGAAATTACAGCAAAAACAAGATAATGTAAAGGGATTCCTTGCAGAAATACTGCTAGAGATGATTTAGATATACATTGGTGGATTGGTGAACAAAACATCGTTCAATGAAGGTCACAAGTCATTCGACTGTGCATTACTTCCTATAACTTCTCATATAGAAAGCAACGCACAATCAGATGGCTAATGAAGTTATGAGAACTAAAATACTGAAAACTGCTGTAGAGTGCCTGCAACCGGACAAATGTAGCCAATTTTATTGAAGTTTAATAACTATCAATGCCTCTCACTTCCACGGTCAATAGAAAAAACTAATTAACAATAGAAGTAAAGGAATCGAAAAGCCATTGGTTTGAAGTAGAAGTTAACTCATTTATACAGTAATGACTGTGATCAGCGGATTTTGGATGCCACCAGTTTGATGTCTAAAGATTGATTGCAGCAACAAGCATTCACCTTAAGACAGTCAAAAAGTAACAAACAGGGAGTGATTGTTAGGAGAAAGATAAATACAACACTTGAAAACTTTTGATCGTTGGAATTTGCATGCAGTTTAAAGCCAAAGGATATGAGATGATCGGTAACTTATTGCACAATAACAATATGGCGAAAAATTAATAAGATTATGTTCAGAAATACCTGCAAACTCCTGCTGTCCTTTATTGTACGCCACAGGAATGCCTCTTCTGAACAATGCTTCTGCATTGATAAGGAGGAGATATAACCTAAATGAAAAAAAAATTAGATATCAGTGAGAGCAATCTCAGAGAAAACCAAAGAATGCATAATAAATACCTTCATTAGCCTTAAGAGAGGGTATCAACAGGAATTCAATTTCGAGGGTATATGAACGATCATCAAGCCTACACACTGCTTATTTTGAATTCCCAAAAATAAAAGCAGAAGTAAAGGCGTTGATCAATTCACGTTTCAAGAGGTTATCTCCAGGAACAGGAAGAAGCAGAAAACACTTCCGTAGAGGAAACCTCAAGAGCTGCAGACTATTTCAGCAAAGAACTTAAGGTTTTCTCTACACAAATAGCCGAGGTCAGCGAATTTTCTGAAGACAAAAAACATCGCTCCCTGGACTGTCTAAGCAATCAACAACAACGTGCATTCTGTCTAAGACAGTCCAGAAAGAAATGTTTTAAATTCCATACGTAAAAATGCGAGGAAAACACATTTCAAAGATATAAAGCGTGCGGGGGATGATATCGAAAAAGGCAACCTCGGCTGTGATATTTTTCAAATATCACACCTGCGGTCACCCTTTCAATACTTCACCACTTCGAAGAACAATTGGCGGATACCCCATCTAGAATTTCAGTAATTAATACCACAAAACAATTAACACCAGTAAGCATTTGGAATCGATGAATATTAACCATTATTGACAACATAGTCATTTGCTGGCCAAATTTGGCCAAAAGTCTTGAAGAGTTGTAAAAAGCTTTTTAGCGGAACAGCTTGTACGTTGCGAATTCAACGGTAAGTACAAGTTCCAACAAAAAACTTTCTCATATCACTACTTGTCTTTAATTTTTACAAAAACAATTAAAGAAATTCTAACGGTTGTCTTAAAGGCTTCAAGTTTGAAATTAACACTATATTAGCCTCACACAAAAAATAAGAATGACTTATGGATTATTATTATTATAATAATTGTTGCGGATGTCGTTGACAATCAGAAGTCATCCGCCTATAATTCATATCTTCCCATATAGCAAGCAACGCCCAATCATGACTTAAGAACTGCAAACTTCCTTGAAGTAGCTGCATCCTGACAAAGGTTATTATTATTCAAATGTCACTAGCAATGGTACCAAAATGCCAGGTCAAGAAGCAGAAAGACATTTCCTTAGAGAAAACCTCAAATACTGCAGATATTTAGCAAAATAACTTGAGGTTTTCTCTACAGAAACATCCGAGGTACTAAACGTTCAAGCTGTACAGAAATTTGTCCAAGAGTCTTGAAGAATTGTAGAAAAGCTTTTTAGTGGAACAGCTTGCACGTTGCGAATTCAACGGTAGGTACAAGTGTTCCAACAAAAACTTTTTCATATCACCACTTGTCTTTAATTTATGATGAAAGTCAGAAGTCTGCAAAGCAATCCGGCAGCAGATTGGGGCTGAGCTTAGAAATACACATAAGTAGGACATCCTTCCCTATTGTTTAAGAAAAAAAATGAATAAATAGAAGTATAAATACCATATAGTATCAAGAAGTGCAACAGGAACGAGATGAGCAGAAAGACACTTGCGTTCAGGATCCTCATGTAGCTCAAAAATTAGAGCAGGAGTTAAGAAACGGCTTCAATCGATGGAGCTGCAACAAAAGGATAAGATAGTTGAGGCAATCAAAGGTTCAAGTTAATTACAATAAAACGTAATTCAATATCGTAGGTATATGAACGATCAACAAGCCTGCACTTCCACCTTAATTTTTATTCACAAAAATAGAAGCAGAAGTAAAGGCAATCGATCAATTCAAGTTCTATCTGGATCGCCATTGCTGAAAACAAAAACCACATTTCACGATGATGTATCGCCTTTCAACTGCCCGAACAGCTACTCGGTATTTGATTCCCAAAATAAGGCAGAAGTCCAGGCAGTCGAAGATAACGAAAACGAACACAAACACGAAGAAGTAGAAAGACTCTTCCATAGAGGAGACCTCAAGTATTGCAGACAATTTTAGCAAAGAACTTAAGGTCTTCTCTACACAATATCCGAGGTCCTGAGGATGGCGAATTTTCTGAAGACAAAAAACATCGCTCCCCGGACCGTCTCATCAAAATACAACAAACGTGCATTCTGTCATAAGACAGTCCAGAAAGAAATGTTTTAAATTCCAAACGTGAAAACCGAGGAAAACACATTTCAAAAGGTATAGAGCGTGCAGGGGATGATATCGAAACAGGCAACCTCGGCTGTGATATGTTTTCAAATATCACACCTGCGGTCACCCTTTCATTCTTCTCCACTTCGAAGAAACAATCTGCAGATACTAAGCCTTCAACAGTTTTCTCTACAGAACATCCAAGATACCAAAGGTTCAAGCTGTACAGAAATTTGGACAAGAGTCTTGAAGAGTTGTAAAAAGCTTTTTAGTGGAACAGCTTGCACGTTGCGAATTCAACGTAAGTACAAGTGTTCCAACAAGAAACTTTTCATATCACCACTTGTTTTCGATTTATGATGAAAGTCAGAAGAGCAGGAGTTAAGGAAACGGCTTCATCGATGGAGCTGCAACAAAAGGATTAGATTAGTTGAGGCAATCAAAGGTTCAAGTTAATTACAATAAAGCGTAATTCAATATCGTAGGTATATGAACGATCAACAAGCCTGCACTACCGCTTATTTTTAATAAAAAAAAATATAGCAGAAGTAAAGGCAATCGATCGATTCAAGTTCTATCTCGATCACCATGGCTGAAAACAAAAACCACGTTTACGACGATGTATCGCCTATCAACTGCCCAGACAACTTCCCATTATTTGATTCCAAAATAAATGGCAGAAGTCCAGGCAGTCAAAGAGAACGAAAACGAACAGGAACGGTGACGTAGGAATACGTCACAGAGGTTCCCTCTGGGAAACCGGACCACCCCTCATCCACAAGGAGCGGCTGGGCTTCGTCGGTGCCCTCCCCCCCTTCGGCGGGACACTCTTCCCACTACCAGTGAATTCCCTCTCCACTCGGAGTGGGGGGACCCTGGTGGTGGGAAAGTCCCTATAAAGGAGGCGGTGGGGGCGCCGAGGAGTCAGTCGTCGCCGAGGAACTCACCAGCCTCATCTCTTAAGGAACAATAAACGTGTGAAGAGAGAAACGTGTTTAATTATTGAGACCCCTTCCACCTCTAGGTCTCCACGCGCCGAAGCGGACTCCCCCACTGAGAGACAGCGGTCCCCACTCCAAGGAAGGCTACCTCAGGAGCTCCGAGCTCAGTGAGCGTTCAGTCGGTCTCCACTCCTCGACCGGCTCACATCCCTTCCCTATCCTTCCTACTCCTTCCGGGAGAGCCCTGCTAGTCACGGCCGACCCTTTCCCCCGGTGCCACCCAGCTTGTCTCGGTGTCCCCGGTTACGGAGCGTCCTGCTGGTCACGGCGCCTCCGGTTGTCCTTCCTACCTTCCTTCCTACTCCTTTCGGGAGAGCCCTGCTAGTCACGGCCGACCCTTTCCCCCGGTGCCACCCAGCTTGTCTCGGTGTCCCCGGTTACGGAGCGTCCTGCTGGTCACGGCGCCTCCGGTTGTCCTTCCTACCTTCCTTCCTACTCCTTCCGGGAGAGCCCTGCTAGACACGGCCGACCCTTTCCCCCGGTGCCACCCAGCTTGTCTCGGTGTCCCCGGTTACGGAGCGTCCTGCTGGTCACGGCGCCTCCGGTTGTCCTTCCTACCTTCCTTCCTACTCCTTCCGGGAGAGCCCTGCTAGTCACGGCCGACCCTTTCCCCCGGTGCCACCCAGCTTGTCTCGGTGTCCCCGGTTACGGAGCGTCCTGCTGGTCACGGCGCCTCCGGTTGTCCTTCCTACCTTCCTTCCTACTCCTTCCGGGAGAGCCCTGCTAGTCACGGCCGACCCTTTCCCCCGGTGCCACCCAGCTTGTCTCGGTGTCCCCGGTTACGGAGCGTCCTGCTGGTCACGGCGCCTCCGGTTGTCCTTCCTACCTTCCTCCCTACCCCTTCCGGGAGAGCCCTGCTAGACACGGCCGACCCTTTCCCCCGGTGCCACCCAGCTTGTCTCGGTGTCCCCGGTTACGGAGTGCCCTGCTGGACACGGCACCTCCGGTTGTCCTTCCTACCCAGAAGCACCCCGCTGATCCCTCAGCGGACCCACCGTCATAGCAGCCCCGCTCACCTTGTCCCTTGGACGGTTAAAGGGACTGGCGACCGTGCACGAGGTCAGTTTGGCGACCGTGACAGGACCTCAATTGTTGTAACGACGTACCAACAATTCCCTCATCTCCGTAATGGAGCGCGGAAAGCTGCTGGTGGAATTAACCCAGAACGAAGTGAAGGCAGTCCTAAAAGAATGGGGCTGTCATCTGGGAGGAAACATAGCCGACCGAGCCATAAGGCTCGAGCAGGAGATGGTTAGCCGCGGGCTACCCGTGGGCACGTATCGGTTCCCAAGAAAAGGGGCCATTCCGAAACTGGACACGGTAGCCTCGGCAGTACAAAGTCCCGAGAAGAGGACAAAAGATGAAGGAGCTACACATCAGACGCCCGGGAACCTCAGAAAGGACAAAGAGGATAAGCCCCCGGAGGATGAAGCAACCCATGGACGAGAGGAGCTTGACCCTAGCAAAGGGAGGCCGGACGGGAGAAAGTTACCAACCCGTATCAGCCGCTGGACTTTACCGCTAGAACGGGGAGGCAACCAGACGATAACCTCCACGAGTATCGGCCACCAGAAAGAGGGGAAAGAGGGGTGGAATACCCGTGGCGGCCGGATGCTCAACCCTACCCAATTCACCCACCAAAGGAGGAAGACGGGGAATGCCGGAAGGGTCAACACGAGAACACCGTGGAGTTACTCACACAGCTGCTGCGCAATCTGCAAGCGCCAACCTCCAGGGCTTCTTCTCCAGAATGGGTAAGACGAGAGCTACCCCGCTATGATGGGGAACTCTGGGAGGATCCCAAGGGTTTTCTGCAGGAATGTGAGGAGGTCTTCCGACGACACAACGTGGGACTCTCCTCGTGGGCCCGCGAGGCGGGGAACCAGCTATATCGAGGGGCATCGGTATGGTGGCACACACGGCAGTACCTAAAGCCCAACTGGGTAACTTTTAAAAAAATGGTACTAGAAGAGTACGATTCACCAATGGCGGAAGCGGAAGCCATTCGGAAAATGTACAGTGAACGGATCACCCCGGAGGACGATATAGAAACGTTCTTGAGAAGGAAGCAGATGATCCAAATGAGGCTATTAAAACACTGCTCCGAGAGCTCGTTTATAAGGCAGATGACAGAGCTTCTGCCTGAGAATGTCAAACCATTTCTGAGAATAACGACTCCCCGGAGCTATGACGAGTTCGTCAAACTGGCGGGATACTTATATAAGGATTTAAGGGCGGCGGAAAGGTCGGGGGCGTCGGAAGTACTCACCCAGGAACAACAGGAACAAGTGCTTCTCACGATAAAGAAACCCCCGAAAAAAGTACGTTTCAGCCTAGAACCCAGCAGCCACGGAGAAGAACCCCAACTGATATTGGCAAGGAGTGGAGGATTAAGGACCCCAGGGGATTGTCCCCGAGCCTACTGGTAACATTGCCGAACAACCGGGAAATTGAGGCGCTTATAGACACCCAGGCCTCTACATCATTTGTGGATGAGGCACTCTATACCCTCGTTGAAGAGCCAGAGGAAGAGACTGGGGATATCAAACTGGGGACAATAGACGCCACCGCCCGACTACTCGGGACAGGGATATTGCGGTTCAGCGTACAGGCCTTAAATCTGACCGCGGAAGTGACAGCGGTACCTCAACTAAGGCGTCCCCTTATCCTAGGACAGGACTGGATGCGGGATAACGAAGTAGTTATAGACTTCCCGAACCAACTGGTAGGGCTAGGTAAAGGACCCCGGACGGAGCTGCCTTGGTACCAAAGGAGGAAGGGTCTGGAAGACCCGGCGCTGGAGCTCGAGATCAAGGACGAGGCCATCGGGGAGAACGTACCAGAACCGGATCGCCAGCGATTAAGGGAGATTTTAAAGACTCGCCACCGGGCCCTCTCTGGCGTCGGACGAACCAAAACAGTACATCATGTAATTCGAGTCCTGGAAGGCCACACTCCGACCCGTACCCCGCAATATAACCTGAGCGAAGAAAAAAGGAAGGTAGTGGAAGAACAGGTCCGGGAGATGCTGCGAGAAGGGTGGATTGAACCTAGTAGGTCGCCGTGGTGTTCACCGGTTGTGCAGCTATGGTACCTGAGAATAGAAGATTGGTGGAAGGACCTGAAGGAAGGGCAGCGCAAGGACCCGGGCTGTGAGGCATTAAAGAAAGACCTGGAGGACGGAAAGGCGAGGACACCGTGGACCATTAGGGATGGACTGGTGGGCAAGGAGACGCGTGATGGCCACTACCGACCGATGGTCCCGGAAAGAATGGCAGAAGACTTCGTTCGTCTGGTCCATGAAGAAGGAGGACACCCGGGGAGAGATGAAACCCTAAGGCAGGTGGCCGACCTAGCGTTCCTCACGAGAATGGTGCAGAGGGTGAAGGACTGCGTTAGGAGCTGCGAGGCATGCACCAGAGTAAAGGCGGCAAGAGGAACGCCCACCCCGATATTCGAGAGAAAAACGCCGAAGCCAGGGCAAATCTGGGCGGTGGACCTGATGGGTCCGTATCCCCGAACAAAAAAGGGAAACACCGTCCTACTGGTAGCCACGGATGTGGGAACCCGTTGGGTTGAAGGATTTCCTATGCGGAAACCCACCGCGGGGAAGATATGGAAAATCATGGAGGAGGAAGTGTTCGAGAGGTATGGGATCCCGCAAGAAGTCATAACGGACAACGGGCCCCAATTCAAGTCAAAAGAATGGATGGAGGGTCTAGACCGATTAGGGATCAAGAAAACGTACACGCCGCCGTACCACCCAAGGGCGAATCCCACAGAGCGAAGAAACCAGAAATCAAAAAAGCACTCAGGTTGGAGGTGCTTGATGGGCACACAGCAATGGGACCTGGGACTACAGGCAAAGCTGAGGCAACTTCAGTAGGTGGAACAAAAACTTACGGGCGACACCGTATGAGGCTTTCTTGGGACGGCCATGGACTAGGGCACTGGACTGGGAAAAGGAAAAGGAAGGAGGATGGAAGAAAAGCGCGGAACCCAGCAACAACACAGCAACAAACCTCACGCCCCAAGGAAAGGTGTGGATTAAAACCCACCCACTATCAAAGAAAGGGGAGGGGGTATGTGGAGGACTGTCACCAAAATGGGAGGGCCCATACCAATGATAAGAAAAATCTCCCCCACCATAGTGGAAGTAAGGAAAGGGAGAAAAATCATACGGTACATCAGTCGGCCATAAGACACGGTCATGAACGCTTCGGAGAATTGGAAACGGCAAGAGGTGAAAAGACTGGTGGACGAGGCGGAGAAGGCAATGACCACGCGGCGAACTTCGGCGAAGGAGTTGGAGGCGGCAGTGGCAGCCATCAACGGAGAGACGACCCTTTCCCCGACCCGGGAGTTGGAGGAGTTCCTGGAGCGGCCGTGGAAGGAAACGGAGGTGAGGAGCGTAGTCGTGAAGCTTCCAACCAAACCCGGACCCCAACAACAACGGAGGCAAAGATGGCGGGCGCTCCAATGAAAGGGGTGAGCTGGGGGCGGAAGCGGGGACAAGACCCCGGGAAAGAAGAAAGGGACAGGCCACCACGAAGAGACCAGGTTTTGGAGCGGGTGGCGGCGAAAATCAGGAGCAAGGCGCGGCCGCAGCAAAGGAAAGTCCTGGTGATAGACGGGGTGCCGCGGCCCGACTGGGCGGAGCGCGGGAGAAGGACAAAACAGCCCCAACCTCAAAAACCCACGCTGAGGGAGAAAACACCAAACCCCGCTGAGGGAGAAAACACCAGAACCCAAGCAGGAGCAACCGCCACCACCAGGGTGGCTCCGATGGAGGTAGACCTCCCGCTGCAAGGGTGGCGCCAAGGTTAAGGCTCGGGCCCAAGATAAGGCAGACCACACGGGCAACGATGACCCCGAAGAAGTTCGATGGCACGCAGTGGAGAGGGAGAGGAAAAGCGACGGGGACTGCAAAGGGAACACCAACGGAGAAAGAAACGCAAACGCCGTAAAATGACGACTGAAGGAACGTGAGAGCAAAAGAAGACTGTTTTTTATTTAAATTTTATTACAATGTATATAGATATGTACATAAGAGACAATTTTATGTTGACTGATTATAAGATTATAAGATTTTTTTTACATTAAAAAAAAAAAAAAAAAAAAAAAAAAAAAAAAAATTTGTCCCCACTACATGTGTACCCGTGGGTGCTGTTTGAGTGGTGCTCCGGTTTTCCTGGGGGGGAGTCTGACGTAGGAATACGTCACAGAGGTTCCCTCTGGGAAACCGGACCACCCCTCATCCACAAGGAGCGGCTGGGCTTCTTCGGTGCCCTCCCCCCCTTCGGCGGGACACTCTTCCCACTACCAGTGAATTCCCTCTCCACTCGGAGTGGGGGAGGACCCTGGTGGTGGGAAAGTCCCTATAAAGGGGCGGTGGGGGCGCCGAGGAGTCAGTCGTCGCCGAGGAACTCACCAGCCTCATCTCTTAAGGAACAATAAACGTGTGAAGAGAGAAACGTGTTTAATTATTGAGGACCCCTTCCACCTCTAGGACTCCACGCGCCGAAGCGGACTCCCCCACTGAGAGACAGCGGTCCCCACTCCAAGGAAGGCTACCTCAGGAGCTCCGAGCTCAGTGAGCGTTCAGTCGGTCTCCACTCCTCGACCGGCTCACATCCCTTCCCTATCCTTCCTACTCCTTCCGGGAGAGCCCTGCTAGTCACGGCCGACCCTTTCCCCCGGTGCCACCCAGCTTGTCTCGGTGTCCCCGGTTACGGAGCGTCCTGCTGGTCACGGCGCCTCCGGTTGTCCTTCCTACCTTCCTTCCTACTCCTTCGGGAGAGCCCTGCTAGTCACGGCCGACCCTTTCCCCGGTGCCACCCAGCTTGTCTCGGTGTCCCCGGTTACGGAGCGTCCTGCTGGTCACGGCGCCTCCGGTTGTCCTTCCTACCTTCCTTCCTACTCCTTCCGGGAGAGCCCTGCTAGTCACGGCCGACCCTTTCCCCCGGTGCCACCAGCTTGTCTCGGTGTCCCCGGTTACGGAGCGTCCTGCTGGTCACGGCGCCTCCGGTTGTCCTTCCTACCTTCCTTCCTACTCCTTCCGGGAGAGCCCTGCTAGTCACGGCCGACCCTTTCCCCGGTGCCACCCAGCTTGTCTCGGTGTCCCCGGTTACGGAGCGTCCTGCTGGTCACGGCGCCTCCGGTTGTCCTTCCTACCTTCCTTCCTACTCCTTCCGGGAGAGCCCTGCTAGTCACGGCCGACCCTTTCCCCCGGTGCCACCCAGCTTGTCTCGGTGTCCCCGGTTACGGAGCGTCCTGCTGGTCACGGCGCCTCCGGTTGTCCTTCCTACCTTCCCCCACCCCTTCCGGGAGAGCCCTGCTAGACACGGCCGACCCTTTCCCCCGGTGCCACCCAGCTTGTCTCGGTGTCCCCGGTTACGGAGTGCCCTGCTGGACACGGCACCTCCGGTTGTCCTTCCTACCCGGAGAAGCACCCCGCTAATCCCTCAGCGGACCCACCGTCATAGCAGCCCCGCTCACCTTGTCCCTTGGACGTTAAAGGGACTGGCGACCGTGCACGAGGTCAACGGGAAGAAGCAGAAAGACTCTTCCATAGAGGAGACCTCAAGGATTGCAGATCATTATAGCAAAGAACTTAAGGTTTTCTCTTCAGAAACATCAAAGGTTCCAAAAGTTTAAGCTGCACAATAATATGGCCTAGAGTCTTGAAGAGTTGTAAAAAAGCTTTTTAGTGGAACAGCTTGCACGTTGCGAATTCAACGGTAAGCACAAGTGTTCCAACAAAAAACTTTTTCAAACACCACTTGCAGTAAAGAAAATTGTTTCATGAAAGCATAAAATAAACCCCACTTATCTTTATTTTTATGATGAAAGACAGAAGTCATCAGAAAATGCATTATTTACTATATGTCCATAGTCCTTTCATAAGTAAGCAATGCACAATCAGATGACTTAAGCACGATGCATACACTGCAAAGCAATCCTGCTGCAGATTGAGGCTGAGGTTTCAAAAAACACATAAGTAGGACAATCCTTCCCCATTGTTAAGAGAAAAATGAATAAATAAATACCATGTAGTATCAAGAGGTTCAACAGGAGATGAAGCAGAAATACACTAGCGTACAGGAATCCTCATGTAGCTCAAATTAGAGCAGAGTTAAGGAAACGGCTTCGATGGAGCTGCAACAAAAAGGAATAGATTAGTTGAGGCAATCAAAGGTGCAAGTTAATTATAATAAAACTAACTCAATATCGAAGGTATGTGAACGATCAACAAGCACTTCCACCTTAATTTTTATTCACAAAAATAGAAGCAAAGTAAAGGCAATCGATCAATTCAAGTTCTATCTGGATCGCCATTGCTGAAAACAAAACCACGTTTCACGATGATGTATCGCCTTTCAACTGCCCAGACAACTCCTAATTTGATTCCCAAAATAAAGGGCAGAAGTCCAGGCAGTCGAAGAGAACGAAAACGAACACGAACAAGAAGAAGTAGAAAGACTCTTCCATAGAGGAGACCTCAAGTATTGCAGACAATTTTAGCAAAAAAGATTTTCTCTACAGAAATATCTGAGGTGAATGAAGAAGCCGAAGAGACGACATATCGCTCCCTGGACTGTCTCAGCAATCTACATCAAATGTGCATTTTGTCCGAGACAGTCCAGAAAGAAATATTTTAAATTCAAATTCAAGCTAATTCAATTTCGTAGGTATATGAACGATCAACATGCCTAAACTACGGCTTTTTTAATTCCCAAAAAAAAAGCAGAAGTAAAGGCGATTGATCAATTCACGTTTCAAGAGGTTATCTCCAGGAACAGGAAGAAGCAGAAAGACACCTCCGTAGAGGACACTTAAGAGCTGCAGACTATTTCAGCAAAGAACTTAAGGTCTTCTCTACACAAATATCCGAGGTCGGCGAATTTTCTGAAGACAAAAAACATCGCTCCCTGGACTGTCTCAGCAATCTACAACAAACGTGCATTTTGTCGAAGACAGTCCAGAAAGAAATATTTAAATTCCAAACGTAAAAATGAGACGAAAAACATTTCAAAAGGTATAGAGCGTGCAGGGGATGATATCGAAAAAGGCAACCTCGGCTGCGATATGTTTTCAAATATCACAACTGCGGTCACCCGTTTCAATACTTCTCTCTTCGAAGAACTAATTTGCGGATACTAAGCCTTCAACACCCCCATCTAGAAGTTCAGTAATTAATACAATAAAACAACTAAAGAACTTCTAAAGGGCTGTCGCAAAGGCCTAAAATTTTTAAATTGGACATACAGTTTGTACTAAAATTTCTATTTCAATAATTGAAAAACAAAATTCACTTAAATTTTCAACTCAAATTCAAAGAAATTGGAGTTCCAAGTTCGAAAAAGTTGAAATAATTCAAATCCAAAAATCGCAAAAACAAGCGGATGGCATCCGTGAGAACAAAAAAAAAATAGAAAAAAATGTTCAGAGCTGAAGGCTTCAAAATGTAAAAAAGAAAGGTGACTTACCATGTTACCGCTACCAGGAACAACTTAAGACTGACCCTAGGCTAGGGCTTTATACCTACCGAGGGCTCGGTTTTTGCCTTCACTTCCCCACACCTACCACCCCGGCGGCCATTGCTGAACAACCCTAAAAAACTATAAAAGTGTAATGGGATAAAAAAAAGAGTATTTGTTAGGGGGGTAGCTGATTATTAATAAAGCTTTATATAATATATTATAATTAATATGAATTTTATATAATAAGAATGATTATGGTAGATATGTATTGGGGGGGGGGGGGGAGAGACTTTAATACTTCAATGTCGGACTTACCGCTGAGGGAGCTGAGCAATGATGGTAGCTAGACCGAGGTTCGTCAACAGGCCTGGATTTTCAGTAATTTCCATCCGACGAGGGATCTCTCCCCACTCCAAGGGATCTTTATTTTCCGGGAAGGCATCTGATCCTGACCCGGCATTTGATGGACTTTATAGTTTTATAACTATTTCACGGGTCAGCAGAGCCTCCCTCGAAGAATCCCTAATAAGAGGAGAGACAGGGGGAGATGGGAGATATTGGTCCATTTTAATCATTACAAAAGACTTCTTTATTCTCAAGAACAATTAATTATTATACAAAAACTTATTTAATTAGGAGTATTTGAGGAAATTTGGTTACCTTCAAACTAAACAAAACATCCGAAAGCCTAATATCCAACTATTGAAAGATAGATGATCGAAAATTTACGACAAAAATGAAGAAAACTTCTGAAATCTTGTAAAAAAAGAATTCCGCAGAAAAAAATCGGTCAAAGCTCAAAAATCTGGCGAAAAAGGATTTTTTCGCGCCGAACGAGCGAATGCATGGTCTAATGTCTTAATAAATAAATACTTAATAGCTTTGTTCCAACCGCAGTTTGATACTAGTTTGAAACTCCTGGAGCATGTGCAGAAGGTTGTTTACTTCAAGTTTGACCTCAGAAGACTTAAGATTTGACGGACAACGATTTGAACACGACGTCAAAGTTGTTTTGATTTTCCGCTTTTAAATAGACTTTTTTTAAATCGTATTAGGCGGCCGCACACTGGAGCCGACTAGGCGCGACAGCGACTACGCACGACCAAGTCGTGCGTTCAGGTCGTACGCTTCCCTCGCACACTGGAGCCGATGACGTATAAAAATTCAGATTCTGAGATTTCAAATTTCAAATTTTTCCGTTATTTCCGCATGAAAAAGGAAACATTTTACTACATTTGGAAAATGTTAAGGAGGATTTAAGAAAGACATTCTTCCTTTACATTTTTTTTTTTTAAATTTCTTTACATTTTTTTTCTTTACATTTCTTTACATTTTTTGGTCCCCAAGCACTCAGCATTTTGCACAAGAGAAATGAGCTTTTCGGTATCCATAATAATTAATAATTCACTCAGAAAACGCAAAAATCGCACGCGACCTGCGACAAATCCAACAAGTTTGGATCGAGTCGTAAGTCGGATATGAACGCACGTATACGCACGACTGAGTCGGTTGCAGTGGGCGAGGTTCCATTAATTGTTACTGTTAGGATCTCTCGAACGAAGTCGTACTACTTCGTACGACTCCGAGTCGCACGTAGTCGGCTCCAGTGTGCGGACGGCCTTAAGAAGTTTTCTTATCTTTTGGCACACAAAAACACCTGTTTACACTATATTCGAAAATTTTCCTAGGGTTTGCCGCCAAAAAACCCATTATGCCAGATTTTTGGTAATTTTTTCGACTTTGAGGACAGAGAAACCCGTTTGTCCCGAATTAATGAAGTTTTTGGCTGAAAAACATCTTTTTTATTTAAATGTTTCTCGAATTCAGGAGGAAAATCGCCCAGTTAAATCAAAATGTGCGGATATACGGGGTGTCCCCACATGGCATAAGTGGGAGAGCGTTAAAAAGAGGTTTTATGAAAAAAAAAAAGTAAACTCCCCCTTAATTTAATCAAAGAATTTGATGGTGTAGTTTAAATGCGTTAGGATATACAGGGTGCCCCCAACAGAAAATAACTTCGTTATTTCAAATTCGTAATCTAAGCAAAATTTCAAGTAGATTTGACTATTCATATGACCATTTGAGACAACTTTTAAAAATTGTCAAATTTAGCGTTTTTCGCGCTAAAATCCTTACAATCGACCAAAGAAACTCATTATTTATAATTCCGCTAATTTTTGTCCAAAAATTCCAATTATCACAAATTCAAGCATCTTTGCATTCCGAATCACGAGATGTCATCGCTAACAGCCTTTTTCAAGTTAGAACCGCAATTTTATCTCAGAAATGAAAATTACCGGTTTTTGAAAGGAATTTTCTTTCGACCATAAATTTTGAAAGAGCTACAGCGTCAAAAAGCAAAATTTTGTTAAAAAAATCGCTAATTTCAATACTGAAGTAAGAAATTTAGGTTCTAACTTGAAAAAAGGCAGTTGCGACGAAATCTCGTGATGCAGAATGCGAAGATGCATGCATTTATGACAGTTGGAATATTCGGACAAAAATAAGTGAAATTAAAAAAAAATGAGTCTGTTAGGTCGATTTTAACGGTTTTTAGGGCGAAAAATGCTAAAATTTGACATTTTTAAAAGTTGTCCAAAATAGTCATATGAGTACTCAAATCTACTTGAAATTTTTAGGGGGGGTTTACATTTAACTTTTTCATAAAACCACTTTTTAACGCTCTCCCAGACGTATGTGTTTCCGGATACCCTGTATAATAATTAACATTATAATTTAAGAGGTGCAAAAAAGTCAATAAAATTAAAGAAATGCCTGATGTAAAAGGGAAACTACGGGGTCTCCAGACCCCTTTTCCAGTTACCGAACCTCGGAGGGTATCACAATAACTTCTTTGAGGAAGTTAAAAAATTATTTTCAGTTTAATATTTGAGAATATTTTGTGTCCTACAAATTTTTTCTTCAGACAATTATTTTTAGAAATTCAAAAGGATTTAGATAACGATTAGTTTGAGGTCCGGAAAATGCCAGGTAGCGAGGGTTGGTTTTCCCAAGGCCGTTGAACCCGGAGACGCCAACTTGAATTTTGCTAACGTTCCAAGAATAAAAAGGAACTATTTTTTTCATTAAATTTTTAAAAATTATTTTAGATTTTTTTTCTTATATTTTTGACGTATTTATCAAAAATAAAGACAAAATGGAAGTCTTCGCCCAGCTAGGGCGCAGAGAAGGGCGTGGACGGTCTTAATTTCTCCCCACGCCTCCTTATTCCTTCTACAAAAAAAAATCATTGAAGATCTTTTCGAACAAATTTATTTACAAAATAATTAGTAAATTTAAATTTATGTTCTTCGACGCGAGACACTTTAGAACTGAGAGTCAGATGACTCGACAATGAAAAAGAATAAATAAATAAAACATATGTTTTTACATCTCCCCCCTTCAAGAAAGTTTCTGCGGAAAGAACGTTATTAATTTAGAAGTGTGAAAAAAATTTGATATTTTTCTTCTTTTTCCACTCGCAACTTCATAAAACGACGTCGAAAGTTTTCTTAATAGGAAACGGTCCAACATCCATTGATTCTATTAATCGCTTTTGTCGAATTTATTATGGAAGATTTTGATAATAAAATTTTATGAATTTCAAATTTTGTTTTTCATTTGGTATTAAATACCAGTTAATTTTGTCCATCGACAAAGCCTGAATGTTGAAATCCGAATCACCAACTTTCGTCAATCTAAATTATTGAAGAAGTCCTACTTATTTCTTGAAATTTTTTTCTTTCTTTTTTCTAGTGATAACTTATCGTCTCTGCGTTACAGATCTAAATTTAAATTTTTAAGATCTTTTCGAACAAATTTATTTACATAACTATTTTAGAAGAATCGACCATCGATAATTAATTATTTAGTTTTATCAGGGTTGTGGTCAAATGAAAAGCGCAAATTACTGCCGAGCTTTCGGATTATATAATTCCATCTTCAGGGCTGAATTTGTAATTTTTTTAAAAAAATAAAACATAAACTTTTTGATATCTTCATAACTAGACGAAAAATTTTTTAAGGAAAACCAATTTTTTTGTTTTGATCACGAGTTAAATTTTATTATATAAAATTTTTTAGTTTACCGAATTTTATTATTTTCAAAGTATATTTTAACGTTTTTAAATTAGTTTTCAAAAAAATTGGTTTTTCCTTAAAAAAATTTTTCGTCTAGTCATGAAGATATCAAAAAGTTTATGTTTTATTTTTTTTTAAATTACAAATTCAGCCCTGAAGATGGAATTATATAATCCGAAAGCTCGGCAGTAATTTGCGCTTTTCATTTGACCACAACCCTGATAAAACTAAAATAATCAATTTATTTACAAAATAATTAGTAAATTTAAATTTATGTTCTTCGACGCGAGACACTTTAGAACTGAGAGTCAGATGACTCGACAATAAAAGAATAAATAAATAAAACATATGTTTTTACAATCATAAAATGGAACTTCTTCGCCAAAAAACGAAAGATGTAGTGGAATGTTAAAAAAAAAAAAAATAATTAAGGGGTTGCTTGTCTCAAAAATCGAATAAAAAGAAGTTGATTTTTGGAATTTCCCCTAATCTGTATTCTAAAAGGCTTCTTTGTATTATTAACTCGGGAATATTTCTTCTTGTTAAAAGTAGTTAAAAATAGTTTTCCTTCTAGACAATTCTTCAGGAAAAAGAACCCCCCGACTACCTGTCCACGGGTTTTATCAATCTTCTAAGCCGTCTTCCAAGTTCAAAATAAGATTTCTGAAGACAAAATTTTTTTGATGACTTAAAATATTTTAAGCTCAAAAATTTTTTCCTAAAATGAGCCGGCAAAGCATTAACCCCCCCCCCCAAACCCAAAAAAAAACCCGACGTGGAGGGTATCACAACATTTTTAATGTTAAAAACCACATGAAAATTTGAAAAGGAGGTTTTTTTGGACAAAATTCTCAGGGAACTCCCAAAAACCACGGAACTGGTGGGGGCGGGGGGGGTAAATGGGCCAAGAAGTGAAGATTTAGTCAGGAAAAAGCGAAAAAAAATGCAGAACATAGGGGGTTTATTAAACGAAAAATCCATCCGAAGAAAAAAGATCAAAAATTTGGTAGTAAGGGTAGAAATCCAGCTGAATCAAGTAGATCTCAACGAATAAAATTTAAGGAACGTGGCAACGAAATTGAAATTACGAATGGCTCTGTCAAGACTTAAATTTGATGTTACCATAGCAGCAAGTTAAAGAGAAAGAGGAAAAAACTTACCTTGAGATTTTGATGGGGAGCGTAGAACTTATCGCCTTAGGAAAAATCACAAACCTTTTGGCGTTTAGCTTCCTTAGGATTTTCATTATCAGCCAGAAACATCAATGGTCTTGAGAAAGCTGAGATATGACATTAAAATGTCGAATAGCCATGTAAATCTCTGCGAAAACAGTAATTTTGAGGCAAAACATGCATGCAGTTGTACACTGAAAAGATGAAAAACTGCGCCAAGTATTATAAAAATATTGAAGCAGTTATACGTATAGTCTAGATAATGTTGGGAGTCATATACAACGTTTTAAATTATTATAAAATAATAAAACAATAGATGTCCCCGTAAAAATTTTCTTTTTTTATTTACTTAAAAAAATACTTTTGAATGTGAGGAAAAAGAGACTTACCAAAAAATGGATCCTCTGCAGGGGGACGAAAAGAGAATGGTTTCTGAAATCCTTTGAAAAGCCATAAGCTTCTTAATACCAACTAGGGCGAACCCTTGGCACAACCCTCCTTGCAAACAAATGGTGGCCAAGCTTTGAACCTAAAAAGACCTGTTTGGGTTAATTTTTTTTTCAAAATAACAATAATAAAATTATTAAAGCTTTTAACTTGAATGCCTACCTTGAGATGCACAATATCAGAATTTTGATGGCGTCTCTTTAGTATCACCGCGAGTCCTAAACTAAGCGGGGAAAAAAGTGAAACGGCTTCATCTGATGGCCTGCAAGAAAAAAAATGATTAGATTAGTTGAGACAATCAGGTTAAAGCATTCATGTTAGTTTATTTGAAGCTGAGCCTAATTCAACAACGTAGGTATATGAACCATCAATAGCCTGCACCACTAAACTTAATTTTATTTCCAAAAATAAGCGCAGCAGTATAGGCGATCGAACAGTTCATCAAGTGACTGCAAACACTGTCAAAAATAACTTACGTCTAATTTAGAACAATATTAATCTTAAGTAAGAAATACATGCTTATACTTACTTTGAAGAGAGTGGCAATTTGCTTATTTGTGAAGGACAACTTTGAACAAAGTTTCATTGCTGCTTAAACAGCAACTGGTTAGCAACAGCGAAGGTATATGAACCATCAACTGCCTGCACTACTAAACTTAATTTTATTTCCAAAATAAGCGCAGCAGTATAGGCGATCGAACAGTTCATCAAGTGACTGCAAACACTGTCAAAAATAACTTACGTCTAATTTAGAACAATATTAATCTTAAGTAAGAAATACATGCTTATACTTACTTTGAAGAGAGTGGCAATTTGCTTATTGTGAAGGACAACTTTGAACAAAGTTTCATTGCTGCTTAAACAGCAACTGGTTAGCAACGGCGAAGGTATATGAACCATCAACTGCCTGCACTACTAAACTTAATTTTATTTCCAAAAAAAAAGCTCAGCAGTAAAGGCGATCGAACAGTTCATCAAGTGACTGCAAACACTGTCAAAAATAACTTATGTCTAATTTAGAACAATATTAATCTTAAGTAAGAAATACATGCTTATAAACTTACTTGAAGAGAGTGGTAATTTGCTTATTTATGAAGGATAACTTTGAACAATGTTTCCCTGCTGCTTGAACAGCAAATGGTAGTCAACAACGTAGGTATATGAACCATCAACTGCCTGCACTAATAAACTTAATTTTATTTCCAAAAAAAAGCTCACCAGTATAGGCGATCGAACAGTTCATCAAGTGACTGCTAACACTATCATAAATCATCGGTAAGCACAAATGTTCCAACAAAAAATTTCTCATACTTCTCTAATTTGAAGTGACCTCTATTTTGATTCATAAAATGAAGACTAGGCTTACCAAATGTTTCCTTTCACCACCTGAAGAAAAGAGATTGGTTTCAAAATCCTTTCAAAAGCCAATAAGCTTCTTACTACCAACAAGGTCGGCCCCTTGGCTCCCCCAATACTGAAACTCTTGATTTGAAAACACTATGGCGGCCAACTCAATTATTGTAAAAGTAAAAATAATAAATTAAAATTTTAAAAATACATACCTAACAAAAATGTTGATACTCAAATGGTGAATGCTAAGCCCTCAACATGCTCTTTAGAACTCGATGAGTATTCTATAAAAACAACTAAAGAAGTTCTGAAGGGCTGTCGCAATGGCTTGAAAATTTCCTGATCGATGACAAGTTGCAGATTATGAAGAGGAACGCATTTGTGGACTCCGAAGACCAAAATGATGAATACTAAGCCTTTTGAAAGTGCACCATTAGAAACTCTTCAATTTTTTACAAAAACGATTGAAGAAATTCTAACGGTCTGTCTCAAAGGCTTAAAAAAATTTAAATTAACACTATATCAGCCTCACACAAAAAGAATCAATGACTTGTGGATTATTGGATTATCATAATTGTGGATAAGCATGGTAAGCAACACCCAATCAGACGACTTAAGCATGATGTTTTAAATGCTGAAAACTGCTAGAATACAATCATATGACTGTAAAAACTCATTGAAGAAGCTGCATTCTGACCCTAAGGTAATTAATATTGCCGAAAAGACAGCTCAGGAAGAAGCAGAAAGACTTCAGCAGAGAAATCCTCAAGTACAGCAGCCAAATACAGCAAAGAACTTAAGGTTTTCTCTACAGAAATATCCGAAATCCTGAAGGTATAATTTTGTCCCGAATTTCTGAAGACGATATATATCGCTCCCTGGACTGTTTTTGCTGAATGCAACAAACAAGCGTTCCGTCATAAGACAGTCCAGAAAGAAATACTTTAAATTTAAAACGTAAAAATGCGTGGAAAATACATTTCAAAAAGTGTAAAATTCTTACCTTAAGACGTGCAATATCAGAACTTCATCTTATCTGCCGGCTGCATAACTGCTAGATTCAGAGCCCAAAATAAGAGCAGGAGGTAGTGGAACAGCTTCAATTGACTGCAACAAAAAGGATTAGATTAGTTGAGGCAATCAAAGGTTTAAGTTAATTATAATAAAGCATAATACAATATCGTAGGTGTATCAACGATCAACAAGCCTGCACTAAGACGATGTATCGCCTTTTAACTGCCTAAACTCACACTTGATTCCCAAAATATAGGGCAGAAGTCCAGGCAGTCGAAGAGAACGAAAAGGAACAAGAACAGGAGGAAGCAGAAAGACACTTCCATAGAGGAAACCTCCAAAGCTGCTGACATTTAGCGAAGAATTAAAGGTTTTCTCTACAGAAATATCCGAAATCCTGACGAAGCCGAATTTTCTTATTGTAGTACATTTATGAATAATCAACGAGCCTAGACTACAACTTTTTTTTTAATTCCCAAAAATAAAAGCAGAAGTAAAGGCTATCGATCAATTCATGTTTTATCTGGAATTTACAGCAAAAACAAGATAATCTGAAGGGATTCCTTGCAGAAATACTGCTAGAGATGACTTAGACATACATTGGTAGGTTGGTGAACAAAACGTTGTTCGATAAAGGGCACAAGTCATTCGACTGTGCATTACTTCCTATAACTTCTCATATAGAACAAATTGACAACATAGTCATTTGCAGAGAGGCCCAAACTTTCGAAGTGTTAAATGACTTTCAAATCCCCAAACCAATACTCTTATTTGGGAAAGAAATAACAAATTAAGAGTAGAGTAGAAGGACTCAGAAAGTCTTATCTTTCGGAGGAGATCTGCAGAATTTGAATGTCACCATCTTGACGTCCAGCGGATGAGTGCATTGACAAGCATTCAATCCTTAGACTGTCAATACAGTAAACGAATAGAAACGAAAACGTGATGAACTGAAACAAGCTTACATTTTTATTTTCAAAAAAAAGCACCGAAGTAAGGGCAATTGGACAGTAAAAGTTCTACCTAGAACGGCTGATAGCAAAAGTACTAACTTCCCTAAAGCTTTGGCAGACAGTCATGAAGAATCGCAGAAAAGCTTTATGGCAGAACAGCTTGTGTGTAACAAATCTAAAGTTAAGCAGCACAAGTGTACTGCCATGAAACTTTCTCATAACACCAGATGACTACTGTTTCATGTAGTAAGCAACGCCCCATCAGATGACTTAAGCATGTACTAATAATACTAAAAACTGCTAGAGAAGATTCAGACTTACATTTTGTTGATTGTGCAAAACCTCATTTGATGAAAGTTAAAAGTTGATGAAGTCATTGAACCTGAAAACAAAAATATCATATGTTAGAAATAAAAAGACGATGCTTCAGCTGGTTTAAGGATCAGACTGAAGAAAGAGTCATGCAATATGTAGAAAAAAACCCATAATGGCAGTGCTGCGGACGATTGAAAAGAGATAAAACTTTGAGTCGAACTACATCCACCTGGATATTACAGGAGGACGTGAGGCGGACTCAATTTTTGCCTCCTTAAAAAATATTCCTGATCTTCGGGTAATCCCCTTTTCGTACCATGGTTGAATGGTTGGTATTTCACTACTTGGACGATCAAAATGATGGATACTAAGCCCTCAACATGCTCCTTTGGGACCTTGTTAGTTTTTTTTATAAAAACAACTAACGAAGTTCTAAAGGGCTGTCGCAATGGCTTGAAAATTTTCAGATCGACGTTACAGATTTTGAATGAATATAATACAAGAGGATTATTGGTTGCCAGCAAGATCACATATTTACATAAAAATATCAAATGATATAAATAATAATAACACTGGGAAATATCACAGAATGCAATATAGTTTGCATTGCAGCTGTCAAAGATAAGAGAAGAAATTTGAGGACTCTGAAGATCAAGATGGTGGATAGTAAGCCTTTAGAACTTGCACCTTTAGAACTTCTTCAATTTTTCACAAAAACAATTAAAGAAATTCTAACGGGTTGTCTTAAAGGCTTCAAGTTTTAAATTAACACTATATTAGCCTCACACAAAAAGTAAGAATGACTTATGGATTATTATTATTATAATAATTGTTGCGGATGTTCGTTGACAATCAGAAGTCATCCGCCAGGGTATTGTCCGCTATAATTCAATATCTTCCCATATCGCAAGCAACTCCCAATCAGATTACTTAAGAACTGCAAAACTTCCTTGAAGTAGCTGCATCCTGACAAAGGTTATTATTATTCAAATGTCACTAGCAATGGTACCAAAATGCCAGGTCAAGAAGCAGAGAGACATTTCCTTAGAGAAAACCTCAAATACTGCAGATATTTAGCAAAATAACTTGAGGTTTTCTCTACAGAAACATCCAAGGTACTAAACGTTCAAGCTGTACAGAAATTTGTCCAAGAGTCTTGAAGAATTGTAGAAAAGCTTTTTAGTGGAACAGCTTGCACGTTCCGAAATAAACGGTAAGTACAAGTGTTCCAACAAAAAACTTTTTCATATCACCACTAATTTATGATGAAAGTCAGAAGTCTGCAAAGCAATCCGGCTGCTGATTGAGGTTGAGGTTTCAAATACACATAAGTAGGACAATCCTTCCCTATTGTTAAAAAAAAAAAATAAATAGAAGTATAAATACCATATAGTATCAAGAAGTGCAACAGGAACGAGATGAGCAGAAAGACACTTGCGTAGAGGAATCCTTATGTAGCTCAAAAATTAGAGCAGGAGTTAAGGAAACGGCTTCAATCGATGGAGCTGCAACAAAAAGGATTAGATTAGTTGAGGCAATCACAGGTTCAAGTTAATTACAATAAAGGGTAATTCAATATCGTAGGTATATGAACGATCAACAAGCCTGCACTTCCACCTTAATTTTTATTCACAAAAATAGAAGCAGAAGTAAAGGCAATCGATCAATTCAAGTTGTATTTGGATCGCCATTGCTGAAAACAAAAACCACATTTCACGATGATGTATTGCCTTTTAACTGCCCGAACAGCTACTCGGTATTTGATTCCCAAAATAAAGGGCAGAAGTCCAGGCAGTCGAAGAGAACGAAAACGAACAGGAACAGGAACACAAACACGAAGAAGTAGAAAGACACTTCCATAGAGAAAACCTCAAGTGCAGCTTACATTTAGCAAAGCATTAAAGGTTTTCTCTACAGAAATATCCGAAATCATGAAAGTATAATTTTCTCCTGAATTTTCTGAAGACGATATAAATCGCTCCCTGGACTGTTTTAGCTGAATGCTACAAACAAGCGTTCAGTCATAAGACAGTCCAGAAAGAAATATTTTAAATTCCAAACGTGAAAATGTGAGGAAAACGCATTTCAAAAGGTATAGAGCGTGCAGGGGGTGATATCGAAACAGGCAACCTCGGCTGTGATATGTTTTCAATATCACACCTGCGGTCACCCTTTCAATACTTCTCCACTTCGAAGAAATAATTTGCAGATACTAAGTCTTCAACAGTTTTCTCTACAGAAACATCCGAGGTGCCATAGGTTCAAGGTTGCAGAAATTCGGCCATAACTCTTGAAGAATTGTAAAAAAGCTTTTTAGTGGAACAGCTTGCACGTTGCGAATTCAACGGTAAGTACAAGTGTTCCAACAAAAAACTATTTCATATCACCACTTGTCTTTAATTTATGATGAAAGTCAGAAGTCATCAGAAAATGCATTAATTACTATATGTCCATATCCTCTCATAAGTAAGCAATGCACAATCAGATGACCTAAGCACGATGCATACACTGCCAAGCAATTCAGCTGCAGATTGAGGCTAAGGTTTGAAATGCACATAAGAAGGACAATCCTTCCCTATTGTTAAGAAAAAAAATGAATAAATAGAAGTATAAATACCACGCAGTAATCAAGAAATTCGACAGGAACGAGATGACGCAGAAAGACACTTCCGTAGAGGAATCCACAAGTGGCTCAAAAATTAGAGCAGGAGTTAAGGAAAGGAGCTGCAACAAAAAGGATTAGATTAGTTGAGGCAATCAAAGGTGCAAGTGAATTATAATAAAGCACAATTCAATATCGTAGGTATATGAACGATCAACAAGCCTGCACTACCGCTTATTTTTAATAAAAAAAAAAATATATAAGTAGAAGTAAAGGCAATCGATCAATTCAAGTTCTATCTCGATCACCATGGCTGAAAACAAAAACCACGTTTACGACGATGTATCGCCTATCAACTGCCCAGACAACTTCCCATTATTTGATTCCCAAAATAAATGGCAGAAGTCCAGGCAGTCAAAGAGAACGAAAACGAACAGGAACGGGAAGAAGCAGAAAGACTCTTCCATAGAGGAGACCTCAAGTATTGCAGATCATTATAGCAAAGAACTTAAGGTTTTCTCTTCAGAAACATCAAAGGTTCCAAAAGTTTAAGCTGCACAATAATATGGCCGAGAGTCTTGAAGAGTTATAAAAAGCTTTTTAGTGGAACAGCTTGCACGTTGCGAATTCAACGGTAAGCACAAGTGTTCCAACAAAAACTTTTTCAAATCACCACTTGCAGTAAAAAAATTGTTTCATGAAAGCAGAAAATAAACCCCACTTATCTTTATTTTTATGATGAAAGACAGAAGTCATCAGAAAATGCATTATTTACTATATGTCCATATCCTTTCATAAGTAAGCAATGCACAATCAGATGACTTAAGCACGATGCATACACTGCAAAGCAATCCTGCTGCAGATTGAGGCTGAGGTTTCAAAAACACATAAGTTATATAAAAACACATAAAACCCATTGTTAAGAGAAAAATGAATAAATAAATACCATGTAGTATCAAGAGGTTCAACAGTAGATGAAGCAGAAAGACACTAGCGTACAGGAATCCTCATGTAGCTCAAATTAGAGCAGGAGTTAAGGAAACGGCTTCGATGGAGCTGCAACAAAAAGGAATAGATTAGTTGAGGCAATCAAAGGTGCAAGTTAATTATAATAAAGCGTAATTCAATATCGAAGGTATATGAACGATCAACAAGCCTGCACTTCCACCTTAATTTTTATTCACAAAAATAGAAGCAGAAGTAAAGGCAATCGATCAATTCAAGTTCTATCTGGATCGCCATTGCTGAAAACAAAAACCACGCTTCACGATGACGTATCGCCTTTCAACTGCCCGAACAACTACTCGGTATTTGATTCCCAAAATAAAGGGCAGAAGTCCAGGCAGTCGAAGAGAACTAAAACGAACACGAGCAGGAAGAAGTAGAAAGACTCTTCATAGAGGAGACCTCAAGTATTGCAGACAATTTTAGCAAAAAAAGATTTTCTCTACAGAAATATCTGAGGTGAATGAAGAAGCCGAAGAGACGACATATCGCTCCCTGGACTGTCTCAGCAATCTACATCAAATGTGCATTTTGTCCGAGACAGTCCAGAAAAAATATTTTAAATTCAAATTCAAGCATAAATCAATTTCGTAGGTATATGAACGATCAACATGTCTAAACTACGGCTTTTTTTTAATTCCCAAAAATAAAAGCAGAAGTAAAGGCGATTGATCAATTCACGTTTCAAGAGGTTATCACCAGGAACAGAAGAAGCAGTAAGACATTTCCGTAGAGGACACCTCAAGAGCTGCAGACTATTTCAGCAAAGAACTTAAGGTCTTCTCTACACAAATATCTGAGGTCCCGAGGAAGCCGAATTTTCTTAAGACAGTATCGCTCTCTGGACTGTCTCCTAAGATACAACAAACGTGCATTCTTCATAAGACAGTCCTGAGAGAAATATTTTAAATTCAATACGTAAAAATGCGAGGAAAATACATTTCAAAAGATATAAAGCGTGCGGGGGATGATATCGAAACAGGCGACCTCATCTGTGATATGTTTTCAAATATCACAACTGCGGTCACCCGTTTCAATACTTCTCTCTTCGAAGAACTAATTTGCGGATACTAAGCCTTCAACACCCCCATCTAGAAGTTCAGTAATTAATACAATAAAACAACTAAAGAACTTCTAAAGGGCTGTCGCGAAGGCCTAAAAAACAAAGTAAAATTTCTGTTACAATAATTGAAAAACAAAATTTACTCCAAGTTATTAACTCAAATACAAAGAAATTGGAGTTCCAAGTTCGAAAACGTTGAAAACAATTAAAATCCATAAAAGTGCACATTAAACAATCAACGAGCCCCATAAGAATTCGCAAATTTTTACAAAACTGCAAAAGCAATTCTTAAGAGAAATCGTATATGTTTTAGTGCATTGAAATTGGTCCAAAATACAAAAAATAAAACTTAGAAATGCAAGAGATGCGGCCGCAAATAGTGCCGTTGCCGGCGACAAGCGGATGGCATCCGTGAGAACAAGACAAAAATAGAAAAAAAATGTTCAGAGCTGAAGGCTTCAAAATGTAAAAGAGAAAGGTGACTTACCATGTTACCGCTACCAGGAACAACTTAAGACTGACCCTAAGGTATATACCTACCGAGGGCTCGGTTTTTGCCTTTCACTTCCCCACCACCTACCACCCCGGCGGCCATTGCTGAACAACCCTAAAAAACTATAAAAGACTTCTTTATTCTCAAGAACAATTAATTATTTTACAAAAACTTATTTAAATAGGAGTATTTGAGGAAAATTTCTTTACCTTCAAACTAAACAAAACTTCCGAAAGACGAATATCCACCTTTTTGTTACTTGGACTTTGTCTTTTGACTTTGTCTTTTGGACTTAAATTGAAAAAGCTCTCCTTATTCGTCAAAATATCTATTGAAAGATAGATGATATAAAAATTTACGAGAAAACTGAAGAAAACTCCTGAAAATCTTGTAAAAAAAGAATTTCCGCAGAAAAAATCAGGTAAAGCTAAAAAATCTGGCGAAAAAATCTGAATACATGGTCTAATGTCTTAAGAAAATAAATACTTAATAGCTTTGTTCCAACCGCAGTTGGATACTAGTTTGAAATTCCTGGAGCATGTGCAGAAGGATGTTTACTTCAAGTTTGACCTCAGAAGACTTAAGATTTGACGGACAAACGATTTGAACGACGTCAAAGTTGTTTTGATTTTCCGCTTTTAAAAAGACTTTTTTTTAATCGTATTAAGAAGTTTTTCTCATCTTTTGGCACACAAAAACACCTGTTTACACTATATTTTGAAAATTTTCCAAGGGTTTGCTGCCAAAAAACCATTAGGCCATATTTTGGTCATTTTTTCGACTTTTGAGGAGAGAGAAACCCGTTCGTCCGAATTAAAGAAGTTTTCTTCATTTTTTGTCTGGAAAACATCTTTTTTTTATTTAAATATTTCTCTAATTTCAGGAGGAAAATCGCCCAGTTAAATGAAAATCTTCGGATATACGGGGTGTCCCCACATGGCATAGGTACGTATAGGAGTTAAAAAGTGGTTTTTTGAAAAAATGTAAACTCCCATTAATTTAAATAAAAGAATTGATGGTGTAGTTTTAAATTCGTTTGGATATACAGAACCTAACTTCGTTATTTCAAATAAGAACCCCTATTTTTTATTTCAAATTCGCAATCCACGCAAAATTTCAAGTTGATTGGCAATTCCAATGACCATTTTTGACAACTTTTAAAAAATTGTTAAAATCAACCAAAGAGACTCTTTTTTTTTAATTCCACATATTTTTGTCTCAAGATTCCAATTATCACAATTCAAGTATCTTTGCATTCTGCATCACGAGATGTCATCGCTAACGGAATATTTTCATGTTAGAACCCCAATTTTTATTCCAATTTTTTATTTATTTAAATGAAAATTAACGGTTTTTGAAAAGATTTTTCATTCGGCCAAAAATTTTGAAAGAGCAAAAGCGTCTTTTGTAGTTGAGCATCAAAAAGAAAATTTCGTTAAAAAAATCGCTTATTTTCATCTCTGAAGTAAGAAATTTAATTTTAAGAACTTAAAAAAAGCCCGTTAGCGACTACATCTCATGATGCAGAATGCGAAGATGCATGAAATTCTGGCAGTTTGAATCTTCGGACAAAATAAGTGGACTTTAAAAAAATAAGTCTCTTAGGTCAATTTTAACGGATTTTAGCGCGAAAAATGCCAAAATATGACATTTTTAAAGTTGTCAATTCAACTTGAAATTTTGCGTAGAATACGAATCTGAAATAGGGTTCTCATTGAAATAACGAAGTTAGGATCTGTTGGGGGCACCCTGTATATCCAAACGCATTTTAAACTACACCATCAAATTCTTTGATTTAAATTAAGGGGAGTTTACATTTAACTTTTTTACATAAAACCACTTTTTAACGCTCTCCCAGACGTATGCCATGTGTTTCCGGATACCCTGTATACTAATTAACATTTTAATTTAAGAGATGCAAAAAAGTCAATAAAATTATTAAAGAAATGCCTGATGTAAAAGGGAAACTACGGGGTCTTCCAGACCCCTTTTCCAGTTACCGAACCTCGGAGGGTATCACAATAACTTCTTTGAGGAAGTTAAAAAATTATTTTCAGTTTAATATTTGAGAATATTTTGTGTCCTACAAAATTTTTCTTCAGACAATTATTTTTAGAAATTCAAAAGGATTTAGATAACGGATTAGTTTGAGGTCCGGAAAATGCCAGGTAGCGAGGGGTTGGTTTTCCCAAGGCCGTTGAACCCGGAGACGCCAACTTGAATTTTGCTAACGTTCCAAGAATAAAAAGGAACTATTTTTTTCATTAAATTTTTAAAATTATTTTAGATTTTTTCTTATATTTTTTGACGTATTTATCAAAAATAAAGACAAAATGGAAGTCTTCGCCCAGCTAGGGCGCAGAGAAGGGCGTGGACGGTCTTAATTTCTCCCCACGCCTCCTTATTCCTTCTACAAAAAAAAATCATTGAAGATCTTTTCGAACAAATTTATTTACAAAATAATTAGTAAATTTAAATTTATGTTCTTCGACGCGAGACACTTTTAGAACTGAGAGTCAGATGACTTGACAATGAAAAAGAATAAATAAATAAACATATGTTTTTACATCTCCCCCCTTCAAGAAAGTTTCTGCGGAAAGAACGGTATTAATTTAGAACTGTAAAAAAATTTATATTTTTCTTCTTTTTTCCACTCGCAACTTCATAAAACGACGTCGAAAGTCTTTTCTTAATAGGAAACGGTCCAACATCCATTGATTCTATTAGGTAATCGCTTTTGTCGAATTTATTATGGAAGATTTTGATAATAAAATTTTATGAATTTTCAAATTTTGTTTTTCATTTGGTATTAAATATCAGTTAATTTTGTCCAACGACAAAGCCTGAATGTTGAAATCCGAATCGCCAACTTTCGTCAATCTTATTTATTCAAATTATTTACAAAATAATTAGTAAATTTAAATTTATGTTCTTCGACGCGAGACACTTTTAGAACCGAGAGTCAGATGACTCGACAATGAAAAAGAATAAATAAATGAAACATATGTTTTACAATCATAAAATGGAACTTCTCCGCAAAAAAACAAAAGATGTAAAAAGGAGGAATGTTAAAAAATAAATAAATAAGGGCGTCCTCCACCGGGTATGAAAATTTCGGAACCACGTTTCTTTGGTCCTATTTGGAATTTTTGAGATTTTTTTTTTTAATCGCCATGAAATTGCAGCGAAATTACCACACAGATAAAACGAAAGATGTTAAAAGGAGGAATGTTAAAAAAAAATAATTAAGGGTTGCTTGTCTCAAAATCGAATAAAAAGAAGTTGATTTTTGGAATTTCCCCTAATCCGTCTTCTAAAAGGCTTCTTTGTATTATTAACTCGGGAATATTTCTTCTTGTTAAAAGTAGTTAAAAATAGTTTTCCTTCTAGAAAATTCTTCAGGAAAAAGAACCCCTCGTCTACCTGACCACGGGTTTTATCAATCTTCTTGCAAGTTCAAAATTAGATTTCTGAGGCCAAAATTGTTTTGATGGTTTAAAATATTTTAAGCTCAAAACTTTTTTCCTAAAATGAGCCGGCAAAGCATACCTCCCCACCAAAAAAAAAACCGACGTGGAGAGTATCACAATAACTTCTTGAGTAAGTTAAAAACCACCTGAAAATTTGTAAAGAAGGGGTTTTTTTTTGTACAAATTCTCAGGGAGCTCAAAACCCAGTAACGGGGGGGGGGGGGGTAATTGGCCAGGAAGTGAAGATTTAGTCAGGAAAAAGAGAAAAAAAAAGCAGAACATAGGGGGGTTTATTAGACGAAAAGTCCGAAGCAAAAAGATCAAAAATTTGGTAATAAGGGGAGAAATCCAGCTGAATCAAGTAGATCTCAACGAATAAAATTTAAGGAACGTGGAAACGAAATTGAAATTAGGTACGAATGGCTCTGTCAAGACTTAAATTGGATGTTACCATAGCAGCAAGTTAAAGAGAAAGAGGAAAAAAAACTTACCTTCAGATTTTGATGGGGAGCGTGGAACTTATCGCCTTAGGAAAAATCACAAACCTGTTATGCGTTTAGCTTCTTAGGATTTCAATATCTGGCAGAAACATCAATGGTCATGAGAAAGCTGAAATATGAGATTAAAAATGTCGAACAGCCATGTAAATCTCTGCGAAAACAGTAATTTTGAGGCAAAACATGCATACAGTTGTACACTGAAAAGATGAAAAACTGCGCCAAGTATTATAAAAATATTGAAGCAGTTATCCGTAATGTATAGATAATGTTGGGGAGTCATATAAAATGTTTTAAATTATTATAAAATAATAAAACAATAGATGTCCCGTAAAAATTTTCTTTTTTTGAATATGAGGAAAAAGAGACTTACCAAAAAATGGATCCTCTGCAGGGGGACGAAAGAGAATGGTTTCTGAAATCCTTTGAAAAGCCAATAAGCTTCTCAATACCAACCAGGGCGACCCTTGGCCCAACCCTACTTGCAACCAATGGTGGCCTAAGCTCTGAACCTGGAAAGACCAGTTTACGTTAATTTTTTTGTTAATATAATTTTGTTGATTTCAAAATAACAAAAAAAAATTATCTAAAGCTATTACTTTGAATTCTTACCTTGCGATGCACAGTATCAGAATTTTGATGGCGTCTCTTTAGTATCAACGCGTGTCCTAAACTAAGCGGGGGAAAAAAGTGAAACGGCTTCATCTGATGGCCTGCAAGAAAAAAAAAAAAGATTAGATTAGTCGAGGCAATGGGGTTAGAGCATTCATATTAATCCATTAGAAGCAGATCCTAATTCAACAACGTAGGTATATGAACCACCAATAGCCAGCACTACTAAACTTAATTTTATTTCCAAAAATAAGCGCAGCAGTAAAGGCGATCAAACAATTCATCAACTGACTGCAGACACTATCATAAATAACTTATGTCTAATTTACAACAATATTAATCTTAAGTAAGCAATACATGCTTATAAACTCACTTGAAGAGAGCGGTAATTTGCTCATTTATGAAGGACAACTTTGAACAAAGTTTGCCTGCTGCTTGAACAGCAAATGGTTAACAACAACGTAGGTATATGAACCATCAACTGCCTGCACTACTAAACTTAATTTTATTTCCAAAAAAAAGCTCAGCAGTATAGGCGATCGAACAGTTCATCAAGTGACTCCAAACACTATCATAAATCATCGCTAAGTACAAATGTTCCAACAAAAAATTTCTCATATTTCTCTACTTTGAAGAGATCTGTATTTTGATTCATAAAATGAAAGACTAGGCTAACCAGATGTCTCCTTTCACCAACTGAAGAAAAGAGATTGGTTAGAAAATCCTTTCAAAAGCCAATAAGCTTCTTAATACCAAGTAGGTCGGCCCCTTGGCTCCCCAATACTGAAACTCTTGATTTGAAAACACTATGGCGGCCAACTCAAGCATAATTGTTGTAAAAATACGAATAATAAATTAAAAATTTTAAAAATACATACCTAACAAAAATGTTGATACTCAAATGGTGAATACTAAGCCCTCAACATGCTCCTTTAGAACTTGATAAGTATACTATATAAACAACTAAAGAAGTTCTAAAGGGCTGTTGCAATGGCTTGAAAATTTCCTGATCGAAGAAAAGCTGCAGAATATGAAGAGGAGTGCATTTGTGGACTCCAAAGATCAAAATGATGAATACTAAGCCTTTTGAAAGTGCACCATTAGAAACTCTTCAATTTTTTACAAAAACAATTGAAGAAATTCTAACGGTCTGTCTCAAAGGCTTAAAAACTTAAGATTTGTAAAAAATCTTTGAAGAAGCTGCATTCTGACCCTAGGTAATTATTATTGCTGAAAAGACAGCTCAGGAAGAAACAGAGAGACACTTCGGCAGAGAAATCCTCAAGTACAGCAGCCAAAGAACTTAAGGTTTTCTCTACAGAAATATCCAAAATCCTGAAGGTATAATTTCTCCTGAATTTTCTGAAGAATATATATATCGCTCCCTGGACTGTTTTAGCTGAATGCAACCATAAGACAGTCCAGACAGAAATACTTTAAATTTAAAACGTAAAAATGCGTGGAAAATACATTTCAAAAAGTGTAAAATTCTTACCTTAAGACATGCAGACTATTTCAGCAAAGAACTTAAGGTTTTCTCTACACAAATATCCGAGGTCAGCGAATTTTCTGAAGACAAAAAACATCGCTCCCTGGTCTGTCTCAGCAAACTACAACAAATGTGCATTTTGTCTAAGACAGTCCAGAAAGAAATATTTTAAATTCCAAACGTGAAAATGCGAGGAAAACACATTTCAAAGTTAAAGAGCGTGCAGGGGATGATATCGAAACAGGCAACCTCGGCTGTGATATGTTTTCAAATATCACACCTGCGGTCACCCTTTCAATAATTCTCCACTTCAAAGAAACAATCTGCAGATACTAAGCTTCAACAGTTTGGACTCTGAAGATCAAGATGGTGGATAGTAAGCCTTTTGAACGTGCACCTTTAGAACTTCTTCAATTTTTACAAAAACAATTAAAGAAATTCTAACGGGTTGTCTTAAAGGCTTCAAGTTTGAAATTAACACTATATTAGCCTCACACAAAAAATAAGAATGACGTTCAAGCTGTACAGAAATTTGTCCAAGAGTCTTGAAGAATTGTAGAAAAGCTTTTTAGTGGAACAGCTTGCACGTTCCGAAATAAACGGTAAGTACAAGTGTTCCAACAAAAAACTTTTTCATATCACCACTTGTCTTTAATTTATGATGAAAGTCATAAGTTTGCAAAGCAATCCTGCTGCAGATTAAGAATGAGGTTTCAAATACACATAAGTAGGACAATCCTTCCCTATTGTTAAGAAAAAAAAATGAATAAATAGAAGTATAATACCATGTAGTATCAAGAAGTTTAACAGGAGATGAAGCAGAAAGACACTTGCGTAGAGGAATCCTCATGTAGCTCAAAAATTAGAGCAGGAGTTAAGGAAACGGCTTCTAAGGAAACGGCTTCAATCGATAGAGCTGCAACAAAAAGGATTAGATTAGTTGAGGCAATTGAAGGTGCAATTTAATTATAATAAAGCGTAATTCAATATCGTAGGTATATGAACAATCAACAAGCCTGCACTTCCACCTTAATTTTTATTCACAAAAATAGAAGCAGAAGTAAAGGCAATCGATCAATTCAAGTTCTATCAGGATCGCCATTGCTGAAAACAAAAACCACGCTTCACGATGATGTATCGCCTTTCAACTGCCCAGACAACTGCTCAGAATTTGATTCCCAAAATTAAGGGCAGAAGTCCAGGCAGTCGAAGAGAACAAAAACGAAAAGGAATGGAAGAAGTAGAAAGACTCTTCCATAGAGGAGACCTCAAGTATTGCAAACGATTTTAGCCAAAAAACTCGGTTTTCTCTACAGAAATATCTCGTAAGGTGATGAAGAAGCCGAATAGATGACATATCGCTCCCTGGACTGTCTCAGCAGTCTACAACAAATGTGCATTCTGTCCAAGACAGTCCAGAAAGAAATATTTTAAATTCCCAACACGAAAATGCGAGGAAAACACGTTTCAAAAGGAACAGGGTGTGCAGGGGATGATATCGAAACAGGCAACCTCGGCTGTGATATGTTTTCAAATATCACAACTGCGGTCACCCTTTCAATACTTCTCCACTTCGAAGAAACATGAGAGTGACAAATATGTGAGTGAATCTTTAAATTTTTTTCACTTAATATGACTGTTCCATAAGAAATAATATAATGTTTTGAATATGAGGAAAAAGAGACTTACCAAAAAATGGATCCTCTGCGTGGACGAAAAGAGAATGGTTTCTGAAATCCTTTGAAAAGCCAATAAGCTTCTCAATACCAACCAGGGCGACCCCTTGGCCCAACCCTACTTGCAACCAATGGTGGCCTAAGCTCTGAACCTGGAAAGACCAGTTTAGGTTAATTATTTTGTTGATTTCAAAATAACCATAAACAAATTATCTAAAGCTTTTAATTTGAATTCTTACCTTGTGATGCACAATATCAGAATTTTGAAGGTGTCTCTTTAGTATCATATGCCTGCACATCTCCGCGAGTCCTAAACTAAGCGGGAAAAAAAGAGAAACGGCTTCATCTGATGGCCTGCAAGAAAAAAAAAAAGATTAAATTAGTCGAGGCAGTCGGGTTAGAGCATTCATATTAATCCATTAGAAGCAGATCCTAATTCAACCACGTAGGTATATGAACCATCAACTGCCTGCACTACTAACTTAATTTTTTTCCAAAAAAAGCTCAGCAGTAAAGGCGATCGAAAGTTCATCAAGTTACTCCAAACACTATCATTAATAACTTATGTCTAATTCAGAACAATATTAATCTTAAGTGAGAAATACATGCTTATACTTACTTGAAGAGAGTGGTAATTTGCTAATTTATGAAGGACAACTTTGAACAAAGTTTGCCTGCTGCTTGAACAGCAAATGGTTAACAACAACGTAGGTATATGAACCATCAACTGCCTGCACTAATAAACTTAATTTATTTCCAAAAAAGCTCACCAGTATAGGCGATCGAACAGTTCATCAAGTGACTGCAAACACTATCATAAATCATCGGTAAGCACAAATGTTCCAACAAAAAATTTCTCATATTCTCTAATTTGAAGTGACCTCTATTTTGATTCATAAAATGAAAGACTAGGCTTACCAAATGTTTCCTTTCACCACCTGAAGAAAAGGGATTGGTTTGAAAATCCTTTCAAAGCCAATAAGCTTCTTACTACCAAGTAGGTCGGCCCCTTGGCTCCCCCAATACAGAAACTCTTGATTTGAAAACACTATGGCGGCCAACTCAAACATAATAGTTGTAAAAATAAGAATAAAAAATTAAAATTTTAAAAATACAAACTAACAAAAATGTTGATACTCAAATGGTGAATACTAAGCCCTCAACATGCTCCTTTAGGACCCGATTAGTATTATATTTAAAAAAAACTAAAGAAGTTCTAAAGGGCTGTAGCAATTTCGAAAATTTCCTGACGATGAAAAGTTGCTGATTATGAAGAGGAACACATTCGTGGACTCCGAAGATCAAAATGATGAATAGTAAACCTTTTGAAAATACACCTTTAGAAGCTCTTCAAGTTTTTACAAATGCAATTGAAGAACTTCTAACGGATTGTCTCAAAGGCTTAAAAAATTTTAAAGTAACACTATATTAGCCTCACTCAAAAAGAATCAATGACTTGTGAATTATTGGATTATTATAATTGTGGATGTTTGCTGACAATCAGAAGACATCCGACTGGGCATGGTCTACTATAATTCAATATTTTCACATAATCAGACGACTTTAGCAGGATGTTCTATAAATGATAAAAACTGCTAGAATACAATCAGAATTAACTGTAAAACTCTTTGAAGAAGCTGCATTCTGACCCTCTTCGGCAGAGAAATCCTCAAGTACAGCAATCAAATACAGCAAAGAACTTAAGGTTTTCTCTACAGAAATATCCAAAATCCTGAAGGTATAATTTTCTCCTGAATTTTCTGAAGACGACATATCGCTCCCTGGACTGTTTTAGCTGAATGCAACAAACAAGCGTTCCGTCATAAGACAGTCCAGAAAGAAATACTTTAAATTTAAAACGTAAAAATGCGTGGAAAATACATTTCAAAAAGTGTAAAATTCTTACCTTAAGACATGCAATATCAGAACTTTGATCGCCTCTTTGTCTTAACTGCCGGCTGCATAACTGCGAGATTCAGAGCCCAAAAATAAGAGCAGGAGGTAGTGGAACGGCTTCAATTGACTGCAACAAAAAGGATTAGATTAGTTGAGGCAATCAAAGGTTTAAATTAATTACAATAAAGCTTAATTCAATATCGTAGGTATATGAACGATCAACAAGCCTGCTCTACTGCTTTTATTTTCATTCAAAAATAGAAGTAGAAGTAAAGGCAATCGATCAATTCAAGTTCTATCTGGATCGCCATTGCTGAAACAAAACCACGTTTACGACGATTTTTCTAAGACGATTTATCGCCTTTCAACTGCCCGAATACCTGATCTACACTTGATTCACAAATATAGGGCAGGAGTCCAGGCAGTCGAAGAGAAAACGAACAAGAACAGGAAGAAGCAAAGACACTTCCACAGAGAAAAACTCCAAAGCTGCTGACATTTAGCAAAGAATTAAAGGTTTTCTCTACAGAAATATCCGAAATCGTGACGAAGCTGAATTTTCTTATTGTAGGTACATGTATGAATGATCAACGAGCCTAGACTACGGCTTTTTTTTAATTCCCAAAAATAAAAGCAGAAGTAAAGGCTATCAATCAATTCACGTTTATCTGGAAATTACAGCAAAAACAAGATAATCTGAAGTGATTCCTTGCAGAAATACAAAGACAAAAGTGTTGAATGGTTTGATGAATGCGATGAAAACAATAGTACAAGCAATATATCATGCAGCGATGATTTAGAGATACATTCGTAGATTTGTATTGAAGCGTTTAATGACTATCAATGCCTCTCACTTCCACGGTCAATAGAAAAAACTAATTAACAGTAGAAGTAAAAGGAATCGAAAAGTCATTGGTTTGAAGTAGATGTTAACTCATTTATACAGGAATAACTGCGATCAGTGGATTTTAGATGTCACCAGTTTGATGTCTAAAGATTGACTGCAGCAACAAGCATTCAACCTTAAGACAGTCAAAAAAGTAACAAACAGTGAGAGATTGCTAGCAGAAAATAAATACAATACTAGAGCACTTTTAATCCTTAGAAAAAAGTTTGCATGCAATTTAATGCCAAAGGATATGAGTTGATCGGAAAATTGGCACAACATTGATAAGAATTATGTTCAGAAATACCTCCAAACTCCTGCTGTCCTTTATTGTACGCCACAGGAAAACGTCTTTCAAAAATTGAGTAGCTTTAACTTATGCTATAAGGTGAAGTTCTAACCTAAAATGAAAAAAAAGTTAGATATCAGTGAGAGCAACCTCAGAGAAAACCACAAAGAATGCATAAAAAATACCATAATTTGCCTTAAGAGAGCGTATAAACAGGAATTCAATATCGTAGGTATATGAACGATCAACATGCCTAAACTACGGCTTTTTTTTAATTCCCAAAAATAAAAGCAGAAGTGAAGGCGATTGATCAATTCACGTTTCAAGAGGTTATCTCCAGGAACAGGAAGAAGCAGAAAGACACTTTCGTAGAGGAAACCTCAAGAGCTGCAAACTATTTCAGCAAAGAACTTAAGGTTTTCTCTACACAAATATCCGAGGTCAGCGAATTTTCTGAAGACAAAAAACATCGCTCCCTGGACTGTTTCAGCAATCTACAACAATGTGCATTTGGTCTAAGACAGTCCAGAAAGAAATATTTTAAATTCCAAACGTGAAAACCGAAGAAAATACATTTCAAAAGGTATAGAGCGTGCAGGGGATGATATCGAAACAGGCAACCTCGGCTGTGATATGTTTTCAAATATCACACCTGCGGTCACCCTTTCAATACTTCTCCACTTCGAAGAAACAATCTGCAGATACTAAGCCTTCAACAGTTTGGACTCTGAAGATCAAGATGGTGGATAGTAAGCCATTAGAACGTGCACCTTTAGAACTTCTTCAATTTTTTACAACAACAATTAAAGAAATTCTAACGGGTTGTCTTAAAGGCTTCAAGTTTTAAATTAACAATATATTAGCCTCACACAAAAATAAGAATGACTTATCGATTATTATTATAATAATTGTTGCGGATGTTCGTTGACAAAGGTTATTATTATTCAAATGTCACTAGCAATGGTACCAAAATGCCAGATCAAGAAGCATTTCCTTAGAGAAAACCTCAAATACTGCAGATATTTAGCAAAATAACTTGAGGTTTTCTCTACAGAAACATCCGACGTACTAAACGTTTTAGCTGTACAGAATTTGTCCAAGAGTCTTGAAGAATTGTAGAAAAGCTTTTTAGTGGAACAGCTTGCACGTTGCGAATTCAACGGTAGGTACAAGTTCCAACAAAAAACTTTTTCATATCACCACTTGTCTTTAATTTATGATGAAAGTCAGAAGTCTGCAAAGCGATCCGGCCGCAGATTGAGAATGAGGTTTCAAATACACTTACGTAGGACAATCCTTCCCTATTGTTAAGAAAAAAAAAATAAATAGAAGTATAAATACCATGTAGTAATAAAGAAGTTCAACAGGAACGAGATGACGCAGAAAGACACTTCCGTAGAGGAATCCTCATGTAGCTCAAAAATTAGAGCAGGAGTTAAGGAAACGGCTTCAATCGATGGAGCTGCAACAAAAAGGATAAGATTAGTTGAGGCAATCAAAGGCTCAAAGTTAATTACAATATAGCGTAATTCAATATCGTAGGTATATGAACGATCAACAAGCCTTCACTTCTGTCTTAATTTTTATTCACAAAAATAAAAGCAGAAGTAAAGGCAATCGATCAATTCAAGTTCTATCTGGATCGCCATTGCTGGAAACAAAAACCACGTTTCACGATGATGTATCGCCTTTCAACTGCCCGAACAACTGCTCTTAATTTGATTCCCAAAATGAAGGGCAGAAGTCTAGGCTGTCGAAGAGAACGAAAACGAACACGAACTGGAAAAAGTAGAAAGACTCTTCCATAGAGGAGACCTCAAGTATTGCAGACAATTTTAGCAAAAAACTTAAGGTTTTCTCTACACAATATCCGAGGTCAGCGAATTTTCTGAAGACAAAAAACATCGCTCCCTGGACTGTCTCAGCAATCTACAACAAATGTGCATTTTGTCTAAGACAGTCCAGAAAGAAATATTTTAAATTCCAAACGTGAAAACCGAAGAAAACACATTTCAAAAGGTATAGAGCGTGCGGGGGATGATATCGAAACAGGCAACCTCGGCTGTGATATGTTTGCAAATATCACACCTGCGGTCACCCTTTCAATACTTCTCCACTTCGAAGAAACAATCTGCAGATACTAAGCCTTCAACAGTTTGGACTCTGAAGATCAAGATGGTGGATAGTAAGCCTTTAGAACGTGCACCTTTAGAACTTCTTCAATTTTTTACAAAACAATTAAAGAAATTCTAACGGGTTGTCTTAAAGGCTTCAAGTTTGAAATTAACACTATAGCCTAACACAAAAAATAAGAATGACTTATGGATTATTATAATAATTGTTGCGGATGTTCGTTGACAATCAGAAGTCATCTGCCTGGGTATTGTCCGCTATAATTCAATATCTTCCCATATAGCAAGCAACGCCCAATCAGATGACTTAAGAACTGCAAAACTTCCTTGAAGTAACTGCATCCTAAAAAAGGTTATTATTATTCAAATGTCACTAGCAATGGTACCAAAATGCCAGATCAAGAAACAGAAAGACATTTCCGTAGAGAAAACCTCAAATACTGCAGATATTTAGCAAAATAACTTGAGGTTTTCTCTACAGAAACATCCAAGGTACTAAACGTTCAAGCTGTACAGAAATTTGTCCAAGAGTCTTGAAGAATTGTAGAAAAGCTTTTTAGTGGAACAGCTTGCACGTTGCGAATTCAACGGTAGGTACAAGTGTTCCAACAAAAAACTTTTTCATATCACCACTTGTCTTAATTTATGATGAAAGTCAGAAGTCTGCAAAGCAATCCTGCTGCAGATTGAGAATGAGGTTTCAAATACACTTACGTAGGACAATCCTTCCCTATTGTTAAGAAAAAAATGAATAAATAGAAGTATAAATACCATGTAGTAATCAAGAAGTTCAACAGGAACGAGATGACGCAGAAAGACACTTCCGTAGAGGAATCCTCATGTAGCTCAAAATTAGAGCAGGAGTTAAGGAAACGGCTTCAATCGATGGAGCTGCAACAAAAAGGATAAGATTAGTTGAGGCAATCAAGGCTCAAAGTTAATTACAATATAGAGTAATTCAATATCGTAGGTATATGAACGATCAACAAGCCTTCACTTCTGTCTTAATTTTATTCACAAAAATAAAAACAGAAGTAAAGGCAATCGATCAATTCAAGTTCTATCTGGATCGCCATTGCTGGAAACAAAAACCACGTTTCACGATGATGTATCGCCTTTCAACTGCCCGAACAACTGCTCTTAATTTGATTCCCAAAATGAAGGGCAGAAGTCTAGGCTGTCGAAGAGAACGAAAACGAACACGAACTGGAAAAAGTAGAAAGACTTCCATAGAGACCTCAAGTATTGCAGACAATTTTAGCAAAAAAACTTAAGGTTTTCTCTACAGAAATATCTCGTAAGGTGATGAAGAAGCTGAAAAGATGACATATCGCTACCTGGACTGTCTCAGCAGCCTACAACAAATATGCATTCTGTCCAAGACAGTCCAGAAAGAAATATTTGAAATTCCAAACGTGAAAACCGAAGAAAACACATTTCAAAAGGTACAGAGCGTGCGGGGATGATATCGAAACAGGCGACCTCGGCTGTGATATGTTTTCAAATACCACAACTGCAGTCACCCTTTCAATACTTCTCCACTTCGAAGAAACAATTTGCAGATACTAAGCCTTCACACCCCATCTAGAATTTCAGTATTTAATACAATAAAACTACTAAAGAAATTCTAAAGGTTTTTCGCGAAGGCCTAAAAAATAGTATTTAAAAAATAGAATAATATTTGATGCAAGTTTAGATTTATAATATAATTTTTGGCTTGATTTCTAGAATATGTGAGTGAATTTTTAAATTTTCTTGACTGTTCCATAAGATACAATATAATGTTTTGAATATATGGAAAAGAGACTTACCAAAAAATGGATCCTCTGGAGGGGGACGAAAAGAGAATGGTTTCTGAAATCCTTTGAATAGCCAATAAGCTTCTCAATACCAACCAGGGCAACCCCTTGGCCTAACCCTACTTGCAACCAATGGTGGCTCTAACCTGGAAAGACCAGTTTGGGTTAATTGTTTTGTTGATTTCAAAATAACAATAAAAAAATTATCTAAAGCTTTCAATTTGAATTCTTACCTTGTGATGCACTATATCAGAATTTTGATGGCGTCTCTTTCGTATCACCTGCATGCACATCTCCGCGAGTGCAAAACTAAGCGGGGAAAAAAGAGAAACGGCTTCATCTGATGGCCTGCAAGAAACAAAAAAGGTTAGATTAGTCGAGGCAATCGGGTTAGAGCATTCATGTTAATTCATTCGAAGCAGATCCTAGGTCACGCACAACGTAGGTATATGAACCATCAATAGCCTGAACCACTAAACCTAATTTTATTTCCAAAAATAAGCGCAGCAGTAAAGGCGATCGAACAGTTCATCAAGTGACTCCAAACACTATCATAAATAACTTATGTCTAATTTAGAACAATATTAATCTTAAGTGAGAAATACATGCTTATACTTACTTGAAGAGAGTGGTAATTTGCTTATTTATGAAGAACAACTTAGAACAAAGTTTCCCTGCTGCCTGAACAGCAAATGGTTAACAACAACGTAGGTATATGAACCATCAACTGCCTGCACTAATAAACTTAATTTTATTTCCAAAAAAAAGCTCAGCAGTATAGGCGATCGAACAGTTCATCAAGTGACTGCAAACACCATCATAAATCATCGCTAAGTACAAATATGTTCCAACAAAAAATTTCTCATATTTCTCAAATTTGAAGTGACCTCTATTTTGATTCATAAATGAAAGACTAGGCTTACCAAATGTTTCCTTTCACCACCTGAAAAAGACATTGGTTTGAAAATCCTTTGAAAAGCCAATAAGCTTCTCAATACCTACCAGGGCGCCCCTTGGCCCAACCCTAATTGCAACCAATGGTGGCCTTAGCTCTGAACCTGTAAAGACTGTTTGGGTTAATTTTTTGGTGATTTAAAAATAACAATAAAAAAATCATCTAAAGCTTTTAATTTGAATTCTTACCTTGCGATGAACAATATCAGAATTTTGATGGCGTCTCTTTCGTATCACCTGCATGCACATCTCCGCGAGTCCCAAACTAAGCGGGAAAAAAAGAGAAACGGCTTCATCTGATGGCCTGCAAGAAAAAAAAAAAGATTAGATTAGTCGAGGCAATCGAGTTAGAGCATTCATGTTAATTCATTCGAAGCAGATCCTAATTCAACAACGTAGGTATATGAACCATCAACTGCCTGCACTACTAAACTTAATTTTATTTCCAAAAAAAAGCTCAGCAGTAAAGGCGATCGAACAGTTCATCAAGTGACTCCAAACACTATCATAAATCATCAGTAAGCACAAATGTTCCAACAAAATATTTCTCATATTTCTCTACTTTGAAGAGATCACTATTTTGATTCATAAAATGAAGACTAGCTTACCAGATGTCTCCTTTCACCACCTGAAGAAAAGAGATTGGTTTCAAATCCTTTCAAAAGCCAATAAGCTTCTTAATACCAAGTAGGTCGGCCCCTTGGCTCCCCCAATACTGAAACTCTTGATTTGAAAACACTATGGCGGCCAACTCAAGCATAATAATTGTTGTAAAAATAAGAATAATAAATTAAAAATTTTAAAATACATACCTAACAAAAATGTTGATACTCAAATGGTGAATACTAAGCCCTCAACATGCTCCTTTAGGACCTGATTAGTATTCTATAAAAAACAACTAAAGAAGTTCTAAAGGGCTGTCGCAATGACTTGAAAATTTCCTGATCGAAGAAAAGCTGCAGAATATGAAGAGGAGTGCATTTGTGGACTCCAAAGATCAAAATGATGAATACTAAGCCTTTTGAAAGTGCACCATTAGAAACTCTTCAATTTTTTACAAAAACAATTGAAGAAATTCTAACGGTCTGTCTCAAAGGCTTAAAAAACTTAAGAATTGTAAAAACTCTTTGAAGAAGCTGCATTCTGACCCTAAGGTAATTATTATTGCTGAAAAGACAGCTCAGGAAGAAGCAGAGAGACACTTCGGCAGAGAAATCCTCAAGTACAGCTGCCAAATACAGCAAAGAACTTAAGGTTTTCTCTACAGAATATCCGAAATCCTGAAGCTATAATTTTCTCCCGAGTTTACTGAAGACGATTTTTTTTTTTTTTTTTGTTAATTGTATTAAGCCAGGGCTTTTTACAAAGGGGGAGGGGATCAGACCCAGGCGGGGACTTTCGCCATAATGCCATGGCGCCCTTTTGGGCCAACTACCAGTAGTGGCCTAACTAAATTATCCACAGATTTTGTAGAGGGATATTTTTAATTGGAATTTTACTTCCACCAAAAATCCCTATACCCAACCTGGGATCGAACCCGGTCTTCCGTGGTGAGAGTCAAAGACTGAACCACCAGCCACGGAGCCGGTTGAAGACGATATATATCGCTCGCTGGACTGTTTTAGCTGAATGCAACAAACAAGCGTTCCGTCATAAGACAGTCCAGAAAGCAATACTTCAAATACGTCAAATACAGCAAAGAACTTAAGGTTTTCTCTACATAAATATCCGAGGTCAGCGAATTTTCTGAAGACAAAAAACATCGCTCCCTGGTCTGTCTCAGCAAGCTACAACAAATGTGCATTTTGTCTAAGACAGTCCAGAAAGAAATATTTTAAAATGCAAGGAAAATACATTTCAAATGGTATAGAGCGTGCAGGGGATGATATCGAAAAAGGCAACCTCGGCTGTGATATGTTTGCAAATCACACCTGCGGTCACCCTTTCAATACTTCTCCTCTTCGAAGAAACAATCTGCAGATACTAAGCCTTCAACAGTTTGGACTACAAAAACAATTAAAGAAATTCTAACGGGTTGTCTTAAAGGCATCAAGTTTGAAATTAACACTATATTAGCCTCACACAAAAATAAGAATGACGTTCAAGCTGTACAGAATTTGTCCAAGAGTCTTGAAGAATTGTAGAAAAGCTTTTTAGTGGAACAGCTTGCACGTTGCGAATTCAACGGTAGGTACAAGTGTTCCAACAAAAAACTCTTTCATATCACCACTTGTCTTTAATTTTTTGTGCATAGCCATCGCTGGACGTCGCCCAATTTGTGAAACCGATATTTAAACCCTTCCAAGACGTAAATTTCTTTACCTCTGTCGCTGAAACCTTTAGACCCGGAAGGAAGAGAAGACATGATTTAACACTCGGAAAAAAAACAGAAAGTGTAAAGAGTAAGTGGGAAGATCCACGATAGTGAACGGGTCGCAATTGGTAGTGGCCTAAAAAAACGGGTCGCAGTTCGTAGCTGGCCAGAAAAGTAACGGGTCGCAGTTCGTAGTCCGTCGAAAAAACCTCGGGACGCAATAGGTAGCGACGTAAAGCTCTGGGTCGCAGTTGGCTAACACCCATATGAACCATCAATAGCCAGCACTAAAAACTTAATTTTATTTCCAAAAATAAGCGCAGCAGTAAAGGCGATCAAACAATTCATCAACTGACTGCAGACACTATCATAAATAACTTATGTTTAATTTAGAGCAATATTAATCTTAAGTAAAATACATGCTTATAACTCACTTAAAGAGTGTAATTTGCTCATTTATGAAGGATACTTTGAACAAAGTTTCCGTGCTGCTTGAACAGAAAATGGTTAACAACAACGTAGGTATATGAACCATCAACTGCCTGCACTAATAAACTTAATTTTATTTCCAAAAAAAAGCTCACCAGTATAGGCGATCGAACAGTTCATCAAGTGACTGCAAACACTATCATAAATCATCGGTAAGCACAAATGTTCCAACAAAAAATTTCTCATATTTCTCTAATTTGAAGTGACCTCTATTTTGATTCATAAAATGAAAGACTAGGCTTACCAAATGTTTTCCTTTCACCACCTGAAGAAAGAGATTGGTTTGAAAATCCTTTCAAAAGCCAATAAGCTTCTTAATACCAAGTAGGTCGGCCCCTTGGCTCCCCCAATACTGAAACTCGTGATTTGAAACACTATGGCGGCCAACTCAAACATAATAGTTGTAAAAATAAGAATAAAAATTAAAATTTTAAAAATACATACCTAACAAAATGTTGATACTCAAATGGTGAATACTAAGCCCTCAACATGCTTCTTTAGGACCCGATTAGTTTCCTATAAAAAAAAACTAAAGATTCTAAGGGCTGTAGCAATTTCGAAATTTCCTGATCGATGAAAAGTTACTGATTATGAAGAGGAACACATTTGTGGACTCCGAAGATCAAAATGATGAATAGTAACCTTTTGAAAATACACCTTTAGAAGCTTCAAGTTTTTACAAATGCAATTGAAGAACTTCTAACGGGTCTCAAAGGCTTAAAAATTTTAAAGTAACACTATATTAGCCTCACTCAAAAAGAATCAATGACTTGTATTATTGGAATATTAAATTGTGGATGTTTGCTGACAATCAGAAGACATCCGATACTATAATTCAATATTTTCACATACAGTAAGCAACAATCAGACGACTTTAGCAGGATGTTCTATAAATAATAAAAACTGCTACAATACAATCAGATGACTTAAGAACTGTAAAAACTCTTTGAAAAGCTGCATTCTGACCCTAAGGTTATTAATATTGCCGAAAAGACAGCTCAGGAAGAAGCAGAAAGATACTTCGGCAGAGAATCCTCAAGTACAGCAGCGAATACAGCAAAGAACTTAAGGTTTTCTCTACAGAAATATCCGAAATCCTGAAGGTTTTTCTCCAGAATTTTCTGAAGACGATATATATCGCTCCCTGGACTGTTTTAGCTGAATGCAACAAACAAGCGTTCCGTCATAAGACAGTCCCGACAGAATACTTTAAATTTAAATGTACAAATGCGAGAAAAAAATGTTTCAAAAAGTGTAAAATTCTTACCTTAAGACATGCAAAATCAGAACTTCATCTTATCTGCCAGCTGCATAACTGCGAGATTAAGAGCCCAAAAATAAGAGCAGGAGGTAGTGGAACGGCTTCAATTGACTGCAACAAAATTCACCACCTGAAGAAAAGAGATTGGTTTCAAAATCCTTTCAAAAGCCAATAAGCTTCTTACTACCAAGTAGGTCGGCCCCTTGGCTCCCCCAATACTGAGACTCTTGATTTGAAAACACTATGGCGGCCAACTCAAACAAATTAGTTGTAAAAATAAGAATAAAAAATTAAAATTTTAAAAATACATACCTAACAAAAATGTTGATACTCAAATGGTGAATACTAAGCCCTCAACATGCTCCTTTAGGACCCGATTGTATTCTATAAAAAAAAAAACTAAAGAAGTTCTAAAGGGCTGTAGCAATTTCGAAAATTTCCTGATCGATGAAAAGTTGCTGATTATGAAGAGGAACACATTTGTGGACTCCGAAGAACAAAATGAGGAATAGTAAACCTTTTGAAAATACACCTTTAGAAACTCTTCAAGTTTTTACAAAAGCAATTGAAGAAATTCTAACGGGTTGTCTCAAAGGCTTAAAAAATTTTAAACTAACACTATATTAGCCTCACTCAAAAAGAATCAATGACTTGTGAATTATTGGAATATTATAATTGTGGATGTTTGCTGACAATCAGAAGACATCCGACTGGGCATGGTCTACTATAATTCAATTTTCACATACAGTAAGCAACAATCAGACGACTTTAGCAGGATGTTCTATAAATGATCAAACTGCTACAATACAATCAGATGACTTAAGAACTGTAAAAACTCTTTGAAAAAGCTGCATTCTGACCCTAACGTTATTATTATTGCCGAAAACAGCTCAGGAAGAAGCAGAAAGATACTTCGGCAGAGAAATCCTCAAGTACAGCAGCGAAATACAGCAAAGAACTTAAGGTTTTCTCTACAGAAATATCCGAAATCCTGAAGGTTTTTCTCCTGAATTTTCTGAAGACTTTTTAAATGTAAAAATGCGAGAAAACATGTTTCAAAAAGTGTAAAATTCTTACCTTAAGACATGCAATATCAGAACTTCATCTTATCTGCCGGCTGCATAACTGCGAGGCTCAGAGCCCAAAAATACGAGCAGGAGGTAGTGGAAGGACTTCAATCGGTGAAACTGCAACAAGTAGGATTAAATTAGTTGAGGCAATCAAAGGTTTAAGTTAATTATAATGAAGCATAATTCAATATCGTAGGTATATGAACGATCAACAAGCCTGCACTAAAGCTTATTTTTAATAAAAAAATAAAAGCTGAAGTAAAGGCAATCGATCAATTCAAGTTCTATCTGGATCGCCATTGCTGAAAACAAAAACCATGTTTCACGACGATTTTTAAGACGATGTATCGCTTTCAACTGCCCAGACAAGTGCTCTTAATTTGATTCCCAAAATATAGGGCAGAAGTCCAGGCAGTCGAAGAGAACGAAAACGAACAAGAACAGGAGGAAGCAGAAAGACACTTCCACAGAGAAAAACTCCAAAGCTGCTGACATTTAGCAAAGAATTAAGGTTTTCTCTACAGAAATATCCGAAATCGTGACGAAGCTGAATTTTCTTATCGTAGGTACATGCATGATCAACGAGCCTAGACTACGGCTTTTTTTTAATTCCCAAAAATAAAAGCAGAAGTAAGGCTATCATCAATTCACGTTTTTCTGGAAATTACAGCAAAAACAGATATCTGAAGTGATTCCTTGCAGAAATACAAAGACAAATGTGTTGAATGGTTTGATGAATGCGATGAACAATAGTACAAGCAATATATCATGCAGCGATGATTTAAAGATACATTCGTAGATTGGTGAACAAACCTTGTTTGATGAAGGTCACAGTCATTCGACTGAGCATTACTTTCTATAACTTCTCATATAGAAAGCAACGCACAATCAGATGGCATATGAAGTTATGATGAACTAAAATACAGAATACTGCTGTAGAGTGCCTGCAACCGGACAGATGTAGCATTGGTGCCATTTGTTGAAGCGTTTAATGACTATCAATGCCTCTCACTTCCACGGTCAATAGAAAAACTAATTAACAATAGAAGTAAAAGGAATGGGAAAAGTCATTTGTTTGAAGTAGAAGTTAACTCATTTATGCAGGAATGACTGCAATCAGCTAATTTTGAATGTCACCAGTTTGATGTCTAAAGGTTGATTGCAGCAACAGCATTCAACCTTAACAGTCAAAAAAGTACCAACAGAGAGAGATTGCTAGTAAAATAAATACAATACTAGATCGCGTTTATTACTTAGAAAAAAGTTTGCATGCAGTTTAATGCCAAGGATGAGATGATCGGAAACTTATGGCACAACATTGATAAGAATTATGATCAGAAATACCTCCAAACTCCTGCTGTCCTTTATTGTACGCCACAGGAAAACGTCTTCCAAAAATTGTAGTAGCTTTAACTTATGCTTGATAAGGTGAAGTTCTATCCTAAAATGAAAAAAAAAAGTTAGATATCAGTGAGAGCAACCTCAGAGAAAACCACAAAGAATGCATAATAAATACCTTAATTTGCCTTAAGAGAGCGTATAACAGGAATTCAATATCGTAGGTATATGAACGATCAACGTGCCTAAACTACGGCTTTTTTTAATTCCCAAAAATAAAAGCAGAAGTAAAGGCGATTGATCAATTCACGTTTCAAGAGGTTATCTCCAGGAACAGGAAGCAGAAAGAAACATCCGTAGAGGAAACCTCAAGAGCTGCAAACTATTTCAGCAAAGAACTTAAGGTTTTCTCTACACAAATATCCGAGGAAGCCGAATTTTCTTAAGACAATATCGCTCTCTGGACTGTCTCCTAAGATACAACAAACGTGCATTCTTCGTAAGACAGTCCTGAAAGAAATATTTTAAATTCAATACGTAAAAATGCGAGGAAAACACATTTCAAAGATATAAAGCGTGCGGGGGATGATATCGAAACAGGCGACCTCATCTGTGATATGTTTTCAAATATCACAACTGCGGTCACCCGTTTCAATACTTCTCCACTTCGAAGAACTAATTTGCGGATACTAAGCCTTCAACACCCCATCTAGAAGTTCAGTAATTAATACAATAAAACAACTAAAGAACTTCTAAAGGGCTGTCGCAAAGGCCTAAAATTTTTAAATTGGACATACAGTTTGTACAAAAATTTCTATTACAATAATTGAAAAACAAATTTACTCCAAATTATTAACTTAAAAACAAAGAAATTGGAGTTCTAAGTTTGAAAATAATTCAAATCCAAAAAAGTGCACATTAAACAATCAACGAGCCCCATAAGAATTCGCAAATTTTTACAAAAACTGCAAAAGCAGTTCTTAAGAGAAATCGTATATGTTTTAGTGCATTGAAATTGGTTCGAAATACAAAAAATAAAACTTAGAAAAGCAAGAGTGCTGCCGCAAATAGTGCCGTTGCCGGCGACAAGCGGATGGCATCCGTGAGAACAAGACAAAAAAAATAGCAAAAATGTTCAGAGCTGAAGGCTTCAAAATGTATAAGAGAAAGGTGACTTACCATGTTACTGCTACCAGGAACCACTTGAAACTGACCCTAAGGGCCTGCCGGGGGCTTTATATACCTACCGAGGGCTCACCTTTCACTTCCCCACCACCTACCATGGCGGCCATTGCTTTTTTTCCCTTTAAAAATAATTTAAAAATTAAATTAATTACTAAAATTCAAGTTATTAGGGAAATTTGGTTAATTTCAAATTTTAAAAAACGCTAGACAGACTGATCCCGTCATTTTTTGCGAATTTAAACAACAGGAAACGAAGATTCAACGAAAATTTGCCAAAAAACCGATTAAAAACCTGAAAATTTCCTGAAAAAAAGGATCCTTTTTATAAATTTGTATAATAAATTCTCGGCCAAAAGAGCGAACCCTAAAATCCTGGGAAGAGGTAAAAAAGGAGCTTCTCGCGCGAAAAAGGAATGAAAAAGGGCCTTTTATTTTTTCAATATAAAAACTGGTTAAAAGCGCTCTAAAAAGAGAATGCGAGTTTTTCCCAAGCTTATTTTCTAAAATTCTTGTACTACCTACTTTTTACATCTAAATTTGCATTCAATGTTAGGTTTTTGTTACCTCTTTACTGGTTATTATTCTGTGCTTTTAATAGTTTTAATTTATAAAATCTCAACAAAAACAAACATAAAATGCTTTCACTTCACTGATTAATAGTCAGAAAAGAAGCAGAACAATAACATAGTTCTTATAAGTTGGCAGCATTGTTGCAGCAGTGTACATATTCTTGAGTCAGAAAGATAAACGGAAAAAAATTCTGTTTTTATAAGTTGGCAGCACTGTTGCAGCAGTGTATACTTGAGTCAGAAAAGGAAAACGGAAAAAAATTCGGTTTTTATAATTTAGAATAAGAAACACAAAAGCATTGATGTCAATTATAAATTACATGAATTGGAAGAGAATCAAATATTTAAAAGGTGTTGGTAGCACTTGTTCTTTTACTTTATAAAGAAGGCTTTTGCGGACAAATCTTGGATGGTTGGATCGTATTTTTCAATTTTTGGCTTGATTTCTGGAATATGTGAGTGAATTTTTAAATTTTCTTGATCGAATATGACTCACTTCCGATTTCCCTTCGTTTTTTTCAGGGTACTGTTCCTCTTCTTATGGGTTAAGAAAACATCTTGTGCAGAACGAAGTTTTCAAAGTTTTCTTGGAAAAACCTTTTTTTCGTAGTTTTTTCCCTATTACCTGATATTCCAATTATCACAAATTCAAGCATCTTTGCATTCTGCATCACGAGAAGTCATCGCAAACGGCCTTTTTGCATGTTAAAACCCCAACTTTTTATTTCAGAAATGAAAATTAGCGGTTTTTGAAAAGATTTTTTCATTCGGACCATAAATTTTGAAATACACACGTCTTTTGTAGTTGCACATCAAAAGAAAAATTCCGTTAAAAAATCGCTAATTTATTTTCATATCTGAAGTAAGAAATTTGGGTTCTGACTTGAAAAAAGGCCGTTAGCGACATCTCATGACAAAAAGAAGTGAAATTTAAAAAAAAACGAGTACCTTTGGTCAATTTTAAGGGATTTTAGCGCGAAAAACGCTAAAATTTGACATTTTTTAAAGTTGTCAAAAATGGTCATATCGAAAAACGCTATAATTTGACATTTTTTAAAGTTGTCAAAAGTGGTCATATGGAAAAACGCTATAATTTGACATTTTTAAAGTTGTCAAAAATGGTCATATCGAAAAACGCTATAATTTGACATTTTTTAAAGTTGTCAAAAGTGGTCATATCGAAAAACGCTATAATTTGACATTTTTTAAAGTTGTCAAAAGTGGTCATATCGAAAAACGCTAAAATTTGACATTTTTTAAAGTTGTCAAAAACGGTCATATCGAAAAAACGCTATAATTTGACATTTTTTAAAGTTGTCAAAAATGGTCATATCGAAAAACGCTATAATTTGACATTTTTTAAAGTTGTCAAAAGTGGTCATATCGAAAAATGCTAAAATTTGACATTTTTTAAAGTTGTCAAAAATGGTCATATCGAAAACGCTATAATTTGACATTTTTTAAAGTTGTCAAAAATGGTCATATGGAAAAACGCTATAATTTGACATTTTTTAAAGTTGTCAAAAATGGTCATATCGAAAAACGCTATAATTTGACATTTTTTAAAGTTGTCAAAAGTGGTCATATCGAAAAACGCTATAATTTGACATTTTTTAAAGTTGTCAAAAATGGTCATATCGAAAACGCTAAAATTTGACATTTTTAAAGTTGTCAAAAATGGTCATATGAAAAAACGCTATAATTTGACATTTTTTAAAGTTGTCAAAAATGGTCATATGGAAAAACGCTATAATTTGACATTTTTTAAAGTTGTCAAAAATGGTCATATGGAAAAACGCTATAATTGACATTTTTTAAAGTTGTCAAAATGGTCATATGGAAAAACGCTATAATTTGACATTTTTTAAAGTTTCAAAAATGGTCATATGAAAAAACGCTATAATTTGACACTTTTTAAAGTTGTCATAAATGGTCATATGAATAGTAAAATGAACCGCAGATTACGAATCTAAAATAAAAATAGGGTTCCCATTTGAAAGAACGAAGTTTCTGTTGGGGGCACCCTGTATATCCAAACGCATTTTAAACTACACCATCAAATTCTTTGATTTAAATTAGGGGGGTCTACATTTAACTTTTTTTTCATAAAACCACTTTTTAACGCTCTCCCAGACTTATGCCATGTGTTTCCGGACACCCTGTATAATAATTAACATTATAATTTAACAGATGCAAAAAGACAATAAAATTAAAAAAATGCCTGATGTAAAAGGGAAACTACGGGGTCTTCCAGACCCCTTTTCCAGTTACCGAACCTCGGAGGGTATCACAATAACTTCTTTGAGGAAGTTAAAAATATTTTCAGTTTAATATTTGAGAATATTTTGTGTCCTACAAAATTTTTTCTTCAGACAATTATATTTAGAAATTCAAAGGATTTAGATAACGGATTAGTTTGAGGTTGAAGTCCGGAAAATGCCAGGTAGCGAGGGGTTGGTTTTCCCGTCCCAAGGCCGTTGAACCCGGAGACGCCAACTTGAATTTTGCTAACGTTCCAAGAAAAAAGGAACTATTTTTTTCATTAAATTTTTTAAAATTATTTTAGATTTTTTTCTTATATTTTTTGACGTATCTAGAACGAGGGGGTTGATTTTCTGGACAAAGAAGACGCCATTTGTATTTTATGAAAAAGAAAGGAACTACTTTTTCATTAATTTTAAACAAAAAAAAATTTTTTTTCTGAATAACTGAATAAAGTGATCAAGCATCAAATAAGAAAAAGACAAAATGGAAGCTTTCGCCCAGCCAGAAGGGGCGTGGACGGTCCTGATTACTCCCCCCGCCCCATGCTTGCAGGCGAAGGAAGGGATAAAGCAATTTAGAAATTAAGTTAAATTAAGTTAAATTAAGAAAAACTTATATGTAGCTTTTTTAAAAATGAAAATAGAACTTTTTTTAATTTACATTTTAATTATAATTGCGTGTGTGCGCAAGGGGGTTGATTTGAGGCGCTCCGAATACGAAGGGCGAACTCGACATCGGACAAATTTTTTTTTTTTTCATTTTCAGATTCTAGACCTTTTGAAGAATACACCCATGTAATTTTTATATTGAGTTTCCCCTTTTTTCCCCTTTAAAATACGTAACACAATAACTTCTTTAAGGAAGTTAAAACCGATATGCGGCAAAGCTCTACTCTCAACCTTTTTTATTTAATTTTTTTTTCTTTTCGAGATTTGGTGATTTTTAAAAAACCCTTTTCTCTATGATTCTATGATGATTCTATGATGATTCTATGATGATTCTATGATGATTCTGAAATCTCGCCACGAAAATTCCAGAGAGTGACTTTTCTGTCGAGTTCGCCCTTAACAGAAAACTTTAAAATGCGAATATCTCGAAACTACGTTTTATCGAGTTCGCCCTTCGTATTCGGAGCGCCTCATTTCAATTAACCAATAACAGAGGAAGAAAAGACTGTGATAACGGGTATCTCACGACGCGTTTCGGCTTAAAAAGCCTCGTCAGGTGAGCTATTCCCTCTATCACAATCATTTTATCTTTTCAACTTTTTTTTAAGTTAATCAAACAGGAAGAACTATCTTGGCTGGCCCCGACGGCCACTCCCTCAAGGAGAGAATTATCCGAAGCATTTTATTTAAAATTAAACATTTTTTGTGTTATTTTTGTACATTTTCTTTATAAAATTATAGGTATAACTGGAGAATACAGGGTGTCCGCAACACATGGCATATGTCTGGGAGAGCGTTTAAAAGTGGAATTTTTCTTTTTGATGCACAACTAAAAAAGATTGCTTTTTAACACATTCCTCCTAACCCACGACTCAGATATCTAGATATAGTAGTTATACATATACAGTGGCTCCCAGTAAAAATGATGCAAACGAAAACCTACACCTCGGACGCCAGCCACCTTCAATCCGTCAAAATCCAAATGCCAACGCATATGAAGGCACAATGATTCACTGTCATACACCAAATTCATACAGTCAAACATCATTGTGTCATTCATTGTGCCTTCATATGCGTTGGCATTTTTTTGACGGATTGAAGGTGGCTGGCGTCCGAGGTGTTTTTCGTTTGCATCATTTTTACTGGGAGCCACTGTACATAGCTGGATAAAGCGATATCTAGCTAACTATTATTCCAGACATATAGATATAGCCAAATGTGTATATGCAGGATGTCCGGAAACACATGGCAAACGTCTGAGAGAGCGTTAAAAAGTGGTTTTTTACCACTTTTACACCCCCACACCAATATAATCAAAGAATTGATGGTGTAGTTTAAAATGCGTTTGGATATACAGGGTGCCCCCAAGAACCTAACATCGTTATTTCAAATGAAACCCCTATTTTATTTCAGATTCGTAATCTTTGCAAAATTTCAAGTAGATTGACTATTCATATGACTTTTTGACAACTTTAAAAAATGTCAAATTATAGCGTTTTTTTCAATGACCATTTTGACAACTAAAAAATGTCAAATTATAGCGGTTTTTCATATGACCATTTTTGACAACTTTAAAAATGTCAAATTATAGCGTTTTTTTCATATGACCATTTTTGACAACTTTAAAAAGTGTCAAATTATAGCGTTTTTTCCACATGACCATTTTTGAAAACTTTAAAAAATGTCAAATTATAGCGTTTTTTCCATATGAACATTTTTGACAACTTTAAAAAATGTCAAATTATAGCGTTTTTTCAAATGACCATTTTTGAAAACTTTAAAAAATGTCAAATTATAGCGTTTTTTCATATGACCATTTTTGACAACTTTAAAAAATGTCAAATTATAGCGTTTTTCATATGACCATTTTTGACAACTTTAAAAAATGTCAAATTACAACGTTTTTCCATATGACATTTTTGACAACTTAAAAAAATGTCAAATTTTAGCGTTTTTCGCGCTAAAATCCCTTAAAATCGACCAAAGGTACTCATTTTTTATTAACTTCCACTTATTTTGTCATGAGATGTCGCTAACGGCCTTTTTTCAAGTTAGAGCCCAAATTTCATAATTCAGATATGAAAATTAGCGATTTTTTAACGGAATTTTCTTTTTGATGCGCAACTACAAAAGATGGTGTAGCTCTTTCAAAATTTATGTTCCGAATGAAAAAATCTTTTCAAAAACCGCTAATTTTCATTTTAGAAGATGAGAACCCTTATTTTTTATTTCAGATTCGTAAGTACGCAAAATTTCAAGTTGATTTGACTATTCATATGACCATTTCTGACAACTATGAAAAATGTCAAATTATAGCGTTTTTTCATATGACTATTTTTGACAACTTTAAAAAACGTCAAATTATAGCGTTTTCCATATGACCATTTTGACAACTTTAAAAAATGTCAAATTACAGCGTTTTTCCATAAGACTACTTTTGAAAACTTTAAAAAATGTCAAATTATAGCGTTTTTTTCATATGACCATTTTTGACAACTAAAAAATGTCAAATTATAGCGTTTTTTCATATGACCATTTTTGACAACTTTAAAAAATGTCAAATTATAGCGTTTTTTCATATGACCATTTTTGACAACTTCCTCCTAACCACGACTCAGATATCTAGATATAGTAGTTATACATATACATGGCTCCAGTCAAAATGATGCAAACGAAAACCTACACCACGGACGCCAGCCACCTTCATCCGTCAAAATCCAAATGCCAACGCATGAAGGCACAATGATTCACTGTCATACACCCAAATTCATACAGTCAAACATCATTGTGTCATTCATTGTGCCTTCATTTGCGTTGGCATTTGGATTTTGACGGATTGAAGGTGGCTGGCGTCCGAGGTGTAGGCTTTTGTTTGCATCAATTTTACTGGGAGCCACTGTACATAGCTGGATAAAGCGAAATATCTAGCTAACTATTATTCCAGACATATAGATAGATATTATAGCCAGATATGGGTATATGCAGGGTGTCCGGAAACACATGGCAAACGTCTGAGAGCGTTAAAAAGTGGTTTAATGAAAAAAAAAGTTAAATTTCGAGTTGATTTGACTATTCATATGACCATTTTTGAAACTTTAAAAAGTGTCAAATTATAGCGTTTTTCCATATGACCATTTTGACAACTTTAAAAACTGTCAAATTATAGCGTTTTCCCTCTATCACAATTTTCTATCTTTTCACTGTGCCGAGTGTATACCTTAATTTAATTCAAAGAATTTGATGGCGTAGTTTAAAATGCGTTTGGATATACAGGGTGCCCCCAACAGAAACTAACTTCGTTCTTTTTAATAGGAACCCCTTTTTTTTATTTTAGATTCGTAATCTACGCAAAATTTCGAGTTGATTTGACTATTCATATGACCATTTTTGAAACTTTAAAAAGTGTCAAATTATAGCGTTTTTCCATATGACCATTTTTGACAACTTTAAAACTGTCAATTATAGCGTTTTCCATATGACCATTTTGACAACTTTAAAAACTGTCAAATTATAGCGTTTTTTCCCTCTATCACAATTTTCTATCTTTTCACTGTGCCGAGTATGTATACCTTAATTTAACTCAAAGAATTTGATGGCGTAGTTTAAAATGCGTTTGGATATACAGGGTGCCCCCAACAGAAACTAACTTCGTTCTTTCTAATAGGAACCCCTTTTTTTTATTTTAGATTCGTAATCTACGCAAAATTTCGAGTTGATTTGACTATTCATATGTCCATTTTTGACAACTTTAAAAAATGTCAAATTTTAGCGCTTTTTGCGCTAATATCCGTTAAAATCGACCTAAGACTCATTTTTTTTAAATTCCACTTTTTTTTTTCCGAAGATTCCAACTGTCCAAAGAGCATCTTTGCATCCTGCATCACGAGAGTTCGTCACTAACGGCCTTTTTTCAAGTTAAACCCAAATTTTAGTTCAGAAATGAAAATTAGCGGTTGTTGAAAGGAATTTTTCTATCGGATCACAAATTTGAAAGAGCTACAGCGTATTTTGTGTTTGTGCTCAAAAATATTAAAATTTCGTTAACAAATCGCTAATTTTCATTTCTGAAGTATGAAATTTGGGTTCTAACTTGAAAAAAGGCCGTTAGCGACGAAATCTCATGATGCAGAAAGCGAAGATGCTTGAATTTAGTGAAATAAGCTTGAAATAAGTGGGAAAAAAAAGAGTCTCATAGGTCGATTTTAACGGATTTTAGCGCAAAAAACGCTAAAATTTGACATTTTTTAAAGTTGTCAAAATGGTCATAGGAATAGTCAATCAACTTGAAATTTTGCAAAGATTACGAATCTGAAATAAAAAATAGGGGTTCTCATTAGAAATAACGAACTTAGGTTCTGTTGGGGGCACCCTGTATATCCAAACCCATTTTAAACTACACCATCAAATTCTTTGATTTAAATTAAGGGGGGTTTAATTAACTTTTTTCATAAAACCAATTTTTAACGCGCTACCAGACATATGCCATGTTTTTCCGGACACCCTGTATATATGTATACATAAAAAAAAATAACTCTGGATAAGTCCTGACCAAAATAGTTTTTTTTTCATTTTTTTCCATCTAAATAAATTTCCCGAAAATCTTTTGCCAGTTGTTCTAGACGAATCTTTTTAATTTTTAAATAATTCTTAAAATGTCTTATTTTCTTGGAGCTTCCGAGGGTGGAAAAGAGAAAGGTGGAACGTTAAAATTTTAACGGGGCATGTATTGTCTCAGGTCAAAAGGCTTAACTTAAGCCCACCAAAAGGCAAAGGATTATAAATCTTCTAGTTTCAGTATTGAAGCATTATTCATTGGATTTCCCCATAATCGACCTTTTGTCAAAATTTTGAAGAAGCGGTATTTTCAACACTCCAACTTGAGTCTATTTTTGTAAAACTTCAAAATTCTTCAGAAATTTTTTTCTACATGTTTCCCACCTAGATTATTGTTGAATTTAAAAAATTGGTGTTAGAAACGCATTTTTAAATTATTTTTATTGCTCAGAAGGAAGAAATAAAGCGTTCGTTACTTTTTCGCATTCCTTCCTTGAAGTTGTCCCTTCTGGTTTCCGTTATTTCAAGGTAGCTCTTGAGCATTAAGGAGTCTTCGAACGGAGGGCTCACAATTATTTAAAAATAAGCTAAAATGTAGACCCCCCCTTAATTAAAAACAATTTGATGGCGTAGTAAATGCGTTTGGATACAGGGTGCCCCCAACAGAAACTTCGTTCTTTCAAATGGGAACCCCTATTTTTTTTATTTTAGATTCGTAATCTACGCGAAATTTCAAGTCGATTTGACTATTCATGACCGCTTTTGACAACTTTAAAAAATGTAAAATTATAGCGTTTTTCCATATGACAATTTTTGACAACTTTAAAAAATGTCTAATTATAGCGTTTTTTCATATGACCATTTTTGACAACTATAAAAAATGTCAAATTATGGCGTTTTTCCATATGACCATTTTTGACAACTTTAAAAAATGTCAAATTATAGCGTTTCTTCCATAAGACCATTTTTGACAACTTTAAAAATGTCAAATTACAGCGTTTTTCCATATGACCATTTTTGACAACTTTAAAAAATGTCAAATTATAGCGTTTTTCCATATGACCATTTTTGACAACTTTAAAAAATGTCAAATTACAGCGTTTTTCCTAAGACTATTTTTGAAAACTTTAAAAAATGTCAAATTATAGCGTTTTTTCATATGACCATTTTTGACAACTATAAAAAATGTCAAATTATAGCGTTTTTTTCATATGACCATTTTTGACAACTTTAAAAATGTCAAATTATAGCGTTTTTCGATATGACCATTTTTGACAACTATAAAAATGTCAAATTATAGCGTTTTTCATATGACCATTTTGACAACTTTAAAAAATGTCAAATTACAGCGTTTTTCCTTAAGACTATTTTTGAAAACTTTAAAAATGTCAAATTACAGCGTTTTTTCCATATGACCATTTTTGACAACTTTAAAAAATGTCAAATTATAGCGTTTTTTCCATATGACCATTTTTGACAACTTTAAAAATGTCAAATTACAGCGTTTTTCCTTAAGACTATTTTTGAAAACTTTAAAAAATGTCAAATTATAGCGTTTTTTTCATATGACCATTTTTGACAACTATAAAAAATGTCAAATTATAGCGTTTTTTCATATGACCATTTTTGACAACTTTAAAAAATGTCAAATTATAGCGTTTTTCGATATGACCATTTTTGACAACTATAAAAATGTCAAATTATAGCGTTTTTTCATATGACCATTTTTGACAACTTTAAAAAATGTCAAATTACAGCGTTTTTCCTTAAGACTATTTTTGAAAACTTTAAAAAATGTCAAATTATAGCGTTTTTTCATATGACCATTTTTGACAACTTTAAAAAATGTCAAATTATAGCGTTTTTTCATATGACCATTTTTGACAACTTTAAAAAATGTCAAATTATAGCGTTTTTCGATATAGACCATTTTTGACAACTATAAAAATGTCAAATTATAGCGTTTTTTTTCATATGACCATTTTTGACAACAATAAAACTGTCAAATCATAGCGTTTTTCCATATGACCATTTTTGACTACTTTAAAACTGTCCAATTATAGCGTTTTTCCATGACCATTTTTGACAACTTCAAAAACTGTCAAATTATAGCGTTTTTCCATATAACCATTTTGACAACTATAAAAAATGTCAAATTATAGCGTTTTTCCATATGACCATTTTTGACAACTTTAAAAAATGTCAAATTATAGCGTTTTTTCATATGACCATTTTTGACAACTTTAAAAAATGTCAAATTATAGCGTTTTTCGATATAGACCATTTTTGACAACTATAAAAAATGTCAAATTATAGCGTTTTTTCATATGACCATTTTTGACAACAATAAAAACTGTCAAATCATAGCGTTTTTCCATATGCCATTTTTGACTACTTTAAAAACTGTCCAATTATAGCGTTTTTCCATATGACCATTTTTGACAACTTCAAAACTGTCAAATTATAGCGTTTTTCCATATAACCATTTTTGACAACTATAAAAATGTCAAATTATAGCGTTTTTTCCATATGACCATTTTTGACAACTTTAAAAAATGTCAAATTATAGCGTTTTTTCATATGACCATTTTGACAACTTTAAAAAATGTCAAATTATAGCGTTTTTCGATATAGACCATTTTTGACAACTATAAAAATGTCAAATTATAGCGTTTTTTCATATGACCATTTTTGACAACAATAAAAACTGTCAAATCATAGCGTTTTCCATATGACCATTTTTGACTACTTTAAAAACTGTCCAATTATAGCGTTTTTCCATATGACCATTTTTGACAACTTCAAAAACTGTCAAATTATAGCGTTTTTCCATATACCATTTTTGACAACTATAAAAAATGTCAAATTATAGCGTTTTTCCATATGACCATTTTTGACAACTTTAAAAAATGCAAATTATAGCGTTTTTCCATATGACCATTTTTGACAACTATAAAAAATGTCAAATTATAGCGTTTTTTCATATGACCATTTTTGACAACTTTTAAAAAATGTCAAATTATAGCGTTTTTTCATATGACCATTTTTGACAACTACAAAAAATGTCAAATTATAGCGTTTTTTCATATGACCATTTTTGACAACTTTAAAAAATGTCAAATTATAGCGTTTTTCCCTCTATCACAATTTTCTATCTTTTCACTGTGCCGAGTGTATACGTGTCGACATAATGGGGTTTGCCACAATGCATTTGACCATGAAATAGCAGAAATTAGTTACCGTTCACCAAAAAAAATCTGCAACTCATTATAAAGAAATTCAATAGTCAAAAACGTTTACCCATAATGCATTTGAAAAATACATCTCACCATAAAGAAGAGGTTTAACACTTTTCGTTTCGACATAAATTTTGTCGTTTCAACATAACGCAGTTCAACATAAAGGAATCTTTCATTTAAAAGCAATTGTCGTTTCTCCATAAAACTGTTTCTATCGTTTGGGCATAATACATCTCACCATAAAATAGGGACAGCCAAAGAGCAAGCCTATTTTCGCCGTTTAAAACGCGATTATGGCGAAACGACAAAAACCTTAAAACTTGACAGTTCACCATACTTAATTCAATTCGCACATCCTCGCGGGAGGAAAAAAATTTACCCCCTTGTGTCATAAAACGAGCTGATCCCTTTGGCTGCCTGCTTCCTTTTCCTAGTTTATGGTGAGATGCTTTATCTTGAATTGCATTATGGTGAACTGTCAAGTTTTAAGGTTTTTGTCGTTTCGCCATAATCGCGTTTTAAACGGCGAGCTTGCTCTTTCGCTGTCTCTAGTTTATGGTGAGATGTATTATGCCCAATCGACGGAAACAGTTTTATTGCGAAACAACAAGTTTGAAGAGAGGCTTTTATGGTAACAAGCGTTATGGTGACTTGCACTTTTTTATGTCGACTTGCATTTATGGAAAAAGTCGTTTATGGGGAAACGCTTTATGTTGAAATGCATTATGCTCCAAATTTTTGAAATTTTGAGAGCTTTATGCTCAATTGCATTATGCTCCAAATTTTGAACTTTTGAGAGCTTTATGCTCAATTGCATTATGCGCCAAATTTTTGAACTTTTGAGAGCTTTTGCTCAATTGCATTATGCCGAAACGCATTAGGTTGAAATGCTTTATGTTGAACGGTGTTCTGACCGTTTATATTCTGCAAGGTATGATTTTTGGGTATCCAAAAAAAATAATAATTAGATTTTTTTAAACTAAAATCGAAAATTGGGTGTGCTCCTTAGAGGAAGTTTCCGTCGGGGCTCTACCTTCGTTTTTGTTGCTGTGCTATAAATTTATTTAAATTTTTGTTAAAAAAATTCATTTCTGCACATTCTTCAGACAGCATGACGTCCACCTTATCGTTATGTTATGGTGACTTGCACTTTTTTATGTCGACTTGCATTTATTGAAAAAGTCGTTTATAGGAAACGCTTTATGTTGAAATGCATTATGCTCCAAATTTTGAACTTTTGAGTGCTTTATGCTCAATTGCATTATGCTCCAAATTTTTGAACTTTTGAGAGCTTTATGCTCAATTGCATTATGCCGAAACGCATTATGTTGAACGGTGTTCTAACCGTTTATATTCTGCAAGGTATGATTTTTGGGTATCCAATTTAAAAAAAAAATTAAATTTTTTTAAAACAAAAATCGAAAATTGGGTGTGCTCCTTTGAGGAAGTTTCCGTCGTTTTTGTTGCTATGCTATTTTATTAGAATTTTTGGTTTTAAAATAAATTCATTTCTGCACATTCTTCAGTCAGCATGACGTCCACCTTATCTATTGGGGTCGACGGCCTTGGAAAAAGGGAAAAACCCTCTTGTCTACCTGCTCTGGGGCACAATTTTTAATAATTTTCGGAGTCTTCGATAATTTTAAAAATAAATTTTTTGTTGAATTTAAAAAATTGGTGTGTGAATCCTCTTTTTGAATTTTTTATTCCTCGTAATGTCATAAGGAAGAAATAAAGCGTTCCTTACTTTTTCGCATTCCTTCCTTGAAGTTGTCCCTTCTGGTTTCCGTTTTTTCAAGGTAGCTCTTGAGCATTAAGGAGTCCTCGAACGGAGGGCTCAAATTTATTTAAAAATAAGCTAAAATGTAAACCCCCCCTTAATTTAAATCAAAGAATTTGATGGCGTAGTTTAAAATGAGTTTGGATAGACAGGGTGCCCCAACAGAAACTTCTTTCTTTCAAATAGGAACCCCTATTTTTATCTTAGATTCGTAATCTGCTGAAAATTTCAAGTTAATTTGACTACCTATTCATATGACCATTTTTGACGGCTTAAAAAATGTCAATTATAGCGTTTTTTCCATATGACCATTTTTGACTTGGTACTTTAAACAATGTCAAATTAGAGCGTTTTTCCATATGACCATTTTGACAAATTTAAAAAATGTCAAATTATAGCGTTTTCCATATGACCATTTTTGACTACTTTAAAAAATGTCAAATTATAGCGTTTTTCCATATGACCTTTTTTGACTAGTTTAAAAAATGTCAAATGTCAAATTATAGCGTTTTTTCATATGACCATTTTTGACAACTTTAAACAATGTCAAATTAGAGCGTTTTTCCATATGACCATTTTTGACAACTATAAAAATGTCAAATTATAGCTTTTTTTTCATATGACCATTTTTGACAACTTTAAAAAATGTCAAATTATAGCGTTTTTCCATATGACCATTTTTACAACTTTAAAAAATGTCAAATTATAGCGTTTTTCCATATGACCTTTTTTGACTAGTTTAAAAAATGTCAAATTATAGCGTTTTTTCATATGACCATTTTTGACAACTTTAAAAAATGTCAATTATAGCGTTTTTCCATATGACCTTTTTTGACTAGTTTAAAAAATGTCAAATTATAGCGTTTTTCCATATGACCATTTTTGACAACTTTAAAAAATGTCAAATTATAGCGTTTTTCCATATGACCTTTTTTGACTAGTTTAAAAAATGTCAAATTATAGCGTTTTTTTCATATGACCATTTTTGACAACTTTAAAAAATGTCAAATTATACGTTTTTCCATATGACCATTTTTGACAACTTTAAAAAATGTCAAATTATAGCGTTTTTTCCCTCTATCACAATTTCTATCTTTTCACTGTGCCGAGTATACGTGTCGACATAATGGGGTTGCCACAATGCATTTGACCATGAAATAGCAGAAATCGCGAGTTCACCAAAAAAAATCCGCTATTCATTATAAAGAAAAAATAGTCAAAACGTTAACCATAAGGTTTAACACTTTTCGTTTCGACATAAAATTTGTCGTTTCAACATAACGCAGTTCAACATAAAACTTTATTTTAAACAACTTATCGTTTCGCCATAAAACTGTTAGTTTGGGTATAATACATCTCACCATAAAATTGGGACAGTCTATTTTCGCCGTTTAAGACGCGATTATGGCGAAACGACATAAACCTTAAAACTTGACAGTTCACCATAATGCACTTCGCACATCCTCGCGAGAGGAAAAAATTAACCTTCTTGTGTCATAAATCGAGCTGATCCCATTGGCTTCCTGCTTCCTTTTCGTAGTTTATGGTGAGATGCTTTATTAGGAATTGCATTATGGTGAAAAGTTTTAAGGTTTTTGTCGTTTCGCCATAATCGCGTTTTAAACGGCGAAAACAGACTTGCTCTTCGTTGACACTAGTTTATGGTGAGATGTATTATGCCCAAACGACAGAAACAGTTTTATTGCGAAACAACAAGTTTAAAGAGAGGCTTTATGGTAAGAAGCGTTATTGTGACCTGCACTTTTTTATGTCTACTTGCATTTATTGAAAAAGTCGTTTATGGGGAAACGCTTTATGTTGAAATGCATTATGCTCCAAATTTTTGAAGTTTTGAGAGCTTATGCTGAATTGCATTATGCGCCAAATTTTTGAACTTTTGAGAGCTTTATACTCTATTGCATTATGCCGAAACGCATTAGGTTGAAATGCTTTTTGGTGAACGGTGTTCTCACTGTTTATATTCTGCAAGGTATGATTTTTGGGTATCCAATTAAAAAAATAATTAAATTTTTTTAAACTAAAATCGAAAATTGGGTGTGCTCCTGAGGCTGTGCTATAAAATATTAAAATTTTTGGTTAAAAAAATTCATTTCTGCACATTCTTCAGACAGCATGACGTCCACCTTATCGTTATGTTATCTCAATTGCATTATGCCGAAACGCATTATGTTGAACGGTGTTCTAACCGTTTATATTCTGCAAGGTATGATTTTTGGGTATCCAATTAAAAAAAAAATTAAATTTTTAAAACAAAAATCGAAAATTGGGTTGCTCCTTTGAGGAAGTTTCCGTCGTTTTTGTTGCTATGCTATTTATTTCTGCACATTCTTCAGTCAGCATGACGTCCACCTTATCTATTGCGGTCAACGGCCTTGGAAAAACGGGAAAACCCTCTTGTCTACCTGCTCTGGGGCACAATTTTAAAAATTCGGAGTTTGAACAATTTTAAAATAAATTTTCTGAAGAAAAAAAATTATTCGGGCAAATAAAAAATTATTTTTATATTTTATAATGTTAAAAAAGTTAAAAAAATTTTAATCAACAATTTTCATTTTGTTTTCGTACATGTTTATGAATAAGGGGGCATGGAAACGAACTTTTTGACGAAATACTCCTTGAGGTTTTCCGTCGGCGAGTTTTTAATTAAAAAGTGATAAATTTTATATCGAGTAGGTTCGTTTTTGTATTCCCTCAGAGGACTTTGGCGAGAAGGGCGTGATGGAATTTTTTGAATAGTTGAGGGTCTTCGATCTGCCCGATGGTGTCCTGCTCGGGAGCGGCTACGCTTGTCAAATAAGTTTTCAAAATTGAAAAATGCGAATAAGCTTCTTTCACTTCAGGGGTCATACGACGTTCCATTTCCGACATAAACTCAGCTTGACGACTCATGATTCGACTTTTGAAAACGTAAACTGCCTAAAAAATAAAAATAAAACATAATTTTCCTGTCAAAAATCGAGGAAAACTCTAAAACAACGGTAAAATTGGGGGGATTTAACCAAACACCGGCGGGAGGGGGGGGGGGGTCCCTGTCCCAAATCAGAAGAAAAACCCTGAAGTCCTGTAAAATGGGAAGAGGTTGTGGTACTTCGCTTAAGGCCCAAATTACAGAATCCACATATCTTGTAGGTACTTTGAGGTCCCAATCATGATTTAGCTTCAATGTGTTTTGTGCGCGGAAAGCAAAGAAGGGTTGTGGGTAGATTTGAAACAGCTGGATGCAATAGATTTGATTCGCTTGTGACGTCACGATGTCTAAATATGACAGGGAATAGTTAGCACTAAAATTCTTTTGAGGTCCCAATTACGATTCAATTTCAATACGTTTTATACGCGGAAAGCAAAAAAAGAGTTGAGGGTAGATTTGAAACAGCTGGATGCAATAGATTTGATTCGCTTGTGACGTCACGATGAATATGACAGGGAATAGTTAGCACTAAAATTCTTTTGAGGTCCCAATTATGATTCAATTTCAGTACGTTTTATACGCTGAAAGCAAGAAAAAAAGAGTTGAGGGTAGATTTGAAACAGCTGGATGCAATAGATTTGATTCGCTTGTGACGTCACGATGTTTAAATATGACAGGGAATAGTTAGCACTAAAATTCTTTTGAGGTCCCAATTATGATTCAATTTCAGTACGTTTAAATAGATTTGGGTAGCTCTAAAATTCTTTTGAGGTCCCAATTACGATTCAATTTCAATACGTTTTATACGCGGAAAGCAAAAAAAAGAGTTGAGGGTAGATTTGAAACAGCTGGATGCAATAGATTTGATTCGCTTGTGACGTCACGATGTTTAAATATGACAGGGAATAGTTAGCACTAAAATTCTTTGAGGTCCCAATTACGATTCAATTTCAATACGTTTTATACGCGGAAAGCAAAAAAAGAGTTGAGGGTAGATTTGAAACAGCTGGATGCAATAGGATTCAATTTCAATACGTTTTATACGCGGAAAGCAAAAAAAGAGTGAGGGTAGATTGAAACAGCTGGATGCAATAGATTTGATTCGCGCTTGACGTCACGATGTTTAAATATGACAGGAATAGTAGCACTAAATTCTTTTGAGGTCCAATTACGATTCAATTTCACGTTTTATACGCGGAAAGCAAAAAAAAAAAAAAAGAGTTGAGGGTTAGATTTAAACAGCTGGATGCAATAGATTGATTCGCTTGTGACGTCACGAGTTGAATATGAGGGAATAGTGAGCACTAAAATTCTTTTGAGGTCCCAATACGATTCATTCACTTTTAACGCGAAAGCAAAAAAAAAGAGTTGAGGTGGATTTGAAACAGCTGGATGCAATAGATTGATTCGCTTGTGACGTCACGCTGTTTAATATGACAGGGAATAGTTAGCACTAAAATTCTTTTGAGGTCCCAATTACGATTCAATTTCAATACGTTTTTTATACGCGGAAAGCAAAAAAAGAGTTTGAGGGAGATTTGAAACAGCTGGATGCAATAGATTGATTCGCTTGTGACGTCACGATGTTTAAATATGACAGGGAATAGTTAGCACTAAAATTCTTTGAGGTCCCAATTACGATTCAATTTCAACACGTTTTATACGCGGAAAGCAAAAAAAGAGTTGGGTAGATTTGAAACAGCTGGATGCAATAGATTGATTCGCTTGTGACGTCACGATGTTTGTATGACAGGGAAAGTAGCACTAAAATTCTTTTGAGGTCCCAATTAAGATTCAATTCAACGTTTTATACGCGGAAAGCAAAAAAAAGAGTTGAGGGTAGATTTGAAACAGCTGGATGCAATAGATTTGATTCGCTGTGACGTCACGATGTTTAAATATGGCAGGGATTAGCACTAAAATTTTTTGAGGTCCCAATTACGATTCAATTTCAATAGTTTTATACGCGGAAAGCAAAAAAAAAGAGTTGAGGGTAGATTGAAAGCTGGATGCAATAGATTTGATTCGCTTGTGACGTCACGATGTTTAAATATGACCGGGAATAGTTAGCACTAAAATACTTTTTGGTAGATTTCTTCAGAGCCGTCAAAGTTGTAATTTTTTTCTTTTGTTCATTACCTGGCATCAATGTGATGACATTGACGCCAAATCTTTCAAGTTCGATCCGTAAACTCTGTGAAAAAGAGTCAAGGGCAGCTTTTGTCGCGCTGTAGACAGACAGCGAAGGAGCGAAACCTTCGCGCAGTGTGTTATATGATCAATCGTGCTAAAATATAAAAACAAATTAAATCGTTGCTCTATTCAGTTGGCAACCCTGGTAACACGCTCATATTGCCAACCCACCTTTGTGTTCCCTGATGATAGGCATGAGTTTGCTTCGTGAAATAAATAGGCCCGAGTAGATTTACGTCGATTGGTCTTTTATTTGAGATGTAAGAATGCATTCCAGTTCGCCGAGTATCATAATGCCAGCATTATTAACCAATCCAATCAATTCTGCAAAAAATAAAAAATAATAATAAATTAAAATTAAACTAAATAAAAACTAAATAAAAGCAATGCATTAGAACTCGAATCATTTGAACCCTTGCGAAACGTCTGTCGGGGTATCACAATACTTTTCTTTACTCTGTGGGCCCATTGGTATATCGTCGCGTTAGTTCTAACACCGGCTATCTCATTTTTCCAAGGTTTTCAGGAGTGTAAAAATACTGATTAATTTTCATTGGAAACTGCTGACTAAATCGTGAACTACGCGTTTTCTGTTGGTAATAGGTTAAATTACCAACGGAATTCGATTCCCACAAAATTTACCATCAGAAACAATGCCAAACTCAAAATTAATAAAAATGAATAGCCGGTGTTAGAACTAACGCTACAATATGACGTTCTTGAATTTTTTTTTTTTTTGAAAATGTAAAAAAAGACCCTACAGTCTGAAAGATCCATTTCCTAAAACCGTCTATCTTGGGTATCACAATTATATCCTTTCGAAAACTTAATTATCATTTTTTACAACAATTTAACAAAATTAAATATAACACCAAAAAGATAGCCTCCGTCAAAAATTTTTCCGATAAACCTTGACCCTCACTATTCTGAACTTTGACGCCGTTTTTATCAAATAAGAGGGAAAAATATCTTATAGAATATTTATTATGAAATCAAAAAAAAAATCTTATCTTTTATTTTTCTCTCCCACTTGAAATAGACCGAAAAAAATCAAGGAACTCTTCAGTCGAAGCCTTCAACCCGAGAAAAACAGAAGGTAAGAACAAAAAAATTTACATTTTTCTAGACTTTTAGTTATAGAAAGCCCTCCCAATTATGCGTAGACAAGAATTCTTCAATGGAGTCTGGAAGATCTCCCAAAAAAAAAGAAAAATTGTCAAAGAAAAAAAAACTATTGAAATTTACGTACGGTAATCGTTTTCCTTGTATGGTGTGATGATTTGCTCTGAGACGTTTTTAATGGCGTTTTCATCTTTGAGATCAAGTTTGAAGGTGTGGCAGTTTCTCCTCGAGGCCAAATCTTGAGCGCCGCCGCTGTCCAAATTTAATACGCATGCTAAACGATGAGGCCGGATTCTAGTGAATATTTCGAAAATGAAAATCCGAGCCCAGAATCGCATCCATTATGATGACGGCTTTTCTACCGTCCGGTGCGTGAAAAGCGAAAAATCTCGTGTACGCTTTGTACGCTAAAACGCTCCACCGAGAACGGCCGTCGTTAAAATCTTAGGCGAGCCAACGTTCATTTTATGGGCCGAGGTACGAAACTGACGAGACAAAACCCGGGCGGAGAGGAAAAAACGGGCTGAGCTAATGAATTATTTAGAGAAGGGTTTTATTTACATGATCTTTGGATCCCATTATGCTCTGCATAAGCAAAATAAGCTCCAGATAAATCAAAACTGAATCTATCAGAAATGAATTCTCGAGGTCAAACTCGAAAGATTTTTTTGTTTTCGTTAGAGAAAAAAATATCAAGGTCATTTTTGTAGATTATTTAACTAAGAGACAGTAAAACCCCCGAAATACTGTAAAATCAAAGTTTCTTGACCAATAGGATAAGTTAAAACACCCAAGATACGGTAAAATGATATTTTTTCTGACTGAAGAAGAGAGAAACGCCCGAAAATCTGATACAGTGAAAGTTTTTTGGCCTAGAACAAGGGAAACATCCAAAAATTAGTTCAAAATGGAAGTTTTTTGGGCAAAAGAACCAGGAAAACACCCAAAATACCAAAAAATGAAGAGTATTCGCAAAAAAACAAGGGAAACCCCGTTAAAATTATTTGTTTAAACCAAATATTGCAGAAAAGCCAAAATCCGATAAAAAGGAAATTTTTTTGGCCAAATGAAACGGGAAGTTAAAAGTAAAAACCGGCGAAATACTCAAAAGAGTAAGGAAAGTGACAATTTGGTTATTGTCAAATTTCTCAAAGAAAAGTTATTGTATTACTCTCCATCGGATTTTCACCAATTTTTCGGGTTTTTTTCTCCCTCTCTCTCTTAGTACAAAATTGTGCTCCACTTAATAAGCTTTCCAAAAAGTCTAGTAAGATGGAAATCGACAATCCGTTCTCGAGATATCTTCAGATATAGGCAAAAACCATGATACAAGTCAATAACCATGAAAAAAACCTACTTTTTGAAATATCTCAAAATCCATGGGTTTTAGCGACTCGAGCATTAAGTACAAAATTGTGCTCCACTTAATAAGCTTTCCAAAAAGTCTAGTAAAATGGAAATCGACGATCCGTTCTCGAGATATCTTCAGATATAGGCAAAAACCATGATACAAGTCAATAACCATGAAAAAAAAACCTACTTTTTGAAATATCTCAAATCCATGGTTTTAGCGACTCGAGCATTCAGTACAAAATTGTGCTCCACTTAATAAGCTTTCCAAAAAGTCCAGTAAAATGGAAATCGGACAATCCGTTCTCGAGATATCTTCAGATATAGCAAAACCATTAAAAAAACCTACTTCTTGAAATATCTCAAATCCATAAGTTTTAGCGACTCGACCAATAATTCGCAAAAAAAAAAAAGGAGAAGACCTGGCTGTCTTATGCGGTAGGTTTTTTGCGCTGCGGCCGTACGATCTTCACCAAATTTTCATCGAATATTTTTTGTATCAAATTTCATTTATTAGAAAGGGGAAAAAAAATTCATAGAAGGGTGAAAGGTCTCAGTAGGTTTAGGGCTGATGACGTCAAAGGTCGCTCACTGACGTCTTTTATATTTTTAGAAAGGATTGTTCTGAGAAAATTTTTATTCCAGTAGATTTTCAACCTCATTTTGACGTCACGGGCTATTTATTCTGAGAGATCTAAAATTGCAAATCTTAGAAAATTATAAATAAACTAGTTCTATCTTTATATTGTATACTCAATGGTAGTATCGATCTTTGGACCCCAAAAGTCTATCTAGAACCTGAAGGCATTTCGGTGATTTTAGGGTCCAAAGATCTCTAGTAGATGAAATAATTTTTTTTTCTTGTCAATGATAAGTTTTGCCCTTTTTGATTAGTTGAGGTAATACAATACGATTAGAGGCAAATTGCTTGGTGATCTTCAGCAGACATCAAGCCGTTTCCAGTAATTATTTTTAAAAAAGTGGAGAGGAATTATTAAAACCGTCGATGGATGGTTTTCAGAAACTGGTTCGTAGAAAAAAAAGGGTCCAAACGAAATGATTCGCAGAAAAAAAGGCTCCAAAAGATGATTCGTAGAAAAAAAGACACCTAAATAACAGATTTGCAGTAAAAGGCCCCAAGAGAACCGATTCGCAGAAAAAAAAGCACCTAAAGATTTATTTGCAGTAAAATGCTCCAAAAGACTGATTCTTGAAAAAAAAAGGGTCCAAATGAATTGATTCGCAGAAAAAAAAAAAGCACCTAAAGAACTTTTGTAGTAAGAGCCTCCAAAAGAACCGATTTGGAGGGGAAAAAAAGCATCTAAAGATCTGATTTGCAGTAAGAGCTTCCAAAAGAACTAATTCGTAGAATCGTAGGAAAAAAGGGGCTCAAAAAGAGATGATTCGCAGAAAAAAGGCTCCAAAAGAGCTGATTTGTAGAATAAAAGGGGCTCCAAAAGAACTGATTCGCAGAAAAAAAGGCTCCAAAAGAGCTGATTTGTAGAAAAAAAGGGGCTCCAAAAGAACTGATTCACAGAAAAAAGGCCCCAAGAGAACCGATTCGCAGAAAAAGCACCTAAAGATTTGCAGTAAAATGCTCCAAAAGAACTGATTCGTAGAAAAAAAAGGGTCCAAATGAATTGATTCGCAGAAAAAAAAAGCACCTAAAGAACATTTGTAGTAAGGCTTCCAAAAGAACTAATTCGTAGAATCGTAGGAAAAAAGGGGCTCAAAAAGAGATGATTCGCAGAAAAAAGGCTCCAAAAGAACTGATTTAGAATAGAAAAAAGGGGCTCAAAAAGAGACGATTCGCAGAAAAAAAGGCTCCAAAAGAGCTGATTTGTAGAAAAAAAAGGGGCTCAAAAGAACTGATTCACAGAAAAAAAGGCTCCAAAAGAGCTGATTTGTAGAAAAAAAAGGGCTCAAAGCCCATTCGCCAGTTTTTTTTTTTCGGAATCCCCCGCCCTCGAAATTTTAGCTTTTCACCCCAGACTAATTTTTTATTTCGCAAACACTAAAAGAAAGTTATTGTAAGACCCTTGATGGATAGTTTCCGGTCTCAAAAAGCCCATATAGTAATTTTCCCCCCCTTTAATAGAAGTTGAATTTGTTTTTCCCGGCTTCTGCGTTTCCTCTTTCTTTTAGGATTTTAAAAGAGGGATTAGAATATTTATTTTTGAAATTCAAATAAAATCTTTGGAGAAAACATGATTTTTTTTAAAGTTTTTCCTGAAGAATTTCATAGTAAAAATGATGGACTTCAGACGACCTGATGAGAATTTTGTGTAAAGCTTATTTTAAAGTAACAAAAGAAGGATTATGGGAAATCCAAAATCATTATTTCAATAACAGGTCACTTTTAAGGGTCGGTTTAAGTTAATCCATTGTACATGATCCTTGGAACAAACAACCCCTAATAAATTTTTGAACTTTCCTCCTTTCTTTTTTCCACTCACGCAAGTTCCAAGAAAACTATTTTTTTAAAAATTAAAAAGACTCGTCTAGCTGGCAAAAGATTTTCGCTAAGTTTATATGAAAAAAAAACGACTGATTCCTTCGTTTTTTCCGACTATCAATGCCCCTTTTTCCTAATTTTCTGGCATTTGTTACGAGATTTTCGATAGTTTTTCGTTTTAGAACCTAGGAACTCCCTTTCAGAAAATTTCTGGCGTTTTCCTTTGATTTTCCAACAAACTTCATGGGTTTCCCTCAGTATTTTGACCAAAAACCTCCTGGATAAAAGATTTTAAAACGTTTTGAGGGCTTAAAAACACGATTTTAACCGAGTTTAGATCGTTTTCTTCGATATTATTTACCTAAACTATCATTTTAGGAGCTCTCCGCGTTTACTAAATTCCCAGGGAAAGATCATTAGTCATTGCTAAGCAATTTGTTTCAACCGCAGTTTGAAACTGATTTGAACTCCTGGAGCATGCGCAGAAGGATTTGAACGTCAAAGTTGACGTTTAAATCGTTGTCAAATCTGAAGTCTTCTGAAGCCAAATCCTTCTGCGCATGCTCCAGGAGTTTCAAACTGCAGTTGGAACAAAGCTATTATTGTAGAATTTCGTTTTTCATTTATCTGGATCGAATAAGCAGTTGTTAGCCCCTTTTTTTCTCACAAACCCTAAAGCTTTCATGAAAACCTTGAAGCTCCTGAAAATTCCACGCAGCATTCAGCCCCCCTATGACCCTCGAGTCCCAAATAATTACAAGTTATTGTTAGCATTAAAAAAAAAACATTCTAACTGAAAGATAAACCTCACGACCCTGAAAATTATTCCCAAAAAAAAATTTCTCCATGAGAAATCTTGTTTATTTTGAGCATTTTCTACGATAGCCACGCTGTAAACAGGTACAAACCGTACAACAAGCAGAAACCCTCGTGCCTTAAACGTAATCACTCTCTCCCCATTCTCAAGCTGCGTGCGTTTAAAAAATTTCTTCCCAGACTGTACTCGAGTTACTACGTTTAGTTGAAGTCCTGACGTTTTTCACGTGACAACGCCCAGATACTAGACATCTGCATTTTAATTTCAACTTTTTCATCTGATTTTTCCCCTCCACTCTTTTGACCATTTATCGACGTTTTGATTTTTCATTCATTGAAATCGAAACGACCTTGGCTGCTTATTAAAATCATTAAAATAAAAAATGTAGGTCTTGGGCGTAGAAAGCTTGAAAGCCTTCGTTGAAAAACAATTTTATTAAATTATTTCTAATTGTTAGAATAGGTAGGTTGATACGATGCGTTTTACCGGTTTCTGCCGGATTATCAGCTGACAAGGTCGGGGTTTTGGTTGGCGCGGAACGCTGCAGAGTCAGATATCGGGTTGCTAAAAGTGTAAGTTTATTAAAGTGCTTTATTTCTCCATAAAAAAAAAATTGTAAAAGTGCTTCTGTAAAAAATTGGCAAAGATCTGTTTTTTCTCTCTTTTTTGCCATCTACTTTTAATAATGATACTTCCAGTTTCTCTTTTGTCCTTAGAGAGCTATCTGTAGATGGAGAATTCATAAACAAGTTGGAAATAAGGGGTAGATGAGGAAAGCGCCCTAACTAGGCGCTTTTTTTTTAACCCAAAAAAGTGTTTTTTGGCTTAAGGAGGGGGGGAAGTAAAGGGGGAATATATGGGAGGGAAGTAAACGGAGGGGGAAATATAGGGAGGGGAAGTATAACGGAAATAACGGAGGGGAAGTATAAGGAACGAAAGTAACGAAAGTATAAGGAGGGGGAAGTATAAGGAGGAAGTAAAGAGGGGAAGTAAGGGGAAGTATAGGGAGGGGAAGTTTTTTTTTTTTTTTCAAAAAATTTTCCGGTTTTTTTAAATTTGCGCTTTTTTCTGTTTTTTTATTCTTTTTTTTCGAAAATTTTTTTTAAAGTGTCAAGGTAGAAATAATGGGCTCTTTGGCCTACTGATGTGCCTCTCGTAATGGGTAGAAGTATGAAATTTCTCCTACTAAAAAAAAATAATTAAAAAGCGGCAATTTTTTTACACCAAAAATTCTTAAAAATGTCAGGAGTAATTGGTGAAAATCGGCCGCAGCGAATTTTTTAAAATTTCAAACAGACATATCTCACCATTTTTCGAATTCAAAAATCGCCCTGTTACATTCTTCACCGGCTAAAGAAATTTGTCTGAAAATTTGGTGAAAACTCTGATGAAAACTGTGGCCGTAAAGTGTTCCGGAAAAAATACTACGGCCAGCCGGCACCACAGACCAAGTTGAGATCAGTAAAGATCAATATTCGAATTGACGCTCTGGGGTCTGGAAGACCCTTCCCCAAAAACCCGACGTCGAGGGTATCACAAGTATTTCTTTAGGAAGTTAAATCTAAATTCTAGGTAAAAAATCTTGTAAAGGTGCGAAAATCCTCAAAAACTAGGAAAAAAAGGGTTTCTCTTCCAAAAAGGGCCCTTTTACCGACAATTTTTATATCTTCTTTTAACCAATATTTGTCTCTACTTATTACCTTTTTATCTTGTTTCTCGGGAAAAATACTAGGGCAGTTAATTTACTAATTTGTAAGAGAAAATGTCCTTGAATTTATTTTAATTAAATTATTTTTTTCAGCTCAAAAATGACCACTTATTTCAACTACCCACCTGAGGCTCTTCAGGAAGAGCTCAAGAAAATCGCCGCTGCGATCGTCGCTCCTGGTAAAGGAATTTTGGCCGCTGACGAGTCTACAAGCACCATCGGCAAAAGATTCCAGGAAATCGGCTTGGAAAATACCGAGGAGAACCGTCGTCTTTATAGGTAAATTGAATCAGGAAATATTGATTTATTTTTAAATTTTTGCAGGCAGCTTCTGTTTACGAGCGACGTCACACTTGCTGATAACATTTCGGGAGTCATTCTCTTCCATGAGACTCTTTACCAGAAAACTGACGATGGAACCCCGGGGTCTGGAAGACCCTTCCCCAAAAACCCGACGTCGAGGGTATCACAAGTATTTCTTTTAGGAAGTTAAAAGGTTTTTTTTTGGCTAAATGATCTAGGAAACACTAAAATCATGCTAATGTAAATAGAGGTGAAAAATCCCAAAAATTTGGTAAAAAATCTTGGTCAAAGGTGCAAGCAAATCGCCTCAAACTAGGAAAAAAAAGGGTTTCTCCTTCCAAAAAGGCCCTTTTTACCGACAATTTTATATATCTTCTTTTAACCAATATTTGTCTCTACTTATTACCTTTTTATCTTGTTTCTCGGGAAAAATACTAGGGCAGTTAATTTACTAATTTGTAAGAGAAAATGTCCTTGAATTTATTTATAATTAAATTATTTTTTTCAGCTCAAAAATGACCACTTATTTCAACTACCCACCTGAGGCTCTTCAGGAAGAGCTCAAGAAAATCGCCGCTGCGATCGTCGCTCCTGGTAAAGGAATTTTGGCCGCTGACGAGTCTACAAGCACCATCGGCAAAAGATTCCAGGAAATCGGCTTGGAAAATACCGAGGAGAACCGTCGTCTTTATAGGTAAATTGAATCAGGAAATATTGATTTATTTTTAAATTTTTGCAGGCAGCTTCTGTTTACGAGCGACGTCACACTTGCTGATAACATTTCGGGAGTCATTCTCTTCCATGAGACTCTTTACCAGAAAACTGACGATGGAACCCCATTTGTTGATGTACTAAAACAGAAAGGCATCATCCCTGGTATCAAAGTGGACAAAGGAGTTGTACCTCTTTATGGGTAAGAAGAATATTTCTTTATAGGTGGGAAAGTATGTAAACCCTTTCGAGACCGCGTCTGACGCTGGATTCTCAGTGCTAATGGCGCAGCACTTTTCCCCTCACTTTTCCCCGATCGCTCCCAGCGCCCAGCAAAGCACAGAAAGCGACGAATGATGCGATCAAGTAGTTCATTTCTTCCCCAACAGATGGTCAGTTTTTGCATGTCGCTAGCGCCACGGGAAGCAAAGGTATTAAATATCAGAGGCTTCCCGCTGGGCAACTAAAGTCGCCTGCAGTCTCCAAGCGACATGCGCGCATGGCAACTATAGTCGCCTGCGATCTCGAAAGGGTTAAAAATTGGTTTCCGTCAAACACCTGCCTAAGCTTACATAATCCTGCTTAGAGGATTGAAAACAAGATTAGATAATACTCAATTTTGCCATTTATCATGTAAAAATTGTCTGATAAGGCATTAAACTAAGAAGAAATAGCATAATGTAATTATTTTTTAGCTCGGAAGATGAATGTACTACCCAGGGTTTGGATGATTTGGCTGAAAGATGCGCCATGTACAAAAAGGACGGATGCCACTTTGCTAAATGGCGATGTGTTTTGAAAATTGGCAAAAACACTCCTTCGTACCAGGCGATTATGGAGAATGCCAACGTCCTCGCTCGCTATGCTTCTATCTGCCAGGCCAACAGGTTTGCCTCGGTTTAAAGAAAAAAACATTTTTTTAAACATTATTTTTAGGTTGGTTCCGATTGTCGAGCCTGAAGTCCTTCCGGACGGCACTCACGACCTTGACAGAGCGCAGAAAGTGACTGAAACCGTCCTCGCTGCTGTCTACAAAGCGTTGAATGACCATCACGTTTTTCTCGAAGGGACCCTCTTGAAGCCGAACATGGTCACCGCTGGAATGCAGTGCCCAGTCAAATACAGTCCAGACGAAATCGCTCGTGCCACTGTCACCGCTTTCCAAAGGACTGTACGTACACATTTAATATATTTTTAAACTCAAACCAATATAAAGGGTAAATTTTATAAATCTTTGAATAGTGTATCTGCAGATTTTAAAATTAGAAGATATTTTAATGTGAAAGAATGAGGAGAGAAAAAATGAAGATTTTGGAGTAATGAAGTTCACATGTTGAAGAATGGTGATTTGAATATTTTGTTTGGTTGTCAGGTCCCTCCAGCAGTGAGGGGAGTGACTTTCCTTTCTGGCGGACAGTCTGAAGAAGATGCCTCCATCAATTTGAATGCGATCAACCAATTTCAAGGTCGTAAACCGTGGCCGCTCACTTTCTCGTACGGCCGAGCACTTCAAGCTTCAGTCATCAGGAGCTGGAAAGGGAAAAAGGAAAACGTCAAGGCCGCCCAGAACGAACTTCTTCAGCGTGCTAAGGCCAACAGGAACGCCGCTTTGGGAAAATACTCAGCCGGCACCGTCAAAGGATCTGCTGCACAATCTGATCTTTTTATTAAAAACCATGCTTACTAGAACCAAAAAAAAAAATATAAGACTGCATGTTATGTTTTTGAAGTTTAAACAATGTTATCAAGCCAATAAAGACATTGGAATAAATTTTGTTTTTAATTTAGTTTAAAAAAACCCTTTGCCAATTTTTTTTATTATTGTATTTCACAGGTGCCTCCGGCTGTACAAGGAATCACTTTCCTCTCGGGTGGTCAGTCTGAGGAAGAAGCGTCACTCAATTTGGATGCTATAAACAAATTTGTTGGAAGAAAACCGTGGGCGTTGACGTTCTCTTATGGCCGCGCACTTCAGGCATCTGTTATGCAGGTCTGGCAAGGGAAATCGGACAACGTACAGATGGCGCAAGAAGAACTGAAAAGGTCGAGAGCCAATGCGGAAGCGAGTCTTGGAAAATTTGTCGCAGGAACTTATAAAACGGCCGCTGCTGAAAATGACCTTTTTGTCAAAAATCATCCATATTAATTTTCTTCGTTCAAAAACCTCTTACAAGATAATAAACACGTTGACATTTTTCCAAGATATTTTCTTCATGTAGTGGGGGAGACATCAAAAATCTGTTTTTATTAAATAAACTATGAGGCCTAGCAAATATATTTAGTACCTAAAAGCGCGCTGGGTGCATATTGAATGAACTATTTTTACAGTGGGATCTTCAGGAGGTTTAAGTGCTGTTACATCTATCAATTTTTTCTAAATTCAATATTTATTCTGAACCATAGTCAGTAAATTGGGGTTGATTATTTTTTAAATTTTTGATTTCCCATAAATTATCAGCATATTGTAAAGTGAACGGTTTCGGAGTCACGAACCGTCAAAAATCAAGGTTTGAAGAGAAGGGAGTCAAAAAACGGTTTTTATCAAATATCTCGAAAACTATGAGGTTTAGCGCAAAAATATTTAGTAAAAAATAATCTACATAAAATTTACAACAAAAAGTAGTTAAACCAAACCTTGCTAAAATGAACTGTTGCGGAGTTATGAATGCTTTTTGACCCTTTTTTTCCCCCGCTCCATGGAATTTAAAACATCATCTGCTTAATAAATGTGGTCCATGTGTTTTATATTAGTATATCAATATAAAGTAGAAAACTGTTGAAAATGATGAAAAAAATTCTTCCGATGTTCGATCGCGTTCTGGTCCTCCGGATGGAGCCGCAAAAGACGACGAAGGGCGGAATCGTCCTTCCGGAGTCCGCTCAGGAAAAAGTGACTCAAGGTCAAGTCGTCGCAGTCGGTCCTGGCTTACGGGATACCAACGGTGAATTGATTGCTCCAACCATCAAAGTTGGCGACACTGTCCTCCTTCCTAACTACGGAGGTACCAAAGTCAAAATCGAAGCAGAGAAAGACTACCAGCTATTCCGTGAAAGAGACATCTTAGCTATGATCAAGTAGATCAATTTATTAATAAAATTATTTTTGTTGTTGTTAGTTCTGTTTATTCTTCCTCTAAAGATTAGTTCGTAATTCATTTTATTTAGGTACCACCCGAAGTTGAAGGCATTCTGGTCAGTTCTGGCCAACAATCCGAAGAAGAGGCCACCTTAAATTTGGATTCCATTAACAGAATTTTCGGAAGACGACCCTGGCCTATAACGTTTGCGTTCGGACCTCCCCTTCAGATGTCGGTCATGAAGATTTGGCAAGGTTTACCAGAAAACGTCAAACCCGCCCAGGTCGAACTTCTTAACAGAGTTCGAGCCAACGGAGAAGCCACACTTGGAAATTATTATATGCTTTTGCAAGCAAGGTCCGACCCTGCTGGGCTCAATATGAATTTCTGAACATATGAATAAATTTTTTAGAGTATTATTTTTTTATTTAGTTTAGTTTCAAAATTTGCTGTTCAAAATTTAAGGGCAGGTAAGTTTTCGCCAAAGAACCAAACAGTAGCAATAGCTAATAGTAGCAAGGAAGCAAGCTAGATGGCAGGATAGGAAAGGAGCTAGAAGAGAGGATAGAGGGTAGAAGGAATGCTAGAAGGCATAATAGGAGAGATGATAGGAGGTGAGAAGAAGGCAGGATAGGGGGTTACAAAACAAGACGTTTTGTGCTGATTAACCCAGTAAGCAGTAGTTGGTTTTTAGAAAACAATATTCCTTTGTTTTCCTGCTTCTGTAAAGTTCTATTGGTATAGTAGGGTATTTTGGATGAAATAACAAAGAGTCGTTTATCTCTGAGCTTATTTATTTAATGAAATAAGTTTACATAAGCTTATTGCCTGGAGCACCTTTGGGGAACCATGACGGTGGCTCTGTGGTTCTTTTCTTTTTGGCTGAAGTCGGGGTTGGCTCCATTCTTGATGGCTTTCACCCAACGATCGGCGGCGGTTTTGTCAGAAAGACAGTGGAAGTCGACCTGCTTTTCGATTTTGCTGGAAGCTTTGTATCCAGGGGCGCATTGAGGGACTTTTCTGGAGCTGAAGCAAGTTTTTCCTTGGTGTTCGACGATTTTGACGGTGTTCTGGAGCGATTGGCTGCTCATGGAAGCGTGAGATCCGGATTTGGAGCTGCTCTTTTGTTTGTGAGCTTGACGGCGTCCGGCTTCGCTTTCGCTGATGACATCACCGTGCAAGACGACCTTTCTGTATCCTTTAGCTTGTTGAGCGCGTTGGTGCATTTCTTTGGCTTGTCCTTGGCATGAGCTGTCGGCGACGGCGTAGCTTCCGGCGAAGACATAGGGGTCTTTCAAGATCAAGTTTTGCGGGGTGGTGAAGTCGTCGGATTTTTCTCCGGTGAAGGTACCGCAAAGACCACGCATTTGTCCTCTGAATCCGTTGGAGGCTTGGAGCTTGACGCGGGCACCGTCGTACAAGACTTCAATGCCGGTGATCGGGGCTTCCATCCTGACGGTTCCGTCCGGAAGAGCGTAGATTTTGATGAAGGTGTTTCCGTCTTTGTCTTGGAATTGGGCCATCGATTTTTGGCTGAATTCGGCCTTTTGTCCGTTAACCTTGATGGATCCGAGTTTGTCTGATCCAGATGATGGTTGGGCTTCGACGACGTCTTCTCCGAGAAGAAGGATGAGTTCCTTTTGGTTAGATCCAGCTTCACGGACGAGAGATCCGAAGTATTGTTGGTCGTCTTGGGAGCTTGAAGCGCTGGAAGAATCGAAAGCCTGTTTTTGGGTAGCATAAGCCATTACGTGCCAGCATTTTCCGAGGTTGATCGGGTACGATTTGTTATCGAAAGTGGTAGCCAAGTTCTTGTCAACAACGCAGGTAGCTGTAAAAGAAATATTATGTAAAAAAATTTCATTATAATATGACCATTAAACTTACGATATTGTTGAGAGCGAAGAGCGTACTGTCCGAATCTGTCAATGGCGCTGTATTCAGGGTGGGCGACAACAATAGGGCTAACCCAGCGAGCGACACGGAGGTTGCTGAATTGAGCAGAGAGAGCAGGAGCTTGGATGGAAACGTTGGCAGATTGAAGGTCTTGTCCGAAGTTGACGTCGATTTCGACTTGTCCGTGTTTCTGGCTAGCAGAGACAAGGTCTTCAGAGACATGAGCGTAAGCCAAGTAGCGAGCGATGTCGTAAGCTTTGTAGGTGGCGTTCTTGACTCCTTCCGGAACCTTTTCGTAGTTGATGGTGAACCTGTATTGGTCGAGGTAGTTGGCAGATGCGGTGGCGTTGCGGCAAGCCGGTTGGATGTAGTTTCCTTCGTGCATTTCCTTTTCGCAGAGAGCGGAGACTGGGTGTTGACGGACGTATTCACGACGTTCGTTGCTCTGCTTGAGTTTTCCTTGGATGGTGATTTTGGCACCAGATGAAGCTTTTTCGCCGAAGTTAAGTTGACCGGTGATGTAAGAGGTAGGTTCAGCGTGAAGAGCCTTTTGGAAGTTGGAAAGAGGAACGTTGGGCATTTTGGCGGTGAGTTGAAGGGCGGCTTGGTATTTCTTGGAGTGTTGGTTTTCTTTGGCAGGGTTCTTGCTCATGAAGACAAGGAGGCGCGATTTTTCAGCGACAGGGCTGCTAGCGTAAGCGGCAGTAGCGACGTATTGAGCTTTAGTTTGTCCTTCGAATTCAACAGCCATGTCGACCATGTGAGCGCTGCTGTCTTGGATTCCAGCGGCGGCCTTTTGAAGGAATTGTTGTTGACGTTCTTGGCTGTCGGGGGCGGTGTGAGAAGTGGTAGCGTCGTTTTCGCTACTTTCGGCAGAGCTTCTGTGTTTGTTGTGGCTTCTGCGTTCTCCTGAGGCGGCGTCAGATTCATCATCGTTGTCGTAAGCCAAAGTGATTTTAACTTGTTTAGCAGATGACTGTTGCGGGTTGTAAACAACGCTGAAGTTGTTGTTTTGGATGGCCTGGTCTTGATCGGCGTACAAAATGGCGGAAAGAGGGTCGTGACGTCTGAGGGCTTGGTAGACTGAAGCCATATCCATGAATTTCTGTTCGGTTTCGACTTTGACGTCAAAAGCGAATCCAGTGCTGTCTTGTCCGACGGTGCTTTCCCATCTTTGAACAGGTCTGACGTGAATTTCTTCAGCTTGTTGTCCGTCGACGGCAGGGGTAAGGTCGAGGATGTCGTGTTTGGCAGTGTAAGCGACAGTGCTGTATTCAAACAATTTATGTTTGTGGCTCTGGTCGAGAGGTTGGAGTTTAGCCCACATTTTGCTGTTGTCGACATCGATGTCAATTTGAGCACGGATCGGAAGGTGGAGTTGGAAGTTCTTCTGGAGTCCGGCGATGTAGCGTTGGTGGTTGAACGGGGTGATGAAACCCATTTTTCCTTGGCTCTTGGCGACATAGGTGATTTCGAAGTCACCAGTGACGTTGACAGTGCTTGGGATTTGAATTTGGTCTTTCTGGGAAGCAAGTTCAGGGTGGCATTTAGCTCTCATTTCTCCTCCCAAGTAAGCGATGGTCGGACGTTGAAAGAGTAGATGAAAGGAAGACCCATGGCGGTGGGGAAGCCAATCTTGAAGTTTCCTTGGTCGTACATCTTGGTGAGGTTGAAACGTTGTCCTTGACGGAGGGATTCAGCAGCGTTCTTGGCATCTGTGGACAAAATTTTTTATTTTCTATCTTCCCTTGAGTACGTGAGATAACTTACATTTGGGCAATTGTTCGACGGTGTGGTTGTCGAAAGCGAAGAAGCGTTTTCCACCGAGGCAGTGATGAAAACGTTTCCTTCAACTTGTTCTTGATCTTCGATATCGATGTTCAAAATGTTGGCGATCTTGTCCATGGACCAGGATGAAGAGCTTCCTGAGGAGTGAGAACGGGAAGGTTTGCTGCGGGAAGATTTAGATCTATGTTGTTGTTGATCGGCAGAGAACTGGTCGGCAAGGAGATCCATGAGGTCATCAGCGCTGGAGGTCATGTAAGAAAGTTGGTATTGACGAAGTTTGAATCCTCCAAGGTTACGTCTGAGGCTGTAGAAAACAGAGCTCGGGACAACGCTGTCTTCGCTTTGGATGGAAGTAATGTCAGCTTTGTATGAAAGATGTCCATTTCCTTGTTCTTGTTGTTGTTGTGTTGCTGTTGTTGTTGAACGATGTAACTGCGGATGTATTGTTTGGAGTATTGCATTCCATATTCTTTGGTGGTCAACATGTGAACGGCAGCTTGGGCAGAGCGAGCAAGTTCGCTTTGTTCAGCAGAAGTAAGGCGGGCAGCAGATTCAATGGCGGATTTGACAGCAGAGATGACTTGTTTGCTGTGGTCCGAGTTGGTGTATTGAGCCATACGTTGCAAGATCTGGGCTGGCGGGTTGGTCTTCATCAACTGCATAACAGCGGCGACGCGGACTTCAGGAGCTTCAGCGGAGTTTTGGTAGACCTTGAAGAGGACAGAGCGAGCGAGTTTAGGATGGACTTTGGTCATTTTGTCCATAGCAGCGACCATGGTGAGCCTTTGGAAGTCGGACATGTCTTTTTGTCCTTCAAGGAAGGGTTCGAAGACTGAAAGGATTTTCGGGTGAGCGGTGTGTCCGAGAGCACGGATGTAGACTTGGATCTTGATGCTGTCTCCTTGGGAAACGGCTTTCTTAAGTTGGCTTTCCAAATACGGGATGTATTTTTCGGCAACAACTTTAGCGTTCTTTTTGGCGAACTTTCCGAAGCTGTGGACCGGGTAGCGGTTGTGGGCAGAGTCTTGGTTGACTTGGGCTTTGCGAGCGAGGCTGCTGAAAGCCAAGATGGCGCTAGTGTTCAATGATCTTTGTTTGGTGACTTGTTCGCTGGTAGCCAAGTTCTAAAAAAAAGTTAAAATTATACATTTTAAATATTGGTTATTTATGAAGTTTAACTTACGAAGAAGGCATCCATGTATTCGGGGGTTGGGTAGCGAGCAGTTTGTGGGAGAACGGCGACAAGTTCGGCGGCTTCTTCTTGTTGAACTTTTCCAGAGCTGATCCAATCTTTAAGAGCGACGAGAGCTGGTCCGGTTCCGGCTTGAGCGACGGCGTCACGGAAAGCAACCCAGGATTGGTATTGTTGGGCGTCAGAAGAGCTCTTTTGGGAAGTCTTGGAGTACGGGTGGTACAATTGTTCCGAGGCGCGTTTAAGTTGTTCGGCACTCATGGTACGGATGACACGGGCCAAGATGCTGAATTTGGTCAAGGTGTTTTCTCCAGTGATTCCATTGGGGCGTTGAACTTCAGCACCGATTTGTTGGGCGAGTTTTTTAGCGGCGGCGACTCCGTCGATTTGTTTGGAGGCTTGGATGGAGTTTCCTTGGTATCCGATGAAGTACGGCAAGAATGGAGAGTTCGGGGCCTGTTGGAGTTTAGGTTCCGGTTGCCAGTATTCTTCGCTGCTGCTGATAGAGCTGTAGCTGCTTTCGCTTGAGCTGGAAGAAGAAGACGAAGAAGAGGAAGAAGAAGATGAAGAGGAGGAAGAAGAAGACGAGAAGATGAAGTGTCGTTCTTGTGTCCTTGTTTCAATTGTCCAAGTTCGCTTGATTCACTAGAGCTAGAGCTGGAGCTAGAGCTAGAGCTAGAGCTGGAGCTGCTGCTGGTTGAGTTGGATCCGCTTTCACTGCTTTCACTGCTGCTGCTGCTGCTGCTGCTGCTTGAGCTGGCAGGTTGAGCTTTGCGTGATTGTTGAGATTGTCTCGGAGCTTGAGCAGCGACGGAACGACGAGAACGGTTTTGTTTTGTCCATGTTTGTTTTGTCCATGTTGCTGTTGTTGAGATCCGCTTTCGCTTGAGGAGCTTGAGGAGTCAGATGATCCAGATTCAGAAGAAGAGGATGACGAAGAGGAGGAAGACGAAGAAGAAGAGCTGGAAGAAGACGAAGAGGAAGAGGATGAGCTGTCATCGTCTTGTTGTTGTTTGTAAGCGTTGTGGTTCTGTTCGTTTTCCTTTTGAGAGGCAGCGTTGTATTCGTAGACGAGGTTCTTAAGGATGCGTGGGCTAGAGATGGATGAAGGAGATCCCGAAGCGGATGTAACTGCTTCAAGGGTCAAGTTCATGCGGCTAGCGACGATTCCCTTCTGGCTGTTGTACAAGTGGGGAGCGAGAACAATTTTGTTGGTGGCGACGGAAGATTGGATAGTGTAGCTTCTGAGGCTTCCAGAGATGACGACACGAGTTTGAGATGAGCGCTACAAATACACAAATGAAACTCTTTCAATAAAATGAAGCAAAATAACTTACGGAAAGGAAAGATCCCATTTGGGTGCTAGCTGGTTCCCAGTCGGTCAATCCAGAAATTCCAAAGTGGTAAGCCATACGTTGGTCGCAGTTGGAGTAGTTCATGGTTTTGACGATGTCGATGAATTGTCCGTCTCCACGGAGGTTAGGAAGAGGAGCAAGTTCGGGGCGGCTTTGGAGAACGTACTGAGGAAGAGGAGAGATGTCATAGATGGTTTCGCATTCACCAGTGACGGTGTCTTCCATGGTTTTGTAAACTCCCATAGCTTGATCTTTGCTCGGAACTTGGTTGATTTTCGACTTTTTGAGGTTTTCGGCTTGAGTGTCAACTTGGAGCTGACTGGCGATGGCCTTGAGCATGTTCAATTCCCAAGTGGGGACGCTCTTTTCGACGTACATTTTGTCGACAATGCCGTTTTTCAATTTAAGTTCGAAAGGTTTGTTCGTCAAAGGAAGTTGGTGGAAGCTCAATTTCTGGTCGGGGATGTACGAAGACCATCCACCGGTCAAGTTGGCGTGGACGTCAGCGTATTGAGCGTCTTTGATCTGAACGGAGATCACGTCCTGAGATTTGGGCTGAACGGTCAATTTTCCTTTCATGACGATTCCGGCGTATTGGTCAGCGACCTGGTGAAGACCGGTGACTGTCCTACCTCTGATTTCATATTTGTATTGCTGTCCTTGTTTCCAAGCCTGGTCGGCCGAAGCAAGTGCAACTAAAAAACACCAAACAATTAAAACTTCAACTTTCTAACTCTTGCAATACATAGTTGTAAACATTAAAAAGACTATTTCGTTTAGTCAACTCTAATTGGTCAATTTTCACCATTTTGGTGAAACATAAAGAGTAAGAGCTAATGAACAGAAAATATTTGTAAACTTTCAAGCAGTTCAGAGGCTTTAAAAAAATTTTTTCCTATTCAATCAACTTAAACCAAGCGTTATGTTAATATTCACCATTAAAGTAAAAACATAAAGAGTTAGAGCTAATGAAGATAAAATATTTGTAAACTTTCAAGCAGTTCAGAGGCTTTAAAAAAATCATTTTTTTCCTATTCAATCAACTTAAACCAAGCGTTATGTTAATTTTCACCATTTTGGTGAAACATGAAGAGTTAGAGCTAATGAAGATAAATATTTGTAAACTTTCAAGCTGTTCAGAGGCTTTAAAAAATCATTTTTTCCTATTCAATCGACTTAAACCAAGCGTTATGTTAATATTCACCATTTTGGTGAAACACAAAGAGTAAGAGCTAATGGAGATAAAATATTTGTAAACTTTCAAGCAGTTCAGAGGCTAAAAAAATAATTTTTCCTATTCAATCAACTTAAACCACGCTTTATGTTAATTTTCACCATTTTGGTGAAACATAAAGAGTAAGAGCTAATGAACAGAAAATATTTCTAAACTTTCAAGCAGTTCAGAGGCTTTAAAAAATCATTTTTTCCTATTCAATCAACTTAAACGAAGCGTTATGGTAATATTCACCATTTTGGTGAAACATAAAGAATTAGAGCTAATGAAGATAAAATATTTGTAAACTTTCAAGCTGTTCAGAGGCTTTAAAAAAATCATTTTTTCCTATTCAACCAACTTAAACCAAGCGTTATGTTAATATTCACCATTTTGGTGAAACATAATGAGTAAGAGCTAATGAAGAGAAAATATTTGTAAACTTTCAAGCAGTTCAGAAGCTTTAAAAAAATCATTTTTTCGCACTCAAGCGACTCGAATTAAGCGTTATATCAATTTCACCGTGAAAACAAAGGCAACTTTAAAAGTGGGCAAAAGCTTATTTTTAAAGAACTTTTAAAATAGTATTGCTGTTTAAAGAGTAATAGAAAATTGTTTTTCTTACCGAGTGCTAGAAGGAGAACCGAAGACCACTTCATGTTGTGCTAGCTGATTAGTTAACACAAGCACTGAAACTGAATTGTCCATTCACAAATCGGTCTATTTATACTGAAAAAAGTGTCCAGAAAGCATATTTTCGCCGGCGTGTGTCGATAATCTTTTCTTTAGTCTTTATCTTATAACTATCGAAAAAAAATGACCTCCTCAATTTTTTTGAGAATGACGACTTGGTACCAGAGTCCGCCGTCTTATTTGGAAGAGGAGCTTTTTAAGATAGCGAAACATTTATTTATGCCTGGAAAAGGTATAATGGGTGCGGACGAAACTGTGGAGACGATGGGAAAAAAATTTCACGTATGACCTCAAATGATCTTTGAGATTATTGCCTTTTTTAGAAAATCGGCATTGAAAATAATGAAGAGACACGAAGACAATGGAGGCAAATGCTTTTTAAGACGGACGGCATCGAAAGTTACGTCTCAGGCGTCATTTTATGCCCGGAAACGATAGGGCAGGAGACCGACGAAGGAGTGAAATTCGTTGATTTTTTAAGGTCGAAAGGAATAGTTTCAGGTGTCAAACTAGACATGGGAATGGTCCCGATGATCAGGTTTGAAATTTTCTTTTTAGCTACTTAACATTTTTAGTTCGTTATGCGAACCGGTGACCGTCGGCCTGGAAAACCTATCGGAAAAGTGCGCTCTTTTTAAAAAGGAAGGCCTCCATTTTGCTAAGTGGAGATGTATCATCCGAATAGGCAATCATGCACCGTCATGGAACGTCGTGAAGGAAAACGCCATAATTTTAGCACGTTTTGCCTCCATATGCCAGGAAAACAGGTAGATTTCTAGCCAATAGTGGTCCCTCGACCAAAAAAACAGTTGCTTAGAAAAACCTGCCCAAAAAACGTCCAAAAATAGGGAATAGGGTATACGAAAAATCAATCAAAAAGAGGTTTTTATCAGTTTTTCTCAAATATATCAAAAACTATGAGGTTTAGCTCACAAAATATTAAGTACAAAAATGATTCAAATTAAAATTTGAACAAAAATTATTCAGCACATATTCTCGTTGAAGTGAACGGTTTCGGAGTTACTGTCAAAAATAGTTGTTTTTATGGCATTTTTTTGACATATAAAATATCTCGAAAACCACCGGTCCTAGCGAGATAAAATACTGGTTGAAGAGCATCCAACGAAAACTTCCTTAAAGATAAGTATCAATATAGGAGGGGGAAGTATAACGGAGGGGAAGTAGTGTATAAGGGAGAGAAGTATAAGGAAGGGGAAGTATAAGGGAGGGGAAGTATAACGGAGGGAGAATTTTTTTTTCCAAGTTGTTTTTTTGACAAATTTTCCGTTAATTTTCCGATTTTTTTTAAATTTTCTGGGTTTTCTTTTTTAAATTGAACTTTTTTTCTGAAAAATTTTTTAAGTTCTTTTTTTTCTCGAAAATTTGTTGAAGTATCAAGGTAGAAATAATGGGCTCTTTGGCCTACGGATAAAAGTACACGCAAGTAGAAGTATGAAATTTCTCCCTACTAAAAAAATAATAATTAAAAAGCGCCAATTTTTTCACACCAAAAATTGTTAAAAAATGTCAGGAGTAATTGATGAAAATTTGGTGAAAATCGGACCGCAGCGAATTTTTTAAAATTTCAAACAGACATATCTCCGCCATTTTTCCGAAATTCAAAATTCGCCCTCGTTAGTTTTTCTTCACCGGCTAAAGAAATTTGTGTGAAAATTTGGTGAAAATCGGTTGAAAATTGTGGCCGTAAAGTGATCCGGGAAAAAATGCTACGGACGGACGGCCGGCACCACAGACAAAGTTGAGATCGGTCAAGATCAATATTCGATTTGACCCTCCGGGTCTGGAAGACCCTTCCCCAAAACCCGACGTCGAGGGTATCACAATAACTTCTTTAAGGAAGTTAAAAATTTAAGGTTTTTTTTGTCTAAAACGTCATTTTTAGTCGGCGATAACTCCGAAACTGTTCAACATAGCAAAGTTTTGTTTAAACACTTTTTGTTGAAAATTTAATGAAGATTATTTTTGTGCTTTATATTCTATGCGCTAAACCTCGTCGTTTTCGAGATATTTAATAAAAACTGAAAAACTACTTTTAGAGGTCCTTCTCTGCAGCCCGAGATTTTGGCGTTCTCAAAAAACTTTGCAATTGGCGTATAAATCTCATTTTTTTTAAATCCTAATAGAAAACTGAGCTAATTTCTGGTCCGCTTTGCAGACTGGTTCCGATTGTGGAGCCGGACATCGAACAAGATGGTAAGCACTCTTTGGAAAGGAGTCAAAAAGTGACGGAAACCGTTTTGTCCCAACTTTTCCAAATGCTGCATCAATACCACGTCTACTACGACGGTCTCATACTGAAGGTCGGAATGGTCACCGCCGGGATGATGTGCCCGAGGCCTTACACCGAAGAAGACATCGGAAGGGCGACAATGGAAGCGCTGACAAGGACCGTCCCAGCAGCGGTAATGGGCATCACCTTTTAGCCGGAAGTCTCGAAGAGAACGAAGCGACTAAAAATTTAAACGCCGTCGTACGCCACGTCTCTAGAAAACCCTGGTATATCAACTTCTCATTTTCAAGAGCTTTAAACTACACGGTACTCGATATCTGGCGAGGAAACATCGAAGCCGTTCCCAAAGCTCAAAAACATCTTTTACAAAGGTAGTTTTCATATAAAAAACCTTTTTCTAATTTATTTTAAGACTTCACGAATGCTCGCAAGCCAGCCTCGGAAAATACGACGAACGAGAATTGAAAAACGTGGAAAACGACGAACACCTGAAGACTCACCAATTTTATGAAAATATGCCCAGAAATTTATAAATTTGATTAAAAATTTTCCATTATTGCGTTTCTTTTTTGGACAGCCATTTTTTTAAGATAAGATTCAGCTTGTTCATTGAATAGTTATCGATATTGAAAATATGAATGGCAAATTTTTGTTATCTTTGTTATCTATTAAAAAAAGCCATTCTTTAAAAAATTAGACAATCATCGAAAAAACTGGTTTTCAATTTTGATTTAAAATAATAGCTTTGTTCCGACCGCAGTTTGAAACTCCTGGAGAATGCGCAGAAGGATTTGCACGTCAGACAAACGATTTGAGCGACGTCAGATTTGACGTCTAAGTCCTTCTGCGCATGCTCCACGAGTTTCAAACCAGTTTCAAAATACGGTTGGAACAAAGCTATTGTCTTTTCTAATTTTCCAGAAAATTTCGTTTGCGGCCTATAAGACAAATATTTTGGGGGATACTAAAATGAAGCGTAATTTTAACAAAATGCTTAGTTCTTTAGCAAGTACTGCTAGAAAAATTGGACGGAGCCCATACTAGGCTCTACCAGGAGTTAGTTTTGCAGGTTGTCCACCCTTTTTCCGATAAAAAAAATATAAAACGTAACTATACATTTTTGTTGGCAAGCTCCCATTTTTCGGGTGGGAGACCAGGGCGGGTCGTTTCCTATCGGTCAGTAGTCGCTTGAGGTGCATAAAAGAGCAAACAAAACAAAAAAACAAAAAAGGTAAGCCCTAAAAAATAAAGTTCATTACAGGGGTCGAAATCCTAATAAAAATGGCTTCTGAGTTAACAATAGCCAAGAAATTTCGGCCTTTTGGCAACCATATCGAAAATCTATAATTATTGTTGGGCTACTTTCCCTTTTAACTATTGTTTTAATCTATTTTGTTTATTAATCATCTTTATTTTCGTTCCACCAATTACTAAAAAAAAAAAATTGAGATTCAAATTAACAGATTTTTAGGTGCTAAAAAAAGTTAATAAATAAATTTGGTAGATTTTACACTACATCAGAGGGAAAGAGCTTAAAAATTGTTATAATAGTACTTTAAAAAAGAAATGATGGATAACATGGGGAAAAGAGGTGTAAGATTTGTTGTTTCTTGTAAATTTATTTCTGTCTATCGCTTCTAGGGAAGCCAAGGAAAGGAGGAAAAAAAAGTCGGTTGGTATTTTTAAACGTTGTAAAACTGGTCAAAATCGCACGCGCCCACGACCTAAACACGTCCGAGAGGTTTCGCTCTAATTACCAAATGTTTTTTCCGATTCGATTTTTTGTTGGGTTTATAGGGCCAAAATACGCAAAATCTTGCAATATCGACGTAAGGACCTCACTAATCGTTTTAGTATGGACCATAACCTACATTTTAATACCCCATATCGTATAGTTTAGACGAACATTGTACACGAGGTTTTTGGTGCACCTAATGTTGCACCAAAAAATATTCATTTTAGCTATTCGATGTGTGGTGTCAAATTGTATGTTTTTGGACATTCTAAAACGATAAATTAAGGTTTCAGGTGGATAGGACCGCTTCCAATAGGCCAAAAAACACTAAGAGTGGCAATATCGACGTAAGGACCTCACTAATCCTTTTAGAATGGCTGAAAACCTACATTTTAATACCCACATCGTATAGTTTAGACAAACATTGTACACGAGGTTTTTGGTGCACCCGATGTTGCACCAAAAAATATTCATTTTAGCTATTCGATGTGTGGTGTCAAATTGTATGTTTTTGGACATTCTAAAACGATAAATTAAGGTTTCAGGTGGATAGGACCGCTTTCAATAGGCCAAAATACGCTAAGAGTGGCAATATCGACGTAAGGACCTCACTAATCCTTTTAGAATGGCTGAAAACCTACATTTTAATACCCAACATGGTATAGTTTAGACGAACATTGTACACGAGGTTTTTGGTACACCTAATGTTGCACCAAAAAATATTCATTTTAGCTATTCGATGTGTGGTGTCAAACTGTATGTTTTTGGACATTCTAAAACGATAAATTAAGGTTTCAGGTGGACAGGACCGCTTTCAATAGGCCAAAATACGCTAAGAGTGGCAATATCGACGTAAGGACCTCACTAATCGTTTCAGAATGTCCGAAAACCTTGATTTTGTCAAATCGTGTGTTTTGAGCTATGTACGAGAGCCGAGGCAAAGGAAAATGAGAAAACTTTGACAAACCACCTCGCGAGAAAACTGTCGGTTTTTGTGCACGAGTCAAAGTGATCGTGAGCCCTCATCCCTTCTATTGACTCCCCCCCAACTCTCTGCTTATTGGTTAATTCACAACTGAGCGGTCAACGAGCCAAGCTTTTTGAAAGCTCTCAATTTTCTTCTAATGCGGCTTTCTTCCATAATCCGATCGACATGAAATTTTTAGTAGTTACGTATTAGCTTTGTTCCGCAGTTTGAACTCCTGATACTAGTTTGAAACTCCTGGAGCATGCGCAGAAGGATTTGGACAATTTGACGTCAAATGACTTCGGATTTGACGAACCAACGATTTTAAATGACGTCCGAATCAGCGCATGCTCCTGGAGTTTCAAACCAGTTTCAAACTGCGGTTGGAACAAAGCTATTAGAGTAGAGCTGTACCAAACTGATCGATCGGCCCACAGAGAGCCGAGATCCAGCCACTCAAAAAACGATGGTCCAGTCTACCACTCCAGTCCTACCACTCTTGACAACTCTGTCTTTTTTGGGTCATTTTTGCTTGGCAATAAACGAACTGTTTGCTCTAGTCGGGAAACTCGAGCCCAATCAAGTCCAGGAAGTGTTGCGGTTATTCAAAGGCTCCGAGGTCCGACCTTTTCAATTATATTTAGGATCCCCAGGTGATCCACCTCCCCTCCTCTTCTTTCCCCGACTTGATTCTTTTGTCTCATTTCTTTCTTTCCCCACTATTATATTCTGCCTATTGTTTAGACGACTTGGGCGCGCGAGTGGGTCAGTTGTACACCCCTGTAATAAATTAACGATGAGTCGAAGAAGCTTAAGAGCGTTGGGGTAAGAAATATTTAAATATTTTTCAGGAGAAAATTTTACTTTTTAAACATCCAACCGTGTTTAGTTCCATTTATAGACTCGTTGGTCAATGCCAAAACATTGGTATTTTTCATTGGAAATATTTTAAATAAGTACATCGCATTAGTTTTTAACGCGTCATTCGGTGTTAAGTTCCACTCCTATGACGTCATTGTTAATGTTTCCATCTAAGTGGAAACTCTTCTTCAATTTGGGAATACCGAAGTACAAAGGTATCCCATAAAAAGTCCAAAAACAGTGAGTTTTCCAAAATCGGCCCAGAAAAACAGGAAGGAAAGACGTACAGAAATAAGCACCCAAAGCTGCTTCTTCAGGTTCCGACTTGCTATGTTCAATAGGTAACCTGGTAATCCAGAAACTAAGTAGCATCCCTCCACGCTAAGCAAAACCCGACAGTAAGAGCGCCAATGGACGATTTGCTTTTTTCGGGCGTCAGAATCTCACTTCACTGAAGACCGATCAACTTGAAATTTGGTACAAATCTTCTCTAATATGATACGAGCAAAGCCTAAAAATTTCAAGTCGATCGGACCACAAGGAGCTGAGTTATAAAACTTCAAAAATTCACTGTTACCGCCTTCTTCTTCCTCTTGTTTTTAGGTTAGATAAGGCTACAGCTCGACCTCCTGCACCCATTGGCTTAAAATTTCGCACAGTGCTGTTTTTAAACTTTAGCCAGTGCCTTGTAAATCATTTGACCCAAAAACTGGAAATCCAGGCTAAGTTTGGCCACTTTGACAAGTCTGAACAAGACTAAACGAACTAATTTTGAAGGTGGGCGGCAGGTTGTGCATTTCTAGATTACTAGCAGTTCTAATCTAATTAACAAAATAGACACTTCATTAGCATTTTAAATTCGTAATGACAAAAAAGCGGAAAATGATCTCGTTGGCATTGTTACAAAAAAGCACTTTTTTCTTCTTTTGTTGTAAAGCCTTTCTCGCCTCTTAAAAAAAGTTGGATGGGCGCCGAATTTTTTCGAAAATAGGAGGGCGTTTTATTTTACTTCAATTTCGCGAGCGGGAGAGCTAAAGAGCCAAACCGGCCAAGGTCGACCAAACGGGACGCCCGTTTTAATCTACGTGTTTCTTCTTCAAAATGATGCCCTAAATTGCTAAAAGCTAACAGGAAAAATAAAGAAAAAAAATGAATATTTGGCGAAGAGATCAATGGTACTGCAGCGTCAATCATTTTTGCTCTACGGAATCTGGAAGACCGCTGGAGGGTAGTTCAGTGGCTTCTCTTTGAGCAAGATCACATATAAAATTCAACTAGGAAAGAAGAATTTAATGTAGTTTTCTATTTTTAAGGATGACCGAGAGGAGAAGATTCACAAGGCCGAGGACGAAGGTGTACGACGCGAACTATTCCCTCGGTGAAAACTACTACAAATCGGCCCTTGACGGCCTCGACCGTAAATACGGCAAACTTCCGACCGAGACTTTAGAGGCGCCGAGGAGGCCGGTTTCCGTCGGCGATCTCGAGTCCATCATTTCGACCCAGTCCGCCAGAAAGGACCTCATCCAAGATGCGATGGACGATGAAATGGAGGCGACCATGAGGAGGATTCAAAAAGCGCGTATGGCTTCCATTCCTTCCGCCGAAGAAGGCTTCGAAAACGCCTACTTCAACAGAAGAGAAGAGGTTAGAAAATCTGTCACAAAATCACAACTTAATGGATTTCCAGGTTAAAAAACGTTATTCGGAAAAGATGCTTGATAGCGTCGGATTAAACGGATCGCTTATGGAAGAGACGACCATTAGGAGGAGAAGGCCCTTAGACATCGAAGTACCAGACGGCCCAAAGGTAATAAAACTTAAAATTCATAAAAACAAAAATTAGATCAAACACTAAACAGCTAGAAAAAAAAGGCGGTCGTTATGTCGAAGTGTGGCAAACCATAAACAGAAAGTTCCGCATCCCCAAAAATCAAATTAGACTCAACAGAACATGTAAAAAAATGAAAAATCAATTGAATCTACTTTCGGAGATTTACTAAGTTGGAATCTTTAAATCAGCGCCCCAACACATAAGACTTTTAGTTGAACTACGGGCCACGGGGAGTGTGGGGGTTCCACGGTTTTTGTGCCTGTGAACCCCATTTAACCTCGATTTGAGAGATTTAACCTCAATTAACCTCGATCTTTCAGCCCCGATTATATTGATTTGAAACACACGTCCACTAGGTTTTATTTTTTGCCCGCCATGCGTCAACTCCCGTATCTCTAGCATTCCCAGGGAATCATTAAAAACTACTGGAAGGCTCCAGTGGGGGAATCGAACCCACAACCTCCGAGGTAATCAAGGAAAGACCGCTTCTCCGACTCCGACCCCTTACTATCTTTTAAATTTTTCACAGACACCAGTTAACTTTTATAATGAATTTTAGGGTCTGGGAATGCCTCTTTCCATGATTAAAAAAATAGCAGTACGTATTCTGGGTTCGAACGAATTATGTGTTTTAACGCTTTAGAAAAAATGTCAATAATGGCAAGGCCAAAAACTGGCTTAAAAACAACAAATACGACGCTAATTGTTTTTTAATTCTTGTAGGTCGCATTTTGGTGAAACGGGGGCCCGGAAAAATAAATTTTATGAGGCGATGTCTGTATAAAAAAATTATAATAAATTAATAATAAAAAAACATAAAATACTTTAAAAATAATTATGGCAACGTTTTTTACTACCTTCTCCTGGTAAAAAATGCGCTGTAAATACTGTGACGTCCGCTTCGTTTTGTAGACTTTACTCTCCCTTAACTTTCAAATCTTAGAAGAGGAAATTACTAGACTGAGTTGGGCGTATTCATATTCATCATATTCATATTCATGGGCCTATTCATGACTATGAATACGCCCAACTCTGAACGTAGATAAGCCAAAAAATTAACCCAATTTTTGTATATTTTTACTACTCTTTCTTGTATGAAAATCTTGTGGGCTCCAAAACTGCTCACAAGTTTTGACGCTTTTGATACTAACTGCGTGGAATATTTTTGATAAATTTTTAAAATTCCATGTTGTAGATAACAGAAAAGTGGTCGGCTATGAGGGATAACGCTTTAGAATCGATCGAGGAGACCGCAGCGAAAGCTAGGGCTCGTGCTTCAAAAGCGAGAATCGCTGATTTGGAAGCCGAGATGGACGATTTGAACGAGAGAAGCGCCGCTCGCCAACAAAGGCTCGCAAATCTTCGACAGCTTCTCGACGAATCCAGCGAAAGCTCAACTTCGTCACTCCGTATGCGTAAAGTGACGACCACAACCACCGAAAAAAGAGTCGCTTAAAAGAGGAAAATATATTTTTTTAAATGCATTTTTTAAAACAAAAAACAGCTCAATTAAAAAGAAAAAAATTTTTTTAATACCCTCATTTTACTGGAAAGTTACCAAATGTAAAATCATCTTTAATAAAAATAAAATACATACTTAGTAAATAAAACACTGATGTCATTTATCCTTAAAATCAGTCATAAATCCATAAAGTCAATAAAAGAGCCCTGAAGACCTCAAATTGGATTTAAAAAAAAAACAACTATAAAATCACAGGAAAGCTTTATAATGTTGTGTTGGTCATCATGTCTGACAGGTTTGGAGAAAATTAAAATAATAATTAATTTACAATATAAAATATTATATAGATGGTAGAATTTTTAATTGTTGGTCACAGCGGTCTGACTTAATGTTGTCGACAACATTTTTAAGGTTCGCCATCACATCTAAAATTGAAAGACAAAAAATGCTTACTTAAAAATTGAAAGATTTTTAGAAATACACAGTTACAAAATATGTTGGTAGACCTGAAGGAGATAATTGTAATTACATTATGATTACAATTATACTTATTTTTTTAACCCTTTTGAGACTGCGTCGTCGGACTATAGTCGCCTTCGGACTCGAAAGGGTTAAAACAATTGTGCCCTATCTGGAGATGCTCTGCGAGAGCCCCCTTCAGGTCTGCCAATACAACATTTTTAAATAACTTTTATCAAAAAAATTAATAATAACCTTTCAATAAGCGTCGATAGCGTGGTTTGATAAAATTTCTAACTAATTTCCTAAATTCTGAATAAATAAAAACTGGACCAAAATCACCGAGTTCTTTGCTTATGAGTTCCCAATCTATGTTAGTCCATGTCGAAAAACCGTGACGATTAATGCTAAAATAAAAAATAAAAATAAAATTTCTCCAAAGCTCGACTTACGCATCGACAATTCCAACCCAGAGTTCATTTCTGTTAATGGTCTCCGAGGCGAACATCGGGCGGACTTTGAGATGGTAAAGTTTCGAAACTTGAATCGGGCTGCATTTGTTGAGCCGGCTGACTTTTTCAATCACAGAATGAACTTCCTTATTTAATTTTTTAAGAGAGTATTTAAGACACTCCTTAATCAAATCTTTTTTTACTTTCTTCGCTTCTTTTCCTCGGCGAAATACAGCTTCCTCTTCACAATAAACACCGTTGCCTCCATATTCTACAAATAAAATAATATTAGATCCTCAAAGGCTGGAAAAAATTCTAAAACATTCCGCACATTTTTAGAACAAACTCAATGGTTTTTGAGAAGAGAAAAACCTAAGTATTATGGGTGAGTAGGGTTGCTTCGATATGGCCTTCCTTCTGATATTTTATCCGATACAATATTTTTGAAAAATATAAATCGTATCGGATAAAATATCGGAAGGAAAATATCGGATGAACCGATATATCGGAAGGAAAATATCGGATGAACCGATATATCGGAAGGAAAATATCGGATGAACCGATATATCGGAAGGAAAATATCGGATGAACCGATATATCGGAAGGAAAATATCGGATGAACCGATATATCGGAAGGAAAATATCGGATGAACCGATATATCGGAAGGAAAATATCGGATGAACCGATATATCGGAAGGAAAATATCGGATGAACCGATATATCGGAAGGAAAATATCGGATGAACCGATATATCGGAAGGAAAGTATCGGATAAACCGATATATCGGAAGGAAAATATCGGATGAACCGATATATCGGAAGGAAAATATTGGATGAACCGATATATCGGAAGGAAAATATCGGATGAACCGATATATCGGAAGGAAAATATCGGATGAACTGATATATCGGAAGGAAAATATCGGATGAACCGATATATCGGAAGGAAAATATCGGATGAACCGATATATCGGAAGGAAAATATCGGATGAACCGATATATCGGAAGGAAAATATCGGATGAACCGATATATCGGAAGGAAAATATCGGATGAACTGATATATCGGAAGGAAATATCGGATGAACCGATATATCGGAAGGAAAATATCGGATGAACCGATATATCGGAAGGAAAATATCGGATGAACCGATATATCGGAAGGAAAATATCGATATTCCGATATATTGGAAGCATCGCAACAACCCTATGGGTGAGTAGGATGTGAATATAAAGCTAAAAATTTAATATGAATATTTTTCGATCAGAAATTCATAATTTTTAAAATTTATTTTTTTAAACATAATATTGAATAAAAAAATATATGATTGAGTAAATATCATAAATTCAACAGATTACAAATGTGCAAGGCGTTTTTCCCTACTCTTCTTCCGTTTTTTTTTTTTTCTTTCCCATTCTTATTCTCCTAACCTTGGGCTACGCATGTTGTAAATGCACAGTTTGAAGTTAAACACATTCCTCAAGCATTCACTTGAAAATTGGGCGTAAGCATAAAAATTAATTTCAAACTAAGAATAGCAGTTGAAACTTATCAAAATCTAATATAAAATCCGTTTGCAGATTTGAAATTCAAGAAAATTTTAAGGGGAGTTGAAAAGAAAAGTTTCTTCCTACTTTCCTTCCATACTTTCAACAAATTGAACAGGACGCCAACGCCAAAATATTTAAAAATGGCCTCTTTGAATATAAAGATATCAAAAGAAGGTGAATATTTACGTTATGTTGGTTACAGCATAATTTTTGGCACTGTAGATAGTAAAAGGTTTGAGAAACTTTTAAAAGATCTAAAAATCTTTGATATGATCAAACCTTTACCATCTAGAAGCATGCATATGACATATATATATCTGGGCCTACAGTAAAAACCTATAGAATGTCTAAAAAATATATAAATCCAAAAGAATTCGAATTTTTTTTAAAAACAAATTTTTTTTTACCAACTAATTATTTAAGAGAAGAACACTTAAAAGCTAAAGCTATTTTAGAAAGTTATAAAAATTTAATCATAAAACCGATACAGATTAAAATTTGCTTAAATTTAAATGTATTACGCTGCGATATGATGTTTGACGGAAAAACTATGGAGTTGCTGCATTCTTTATTTAAACAAATGGAAATAGTTTATGGGAAAAAAGATAATTTTTCTCCACATTGCACTTTAGGGTATATCTATAAAGATTTTAATATATTTAATCCTAACTTACAGGAGTGTTTAATGCAACTAGAAAAATATTGTAATGCCAATTTGAATATGTTCGAATTTTCTTTTGTTAACATTTACATGTTCTCTTCGATGGAAGAATTTGTAAATTTAGGAGAAATTATTGTGTAAAAAGATTTTTCTTTATGTAAAGAATTTTTTTTTTATTATAAAATAATTTGTTTGTATTTATGAAAATAAAATGGAGAAAGAAAAAGCAAGAATTTTGAAGGCAAAGTTTAAGATGATTCATTTTTCACATTCCAAAAATCGTCAGAAACCATTTTTTTAGAATCTTAGAATATTTTAAGTTCCCCTTTCATACCATAAAGTACTGGTTTGAAGAGCTTCCAACAAAAACTTCCTTAAAGAGAAGTAACAATATAGGAGGGGGAAGTATAACGGAGGGGACGTACAACAGAGAGGGAAGTATATGGGAGGGGTAGTACAATGGAGTGGGAAGTATAACGGAGGGGACGTACAATGGAGAGGGAAGTATATGGGAGGGAAAGTGTAAAGGAGGAGGAAGTATAAGGGAGGGAAAGTATGAGAGAGAGGGGAGTTTTTTTTTTTTTTTTTCGAAAAATTTTCCGTTTTTTTTCAATTTTCCGAGTTTTTTTTTGAAAAATTTTCCGGATTTTCTTTTTTAAATTAGCGCTTTTTTAACTTTTTTCTGGAAAAAAAAACTTTTCTTTTTTCAAAGTGTCAAGGTAGAAATAATGGGCTTTTTGGCCTAGGGATGTGCTCTCGTAATGGGTAGAAGTATAAATTTCTCCCTACTAAAAAAATTAATAATTAAAAAGTGGCAATTTTTTTTACACTGAAAATTCGTAAAAATATAAGGAGTAGCTTGTGAAAATTTGGAGAAAATCGGATTACCGGTTCGGCCGCAGCGAATTTTTAAAAATTTAAAACAGACATATCTACGCTATTTCACAATAACTTCTATAAGGAAGTTAAAAGGAAATAAATGCTGGAATTGCTGGGAAAAAAAGATTTTTCTTACCTGGAATTATTACTTTGCAATGTAGGTAAATGCTATCGGGACTTCTATGAAGTAAAAAACCACAAAGCGAATGAAAATATTCTCTTGGAAAAGCATTCCACAAATACTTCATTATTCTGTTTTCTCTGGGTGAATATCTGAAAAAAATAAATTATAATATTATTTTTTCATCATTCAATGAAACCTACCTTCCAGTTTTGGTGTATCTTGCCAGTTTATAAAACGAGCATAACATTTGTGGGGAGTACGGTCCAAACCTTGGGCGAGAAACAACAAAAAAAGTAATTTTTGCTTTTTCGTCAACGGAGAAAGTTGAAAAGAGAAAAGAGGAAGAAACGGCGCAAAATCATTTTTGTCAAAATCGTATTTCTAAATTTAAAAAGAAAAATATATAATTTTTATTTAATTCTACTTTAAAAATTACTTTGCAGAATGATTTCCAATTTTTCATAACTATTAAGTCCTCTTTGTGATCAAATCGCCCGTTTTGAAGTTTTCCAGCGAGAATGCTCTTATGTCATCATCACACTCAGATCTTAGACAAAAGATCTGAGCTGGATTCACTTTCCAGTCTATTTTTATGTCCAAATTTTTAATTTTCTAAAATTAAAATTAATAAAAAAATAAAACCGTATTTTATTTTTTACTTGGAATAATTGTTCGTCTAGTTTTAAAAAGTCGAAGATTTCTTTCATGACTTCCGGAGCAAGTTTTTTATATCCTTTTCCATGGAACCATCGCATTGGATACAAGTTGGAGTATTCGATGTCTCCGAATTTGACTGACGTTGAATAATGGTCGTATCCGAAATCGTCTGAAAGATGAAATGAAAATGTGAAATAAAAAAAATTGTTTTTGAATTACAATGTTCTTTTCCAAGCCATTGTTCTGATTGAAGAAAGTCTGTGACGCTGTCTTCATCCTCGGTGTCTGATGTTTCTTCTTCATTTTATCCTCGGTGTCAGATGTTTCTTTCTTCATTTTTTTATTTTTCGATATAAATAGAGATTTTGCTTCTTCAAGGATATTCCGAGAGAGGAAGAATCGTTTCGATAAATTGTCACTTTGTTCATCTTCTGATGAATTATCTTTCCTTTCGTTATTTTGAATAGTTTTTTTACGTTTTCGTTTTGCTTTTTGGGCATTTCTTCGCTGTCTGATGATGAGTTTTCAACTATGTAATCATCATCGCTTTTCTTACGTTTTTGGCTTTTTGTTTTTTTCTTTTTCTGCGATTTTTCGCTAAGTTCATCTCCTGATGGGTTGCCGAAATGTTCTTCGCTTTCATTGCTTCTAACGATTTTTCGATGTTTTTTCTTTTTTAACGATTTTTCGCTGAGTTTGTCTCCTGATGGGTTATCGTCTATGTAATGATCTTCGCTCTCATCATGTTTTTTAACTTTTTGTATATTCTTTTTTGGTGGTTCTTCGCTGGGTTCATCGACAACGAAATTATCATCGGTTTCCTTATTTTCATTACTTTTTTTGTGTTTTCGTTTTTTCTTTTTTAACGATTTTTCGCTGAGTTCATCTCCAGATGGGTTGTTGACTACGGAATTATCTTCCCAGTCGTTGTTTTCAATAGATTTTTGATGTTTTTCTTTTTTCAACGATTTTTTGCTGAGTTTGTCTCCTGAAGGGTTATCATCTATGTAATGTTCTTCGCTCTCATCATGCTTTTTAACTTTTTGTTTATTCTTTTTTGGTGGTTCTTCGCTGGGTTCATCGACAACGGAATTATCATCAGTTTCCTTATTTTCATTACTTTTTTGTGTTTTCGTTTTTTCTTTTTAACGATTTTTCGCTGAGTTCATCTCCAGATGGGTTGTTGACTACGGAATTATCTTCCCAGTCATTGTTTTCAATAGATTTTTGATGTTTTTCTTTTTCAACGATTTTTTGCTGAGTTTGTCTCCTGATGGGTTATCATCAATGTAATGGTCTTCGCTCTCATCATGTTTTTTAACTTTTTGTTTATTCTTTTTTGGTGGTTTTTCGCTGGGTTCATTTCTGGATGGGTCATCGACAACGGAATTATCATCGGTTTCCTTATTTTCATAACTTTTTTGTGTTTTCGTCTTTTCTTTTTCAACGATTTGTTGAATTATCACTTTCCTTATTTTTAAAAGTTTTTTTGTGATTTTGTTTTTTTTTCAGCGATTTTTCGCTGAGTTCACCTCCTGATGGATTGTCAACTATGAAATTAACTTCATTTTCCTTATTTTCAATGGAATTTTGGCGTCTCCGTTTTTTACTTTTTAGCGACTCTTTGCTAAGTTTATCTTCTGATGGATTATCAACTGGGCAAATGCTTTCGATTTCCTTATTTTCAATGGGGTTTTGATGTCTCCGTCTTACTTCTTCGGTGATTCTTTGCTGCGTTGATCTGATTGGTTATCGACTATGGAATTGAGCTCGCTTTCCTTAGCTTTTATACGTTTTTGATGTTTCTTTTTGGCGATTCTTCCCTGTGTTCCTCTGCTGATAGATTACCGACAGTGATATTAACTTCACTTCCTTAGGTTCGAGGTTTTGGCGTTTTCGTCTTTTCTTCTTTGGTGATTCTTCACTGTGTTCATCTCCTGATTGGTTATCGACTACGGAATTAACTTCACTTTCCTCATTTTCGATGGGATTCCGACGTCTTCGTTTTTTCTTCTTAGGCAATTCTTTGCTGTGTTCGCTCAGCTTATCCTGAAGGATGATCAAAATGACTAACAACGGACTGAACTTCACTTTCTGCACTTTCATTGCTAGGTAGTTCGTTTATAAGTTGACGATTTCGTAATTTCTTATTTTTCTTTTTCTTTGGAGAAATATTCCAGTTTTCTGATTTTTCAACAACTTCACTTTCTTCTTCGGTGAAACTTCTTCTGTTTCTGAAGTTTTACTTACAAAAGGAAACTCATTTTCTGTGGCTTTATGGTCTTCAACAGGATGACAAATAGAAGATTGAATTTTGCTATCTAATGCATTGACTTGCTGACGGTTTCTTGAGTTCTTAGGTGAAACTGCTCTTTCGTTACATTGGGATCCTGCACCTTTATTGACAGAAGGGCTTTTGCTTTCTGAGGCTGAAAGTCGACCTTGGATCACTTCATATAAGCTTAAGTCATTCTCCGAAAAATTTTCTATGACGGGAATGTCTTTTTGGAATGTTCATCTTGTTGGTCTTCATTTTGGAAAGATTCATCATCCCAATCCTTGGCTACCAGTTTGGCAGAGGATTCAGCATATTCGCTGCAGTTTGAAGCAAACTCTTCTTCAGCCGCAGGTCCTAAAAAATTTTTTTAAAGACAATTTCAAAATAATAGCTTGGGTGGAGCAGCAATGTTGAACATTTCAACGCACTAAATGGATTAATAGTTTACTTAAGTTACCTGCCAATCGATTTTCAGATGTTCCTCCAGAAGATTTTGGATGCTCACGGTTTGGTTCGGATTCAGATGGAGTAAATGATCTTTCAGGTGACTTAAATTCTGGAGCGATTGAATTTTTTCGACTATAAGTTTTACGGGAAAGACTAATGTTTGAAAGTGAAGGGAAACAAAATGAAAGCCTTTCATTTTGTGCTCCAACTGATTTTTGGGGCGATTGACGTTTTCTAGGAGTAACTTGTTCAGATTCACTGCCGACTGATCTGGGAGAGCGAAGCTCTTGGGGGATTGTCAGTGCAGTATCATCGCCAACTGATTTTTTGGGCGATCGACGTTTACTAGGTGTAACCAGTTCAGTTTCAACACCAATTGACTTTGGCGATTGGGGTTTTTGAGGAGTTTTAAGAGCAGATTCGTCGACAAATGACTTTTCGGATGATCTATGTTCTCTAGGTCTAACCAGTTCAGATTCACTGCCAACTGATCTGGGAGAGCGAAGCTCTTGGGGGATTGTCAGTGCAGTATCATCGCCAACTGATTTTTTGGGCGATCGACGTTTACTAGGTGTAACCAGTTCAGTTTCAACACCAATTTTGGCGATTGGGGCTTTTGAGGAGTTTTAAGAGCAGATTCATCGACAAATGATTTTTGATCTATGTTTCCAGGTGTAACTTGTTCAGATTCACTGCCAACTGATCTGGGATATCGAAGCTCTTGGGGGAATGTCAGTGCAGTATCATCACTAACTGTTTTTGGGCGACCTACGTTTTCTAGGTGTAACCAGCTCAGATTCGCAGAGAACTGACTTCGGTGATTGGAGTTCTTTAGGAGTTACTAGATCAGATTCACTGCCAACTAATCTGGGAGAGCGAAGCTCTTGGGGGATTGTCAGTGCTGTATCATCGCCAACTGATTTTTTGGGTGACTGACGTTTTCTAGGTGTAACCAGTTCAGTTTCACCACCAATTGACTTTGGCGATTGGGGCTTTTGAGGAGTTTTAAGAGCAGATTCATCGACAAATGATTTTCTGATGATCTATGTTTTCCAGGTGTAACTGTTCAGATTCACTGGGATATCGAAGCTCTTGGGGGATTGTCAGTGCAGTATCATCACTAACTGATTTTGGGCGACCGACGTTTTCTAGGTGTAACCAGTTCAGTTTCACCACCAATTGACTTTGGCGATTGGGGCTTTTGAGGAGTTTTAAGAGCAGATTCATCGACAAATGATTTTTCTGATGATCTATGTTTTCCAGGTGTAACTTGTTCAGATTCACTGGGATATCGAAGCTCTTGGGGGATTGTCAGTGCAGTATCATCACTAACTGATTTTTGGGCGACCTACGTTTTCTAGGTGTAACCAGCTCAGATTCACAGCCAACTGACTTCGGTGATTGGAGTTCTTTAGGAGTTACTAGATCAGATTCACTGCCAACTAATCTGGGAGAGCGAAGCTCTTGGGGGATTGTCAGTGCTGTATCATCGCCAACTGATTTTTTGGGTGACCGACGTTTTCTAGGTGTAACCAGTTCAGTTTCACCACCAATTGACTTTGGCGATTGGGGCTTTTGAGGAGTTTTAAGAGCAGATTCGTCGACAAATGACTTTTCAGATGATCTATGTTTTCTCGGTCTTAGAACCGGTCCAGTGCCAACTGGCGCAGGTGATTGAAGCTCTTGAGGAGTCATCGGTTCAGAATCTTTGCCAAATAATTTTTTGGTTGATCTATGTTTTTTAGGTGTAACCAGATGAAATTCACTGCCAACTGTTCTGGGAGATTGAAACTCATGAGAAGCCAGTTCAGATTCACTGCCATCTGTCCTTTGCGACCATTGCTTTCTAGGTGTAGCCATTTCAGATATACTGCCAACTGTGCTTCCGGGTGATCGCTGAGGAGATATCATTTTAGAATCATCTCCAACTGATTTTTTGGACGACCGGAGTATTCTAGGTGTAACCTGAGAAGATATCTGCTAACCAACCTTCTGCAGGATTGAAGCTCTTGGGATGTTATCAGCTCAGATTCAACGTCTTTCGAGGATGGATTTTTCTGAGGTGTCACCTGCTCCAATTTGACAGCAGTTGAACTCAGCAATCGAAGCTCTGTTGGCGAAAAAAGTTCAGATGCAAAGCCATCTGGAATTTGAGGTCCAGTTTGCGTCAGATCAGTATGGCCTTTGGGTGAAAGATTTTTTAAAGGTGACATCGGCTCAGATTTGATTGAGGTGAGCAGATCTTCAGAATTTTGGGTTTCAGTAATTGAAGGAGCATCAAATGATGACTGTTTGGAAGATTTTCTTCTAGGTGAAAGCTCAGAACCAACAGTTCTTTGAGGCGATTGGTGCTCTCTTAGTATTTCAGTCCAGCATTGCTGCCAACTGGGCGTGATCGCAGCACTCTAGAAGATTTTGAAGGAGACTGTTTAATAGCAATAGATTCATCACCAGCTGGATGACTTTCGGACAAAATCAAATCAGACGCACGGACGAAAGTGGCTGGGAAATTAGATGTTTTTGCATTTGTTCCATTAATGGCAGTGTCTCAGCTCGGTTTCATCAATAGTCAAACTTGAAAAAAAGGTATCTGTCGACGATTTTTCAAATGCCTTATTTTCTGCAGATGGTTTGCAACCCTGAATTGGTTCAATATCGATCTCAACAGCAGAAGATGCAGGTTTTTTCACAGGTTTAATTTTTAACTCATTCTCTTTCTGGGCGATCAGTTCATCGATTAAACTTCCCATCAATTTCCCGTTTTCAGAATCGTCAAAGCGACCAATCATGCTCACCTGTGGATCTGGGACGCGCGAAATCGGTGGAGAATCATTTATAAAGCTGCTACTCGCCATTGGCTGACTTTTAGCTACTTTTTTCCTTCTAGAAACAAAATTGGTCGTTTTGAACTTTACTTTCCACTGAAACGAAGGATTGGCTACCGAAGGACTTTTAAAACTTTGAACTTCACCAAGAGGATTTAAAAAGGAGAATTCATAAATGTGTTCTTCATCTCTTTTAGAATATCTAAAAATAACGAATTAACATTCAAAATCTGAAATAAAAAAATAAAGGTACCTAATCTCGTGTTTTCTTCCATTTTTAACAGTTAAAATTAAAATAGTAAATTAAGACTTTAACAGAAATCACCCACGTTTGGGCTTTAGCGCGTATTCTGTCAGATAACTAATCAAGAGGACAGAGGTTATATTTTGGTTATAACAAATTTTCCTTTAAATTTTAAACATATTCACAGTGTTGTTCTGTGACATATTTACGTTATTACACGTTTATTGCATATTGGTAATAAAATATTGTTCATAAAATTGATTCTAAACACTTCTACATGATTAAATTAAAAAAAGTACAAGTGGCCCCTCCAAAATTTCTAAGGATCATTAAATTGTTCAAGGTATCGCTAACTTGGTCCAGAACATCATAAACAAAGGAGGACCTAAGCAAAAGTTGCATAAAATGGAGCGTAGCAACGAATAAAATCATAAAAACGGTTCCCATTTAACATAACGAAGTCTCTGAAAAAACGGTTCCCATTTAACATAACGAAGTCTCTGAACACCCTGTATACCAAAGTACCAAATGGAGAATATTTATGCAACATCTTTACAGATCACAATGGTTGTCTGTGTTACCGGCCGATTTCCCAGAATTTTCCACGGCCGCCATTTTATCCTATTGTCCAATCAATTTTTTCTGGAAAACTTTACGGCCGCAACTTTTGCCAAAGATGGCATTGAGAAAAAAACTAGAACTACTTTGCTTTATTAAAGTGAATTATAATCAATAAATTAATCAATTTTTAATAACTTTTGTAAAAAATCGAAAATGTGTGTGGTTATAAAGTTCAACTTTCTTCTCGCCTTTCTATGGGTAAGAATCTGACGAAAATTCAAGGTTTTTTTTGTCCCCCTAAATTCCATTCTGTTCTGCGAAGTATTTAATCATCATCAAATAAGAATACGATCCTTGCATAAGCTAAAAAATTGATAAAACCAAACTTAAATTTTAATTTTCATCAAAATTTACCGTGGTAAACTGAACGAGGGAAAATTTAAAGACGACTTTATAATTTAATTCGACCGGTTGATCGCCATCGACTGAAGAATAAGGAGGTCTTTGGACGATTTCGTTTTCTCTTCGTACCAAACGTTGTCATACGCCGTCTATAAATATTTCACCCTGGGAAGTAAAAAGAAGAAGTAAAATCTGTGAAAAGGTTTTTAAATTGTTGTACCTCGGAAGTTACAATGGAGCCGTTGAGACAGATGATGTACGGAGCGATCATGGCGAGGATAAGGTTAAGAAAATAAGGTGCAAACGTAGGTTTCCTCCAAGTAAAGCCTTTGAAACAATTGAAATAATTATTAAAATAGTGACAAAAAGGGTAAAAACTAGGTAGAATAAACGAAAGTCAATGCCCAGCCAGGCCACTCGGCACGGGCGTAAATGCCCAAACTCGCCGGCAATTGCCAAATAAATCCTTGAAGTTATTGCTAACCAACTGGGACGGGCGGCCGGATAACCTGATTGGTGAAGAATCAATTTTCTCCTCCGGGATCTGGGAGGCCCTCAACCAAAAACCGTACACGGGGGTAATACAATAACATCTCTTTGAGAGGTTATAAGAGGTTATAAGAACTCCAGGATCAATCCCTGGCATAGAAATATTACCGTAATACAAGTTGAAAGTCTCATCGCGATTTGCAAAGCGGAAAGTGCCATTTCAAGCATCGCCTGCCAGCAAAATTGTAGTTCGTCTCTTCAACCAATCTTTAAAAAAATTATATTGGTAAACCTGTCATGACTTACTTAAGAATCCGTTGGTGTAGTTTGTACATCTTTTTATAGTTAAAATCGCTCTCATCTTTTCTTCTGTGGTAAAGCATCCTTTGCATGACTTTCATCTGAGCGTTGATTTGCAGAAAAATCGCTCTTTCGAATGATTTACTTATTCCGACGCTAAGGACAACACTGTGAAACGAAAAAAGTTGGTAGAACGAAGAAACCCAGTAGTTGCTGAATGGCGTCCATGTTTTCATTGGGAGGGACAATTCTAAAAAAGATTTCTAACCTTTATATTTTTTGATTACCTGAGGAATCTGAAAATAGATTCGAAAAAATGCAGATGAGGATGATCAAAGGTACTAGGCCGACGTAAGCTGATGTTAAGATAACCATACTCGTATATGAGGATTTGTCCGCCATTTCGAAAAGGTCCATGTTTTTTCCTCCTTCCGTCGCATCTTTCCACATTTCTTCGATCTCGTTTAAATAATGACGAATTTTTTGTGTCCTGAATAATATGTTGAAATGCTTCCCTCCGATATGAACGGAAGAAAGGACGTGTTGACCGATCCTAGTTTTTCTTCAAGTCTGAAAAAATTGAAATTTTTATGTAGTGTTGAATAAGTCATTTTCCCCGCTAGACCAATAGTTTTCGAGTTATCGACGAAAACCTGAACAAATGAAACCTCCTCTATGTCATGAGAGCAGAAATTATTTTTGATGGATCGTAACTCCGAAACCGTTCACTTAATCAAGGTTATGTACTAAATACTTTTGTTTTAAATTTAATGTAGATTATTTTTTTACTTAGTATATTTTGCGCTAAACCTCATAGTTTCCGAGATATTTAATAAAAACCGATTTTTCTCAATTTTTTACGCCAAACGCACGGCTGAAATCGCTGTCTTAAGTTTAACTCTGGATGCCTGAGTGTAGCAGTTGAGGCGTACGAGACGGGGATATTTGGCGTCCGGCGGGACGGTCATACCGCCCAAAGAAAGAACCCAATGTATCAACTGAAGAGGCGACTTCCCAGCCATTCTTGTCAAAACTGGCCACTTTTCGGGCGACGAAATTTCACGAAAATTCAACCCTTTATATTATTCAGACGATAATTTGTCCACATACGATGACCAATTAGGTACAAATTGATTTTTTACACTCAAATTATAATAAAATATTTAAAATTTTGTTTTTTAACCTTTCTCGGTAATGATACCTCTAATGCTCGTTGGCTCTTATTGATTAATCAATTTTATTCAATAATTTATTTTTTGGCTAATTTTCCACATAGAATATAGGGTTCTGGAAGACCCTCTTAAGATGTGGAGGAAATAATAAACCATTGTGCAATCCTCTTTATTGTGATTTTTATAGCAGTTTATGAAGTCATTACATCTAAATCTAAATCAAACAAAAAAAGAGCAAAATTCAATCATCGAGCCCGTTAGAACCTGCAAAGTATTTAATGGCTACCAAATAGGAATAAGCCGCTTGCATAACCTTAAAAAAATAATTAATTATTTAATATTCTTAAATAAAAATATTACCGTGGTGAACTGAAAAAGGGAAAACTTAAAAACATTTTTATAATGAAATTCGAGCGGTTTGTGAGCCATAGATTGGAGAATGAGAAGGTCTTTTGAGGTTTTCGTTTTCTCGTTGTACCAACCGTTTTGGTAGGCCGATCTGTAAATATTTTCACCCTAAAAATAATAAAAATTATTTTGGTTATTATTTTTTATTTTTTTTACTTCGTCTAATAGAATGGTTCCGTGTAAACAAATGATGTAAGGAGCAATCGTGGCGAGGACCAAATTTAAAAAAATGAGGCGAACATCGGGTTTCCTGCCAGTAGAGCCTGGAAAGAGAATAGATCAATGATTCTCAACGGGGGCGGTACCGCCCCTGGGGGCGTCGGGAATTTACTGAGGACGGTACCGCCCCTGGAACTAAGAAAAACTAAACCCGCAAGACTTGGCGGTCATGTTGGTTTAGTATGACAAAAGAAAATTTGAGGAGAGATGAAGTGCTCCCGTTTTCAAGCTCCCCTTGGCGGCGTCGCGAAATACTTGTTTTTAGCATAAAATAAAGTTACCAGTTTAACCAACATCCAGTTAGAAATTGTGACATCGCCAAAAAAACTTTTTTTTTCATTCTACATTTTTTACCATAATACAACTTGAAAGTCTCAAAGCAATCTGTAGAGCAGAAAGTGCCATTTCCAGCATCGCCTGTCCACCGAAATTGTAGTTCGTCCCTTCCACCAATCTTAAAAGAAAAAAAAATTACGTCTTTGAGACAAAAATATGAAGCTAACTTTAAAATTCGTTGGTGATATTTATAGATTTTTTATGTTCCAATGGATCTTCGTTTCTATCAATAAGAAGCCTCTGCATCACTTTTAATTGAGCGTCAATCTGCATGAAGATGTTTCTTTCGTATGATTTGATGACGCCGGCGCTAAGGACGACGCTGTTAAAGGAAAAAATTTGATAAAACGAAGACATCCAGTAGTTAGCAAACGGCGTCCATGTTTTCATCGGGAGTGATTTCTCTGAAAATCACGGTTTTTTTCAACCAAAAAAACAGGTTAGGCAACCTCACCATCAGATAGTAAATTTGAAACAACCCAAATAATAACTGTTAAAGGGGCGAGGCCGAAATATCCAGGAAGTAGGACGACTGTGCTTCTATAAGAGGATTTTGCAGCTTTTTCAAAAAGGTCTGAATTCTTTCCACCTTTTGTGGCTTCCTTCCACATATCTTCAATCTCGCCAAAATATCTCCTGATTTCCACCGTCCTGAACAAAATGTTAAAATGCTTCCCGATGATATGAACCGTAGAAAGGACATGCTGAGCGATCCCTAATTTTTCTTCAACTCTAAAATAAATAAAAATTAGCTTTGTTGGAGATTGAAACTTTGAAACTCCTGAAGCACGCGCAGAACTGGACGTCAAGTCACATGATTTGGCGGAAAAATCGTTCTGCGTGTTTGTTCCAACCAGAGTTTGAAACTCGGGTTGGAACAAAGCATTGGACAAAACAACATACATTTCGTCACTCATGAATATTTGATAGGTGTTCGTCAAAAGGAAAATGACGAGATTCGTGGCGTGCATGTAGCAATAGCATTGGAGAACTCGTGGATATTTGGAGCCTGGAGGTACGGTCATACCGGCCAGCGATAAAATCCAGTAGAGAAGTTCCAGCGGCGACTTTACAGCCATTTTTCCTACTGATTCGCCGACTTGTAAATTTTTACATTCGTTATTTAAGTTAAAGCAATTTAGGATAATTGGCTTTTCACACGATTAATAGATTAAAAATTTCTTCTATAATACGCCTAAGCTTTCTACAAACCTATTGATTTAACACCTATTCAAGGATATTCGTTTACTTCTTTCTTGAGGCAGCCTCTGCGGAAGAAGAGTGTCAAAAAGACATAAGAAAAAAATCTCATTTTTGACTGTAACACCGAAACCGTTCACTTTATCAAGATTATGTGCTAAACACTTTTTGTTCTAAATTAGTGTAAATTATTTTTGAACTTAGTACTTTTTGCGCTAAAACTCATAGTTTCGAAATTTGAGAAAAACTCCTTTTTGACGCCCTTCTTTCTGCCACGGCTCCGATTGGTCAACTCAATAGGTTGCTTAGGTCGGGCAATAAAAAATTTAAAATTAAAAACGATTTTTAAAATACATAATTTTTCTTTTTAATAAAAGAAAAGAGAAAATTTAGGTGCTAAAATTAAAGTTCTAATATGGATGTCTTGCAGCTCGCTCTGAAAAATAAAAAAATAAGATTTTGTGACGTAAGAGGAAGGTTAAAAGGGGCTTTCCACAGTAACGAGCACACTTGCTTCCTCTGACGTCATAGTGATAAAAAAGTAAAATTACTTTCGGCCATTTGTCTTTCGAGGTTTCTGTAGTTGGAAGGAAGAAGGCTGTCAAAAAGCTGACGTAAGAACAAATATCTAATTTTTGGCTGTAACAACGAAACCGTTCACTTTATCAAGATTATGTGCTAAACACTTTTTGTTCTAAATTTAGTGTAAATTATTTTTGAACTTAGTACTTTTTGCGCTAAAACTCATAGTTTTCGAAATATTTGAGAAAAACTCCTTTTGACGTCCTTCTTTCTGCCACACCCATCCGTCAACTCAATTGGTGCTTAGGTCGCGCAATAAAATATACCAAATAATTTAAAATTAAAAACGTTTATTAAAATACATAACTTTTAAGTCTTTTTAATAAAAGAAAAGAGAAAATTTAGGTGCTAAAATAAAAGTTCTAATATGGATGTCTTGCAGCTCGCTCTGAAAATAAAAAAAATAAGATTACCTACATGTTTTAGAAAGATTTTGTGACGTAAGAGGAAGGTTAAAAGGGGTTTTCCACAGTAACGAGCACACTTGCTTCCTCTGACGTCATAGTGATAAAAAAGTAAAATTACTTTCGGCCATTTGTCTTTCGAGGTTTCTGTAGTTGGAAGGATTAAGAGCGGAGTTAGAGCGAGACAAATTCCCTTTCGTCCATGGAGGTTGACGGATCGTGTAGTCTGGAACAGGTATAGGCGGTTTTGGCGGTTCTTTTTTCAAATCGTGCTTTTTTGTGCTAAGATCTTGTGGGCTTATGTACGACCATGGCAACTGATTGTTGACAAGGTTCCCGCCGCTTTCGTTCTGACTAAATATTTCTTTAGAGCCCTAACAAAAAACGAAGAAAGAAAATAAGAAAAGCTTACTTTCGTCTGAAGATCGGGGAATCCTGCAAAGTCTGGACAGGCCTGGAAAAAAATAATGAAAGGTCGCTGCTTTTAAACGAACTTACTTTCGTCTGAAAATCGGTGAATCTTGAAGCATTTCAGAAGTCGGGCGTCCGTAGACGTCGTAGACAGTAGAAGCTGAAAGTGTACGGCGAAGGGACGGCTCTCTAACAAAAGGCGATGGAGGTTCTTCATTTACTGGCGATTGAGGAGAAACTGGATTTTCGACATTTCTCGACAAATTCGCATTTCTTGGTAAAACCGGAGATGGCGCTTTATTCGCATTCACCCTAGGTAGCCCAGAAAGGACAACATTGCTATCCGCAATTTTCCATCTTTCAGCAACCGGGTCTCTTTTCGCCCCTGTCTAATTTCGACTATTAAAAATAAAAATGCTTCACTTTCAAACCTGCACAAATTTCTCCGTGGGAGACCTTCTGGTGAGTGAATGGGCAGCTTGAATGACGACACCGAGAAGAATAATGTTTATAATCCAAAAAATGATACCACGAGAAAAAATGGCGACCATGATCGCTGCAGGGACAACAGTTAACCCGTCAGCTCCCCTAACCTTCACTGCATTATCGATAAACTCCTCATACTCTTCCACAGTCTAAAATACGCCATTAAAAAAATTAGAGCTCACAAAGGACCTACTGTGGTCTGCTTTATGTCAATGCAATAAATAATAAAAGCCACAAGATCCACTATAACTATAACCGCCGTATTTATAATCCATGGGACGTAAAAACAAAGTCCGGATTTCCCTCTTAGTTTATTCACAGCAGAAACTAAGAAAGAAACAATAAATCAATCAATAACCTATCAGTTATTACCTATAAGTAGTACCGAAGTCGGCAACCAGATGGCGCTTACTATGCCGTAAATTAACATCCAATAATAAGTTCTTTCAGCCGATGGTGCCGTGGTAAGAGGCAACCCATTTGGTATTCTACATTCACCTGTAAAATAGCGTTTATGCTAGTCCTCTCAATTTATGAGAAAAGGTGTTTATAGTTTTTATCAGTTATTATTAAATATCTCAAAAACTACGAGTTTTAGGGCAAAACGTACTAAGTACAAAAATAATCTACATTAAATTTACAACAAAAAGTATTTAGTACATAATCTTGATGAAGTGAACGTTTTCGAAGTTACGAACGGTCAAAAATTACGTTTTTGTTCCTATATGATATATCGTCAAATAACTCGAAAACCGCTAATCCTAGCGAGACAAATACTAAGTACAAAATTAATCTCTATGCAATTTGCTACATAAAATAATTTCCAGTTTTGTTTCGTAGTACCAATAGTTTTGGAGATATGGTAAAATCTAGGGTAATTTTTGAAAAATTCTTAGATTTCAAGAAATGCTACTTGTGCAGCACGTTCGAAACAACTACGCGGAAACTATTAGTCTGACGAAGTCCATACTAGGCTCATTTTGAAGGATTTAGGGACTCTTCCAACTTGTCTAGATCCTCTGCCTACAAGACTTTTTTTAAAAATTAAAACAGATTTTAAGTTAACAAAAAAGGACTTCTTTTACAGTAACTCCAAAACCGTTCACTTAATCATGATTATGTACTAAAAACTTTTTGTTGAAAATTTAATTTAGATTATTTTTGGACTTAGTATAATTTGGGCTAAACCTCATAGTTTTCAAGATATTTGATAAAAACCTGTAAAAACCGCTTTTTGACACCTTTTAATATGGGCATATTTTGGCTAAAAAACTTTTCCCAAAAATACACATTGAGGAAGAATAAATTCCGGAGGGTATCACAATAACTTCTCTTTGAGGAAGTTAAAATATAAATAAAAGAGTTTTAATTTAATTGCGATTGGCCTTCAAAATTATCACTTACAAAGGCAATCTCGAGTGTCCCTTGTATGAGACCTAATTGTACTCCATGAAAAACTTTTGGGTCAAGTTAAAAAATAAAGTTCACCTCGAAAATAAGAAACATAAAGTAAATAAGCGGACGTTATATGTCCTTGGTCGATGTTTAGCGGAAAATCCACAAGACAGCCATAGACGGCACAGCAATAAATAGCGAAAAGTGCCCAAATGACACCTTGAATCTAAAATCAATGAAGATAAAAATATTTCGTTTCTAAATAAACTCACCGCGGCATAAATGCCAGCAAATATGCTAGCAGTTCTATGGTGTTCTTTCATCCTCACATCACTGAAAGACTCTCGAAACTTTTTTTGTTTTATCTTTAGATAATAAATTTATCTCGCACCTGTGATTCGACAGTGTGGCGTTTTTAAAAAATTTTTTCGAAAAAATAATCCTTTTTAATTTTATCTTTGTTTTTTTAAAACTGGGTTGTTTTTTTAAAACTGGGAATTTTAACGCTATTTACTTAATATATGGAGACTCAGGCTTCAACAGAGTGGGAGAAAGCCTTGTTTTCATATCGTTGACTATTCATATCGTCTCAAAAGTTAAATTATTAGTAAGGAAGAATAATAAAAAAAATAGTAAAATTTTTATCTTTTTTTTAGGCACAAAATTTTTATGAATAAAAATAAATAACAAAAGAAGCTTTATCAGGAAATTGATTCACATGATTCATCTGATAAAGAATAAAAATCTTAATAATATTTATTCTTTAAAATAAGAAATTCTTTAAGTAATTGAACTTGCACTCATTCTTTATTTTTATAAAAGGGGATTATTGTGTAACCTAGATAAATGAGAAATATAATAAATAAGTTATTAAAAGTTCCTAATTTTGTTTGAAAACTACAATAATTTAACTAAGATTTTGGAAAATTTTCTTCGGTATTTAAGTGGCTTTTGACCCCCACCCCTAGGGATAGCGATATGTAAAAATCTATCGAAACACTATATCGGTGGCGCCGATATATCGGAGAAAAGTTTTATCTAGGAACGCGGCAGCGTTCTGCCCCGCCAAGCAAATTTCGCCGACCTTCATATTATGGCTGAAAATTTGACGAAATATGCCACATAATATGCAACGCAATAATGCGACGATTTTCGCCCTAAAAACTAAAAAAGTAGAAGTTCTCAGGAGCCTATGATGAAATATCGAGGAAAAATACTACTCCGGTGAAATGGGTGTTTTCAGGTGAAAAATTCCATAAAAATTATTCTTGACCAGAACACCGTAAAAAAAACACCAGCAAAACGGTTGTTGACTTCTTCCGACAAAAACTGTGAAAAATGCCTTAAAAAAGGCAATTTTTGGTCAAAATGCCATAAAAAAAGCAATTTTTGGTCAAAAATGCCATAAAAAAAGGCAATTGTTGGTCAAAATGCCTTAAAAAAGGACAATTTTTGGTCAAAAATGCCTTTAAAAAAGGACAATTTTTGGTCAAAATGCCTTTAAAAAAGGACAATTTTTGGTCAAAAATGCCTTTAAAAAGGACAATTTTTGGCAAAAATGCCTTTAAAAAGGACAATTTTTGGTCAAAATGCCTTTAAAAAGACAATTTTTGGTCAAAAATGCCTTTAAAAAAGGACAATTTTTGGTCAAAAATGCCTTTAAAAAAGGACAATTTTGGTCAAAATGCCTTTAAAAAGGCAATTTTGGTCAAAAATGCCTTAAAAAAAGGCAATTTTTGGTCAAAAATGCCTTTAAAAAAAGGCAATTTTTGGCCACAATCGCGCCTTTTAAGGCATTTTTGACCAAAAATTGCCTTTAAGGCATTTTCCAAAATTGCCTTTTTTAAAAAAAAAGGCATTTTGACCAAAATTGCCTTTAAAGGCAATTTTTGACCAAAATGCCTTTTTTTAAAGGCACTTTGCCAAAAGCCTTTAAAAGGCATTTTTGGTCAAAAAGCCTTTAAGGCAATTTTTCAAAAATGCCTTAAAAGGCGATTTGTGGCCAAAAATGTCTTAAAAGGGCGATTTGTCAAAAATGAACCTCCGATATATATCAAAAGACCGATATATCGTACAAATATATTGATATATATCGCCCATCCCTACCCACCCCCCCACATGAAATCTTCAGTCTAATAGCTTTTTTTCCATATACAAACTAAATTATTATTTGTGACGGCGACGATATTCTGAATAGTCGGAAATGGCCACTTTGTCAACGACGATGTCATATGTTTCTAAAGCAAGTTTTCTTTTTTGTCATTCCATCGATCGGAAGATTCGGCCAATTTAAATTCAAATCGACATCTTTTTCCTTTTTTGTATTTTCAACATCGTACAACCATAATGACCCTTTCATCTCCGCAGGCAAGCAACTTTTTATCTATAGAAAAAAATTAAATTTGGCAAAATTACAAGTTAATTTACCTGTACTGACTCCCATATACATAAAGTAGTTATCGGTCGAGCTCCATTTTAATATTGAAACCGGTTCAACTTTAATTTCATTTTTGTTCGACTCAACTATCGGCTTTAGATCGCAAATATAAATATTTCCATGTAGAGCACATTTACAAGCGAAAAGACCATTTTTTAAAACTTCAACAGAATCAACGAGGTTGCTGGAGTCATTCGAAATCGGATTTCGCGGCAAAAGAACGCTTTTGTGGATAGGCCTGAAAGAAAATGTGACACACAACAAACTCTAAATATAATTCTGATGGCTTACTTTGATTTTAAATTTTCTTTTGGAAGAGTAAATGAATGTAAACCCTGTTCACATGATGCCAGCAATGTGTTGGTCACACTGCAAAATGAAAGATCGAAAATTTCGCTTCCAGTTGAAAATCTGCTGTAAACTTTTAACTCAAAATCCGATTCCCCTTCGTCAAATATTTCGCACAACTCAATTTCTCCTTCATTCGTAGCAACTATGAAACAATTTTTAAAATATTTAAAATTGAAAAAGCTTACAAAAAATAAATTTTTTTCGTAGGATGAAAAAGAATAGAACTAATCAATGCTTTTTTTGGTTTGCTCAAATTGTGGATCAATAGGCATTTTTTTGATTCGGTATCTATGATGTACAGAAGACATTTGGCACCGCCAGTGACTATTATTTTAGTTGGTCGTTTATTTATATAAATCATGCCCCAAGATAGAGTAAAAAGTTGATCGCTATAATAAAAAACGTATATTGCAAATAGGTATCAATAGAAGTTACCCTTCTTTGACATAGTATTTGCTGACTTGAGCGGATTTGCAGTCGATTATGCAAACGCTGTTGCCGCCGCAAGTCGCTACAACGTTTGACATGCATCGATTGATGGTTCGAAAGCACAATTCCATACCTGGAACAGAAAATCAACAGTAAGCAGACTGTCAAGGGCACTTCATGGCAGTTTTGTCAGTTGTTGTATTGCAGTTTTTCATGTAGTTTTAGTTTTTTTTGTTTGTTGTTCTATGGTAGTTGACGGTTCTTGCTGTAGTAGCAGTTTCGTTCTAGTTTTTATCTGTTGATGGTGGTTGCTGAAACTCACTTGTTTGTACGTCGGCGCTGTCTTTATTTTTCGAATGGCACCTCAGAAAAACAACTGGATCATAATCACTTAAACCATGATTGAACAAAAAACCAACAAAAGTCTGCGTAGGAGAAAGACCTCTAATCAACCCTTGGCAATCGACAAGAAAAAATGTTGATAACAAAAAGGCGGGATGGCGGGAAACTTAACCTTCAATGTACTCATGTCGTCTCAACATGACGTCACATAAAGAGAATCAAGTCAAAGAATACAGGGTCTCAAATAGAGTGGACCAGCAACTTTACGCAAGGCATTTAATCCTAAAAAAATTTAAAGTAAACCCCCTTATTTTAGGACAAGGAATCGCTACGTTTGGTAGATTTTGGTTTTGATATACAGGGTGGCGCAGAGTTGCTGACTTCGTTATTTTTAATGGGAATCCTATGTTTTTATGCTTTTAATATGCTCAGTTTTAAGCAACTTAATTAATTAATTTTTTCGATTGGAGCACTTTTATTGTAAGAATTTTGGCCCAGCTTCTATACTTTTCAAGGCATCCTTTTAGTACTTTTCAAGGATCCTTTTAGTATACTTTTCAAGGTATCCTTTTAGTATACTTTTCAAGGTATCCTTTGGTATACTTTTCAAGGTATCCTTTGAGTATACTTTTCAAGGTATCCTTTTAGTCAAGGAGAAAATCTGGTTAAAATTCTTAACACAATATAAATAAAAAGTTTTTATTTTATTTTTAAATAATTTTTTTTACAGATACACAAATTATATTTAAATATTTTATATACAAACATTACTATAGTTTTTAAGTTTATTTTTATTTTTTAATTTTTGGGAAGTATAAAAAAAAGTCAAAACAATTAATAAAATTATTGCAAGTTAAGGCACTGGTTCCCAGGACTTAAAATTTAAAAACTTAATTTATAATTACCAACATTTATCACAGTCTAAACTTCGCGGTCAATGAATTTAAGGAAACATAAACAATTTGAGTTGAATCAAAATATTTAAATTCATTGGAAAAGTACATTAAATAAAAAAAAAGCCAAAAAGATGGCACAGTTCTAAAAAAACAATGGCATATTAATAGTTCAGTCTAAACTGTTTTGTACATTTTGAAATATTTGCAAGTTTATGGCAAATATAAAATTTATGTACAGTTTATTTACAAAGGGCAAGAAGGCTAAACGGTCGTTTCGTTCCTTCGGAGGGGCTGAAGTTCACGTTTGAGGCGGTCGAAATCGTTGTAGTATTCGTGGTCGGATTCTTCCTCCGACGATTTTTGATGGGTACTGGAGCTGGATGAGGGATGCCGAGGGTCTGGCTGACTACAAGGTGGTATTCGGGGTTGTCGATTGTCGACTGTGCTGGGATGAAGTCGGGGAAATGTCGATTTCGATCACGGTTAGCTGTAAATAACAAAATTACATCTTGGACTTGAAATGCAGGGAAAAAACAAACCTGGTAATTTTGAATCACCAATGAGATCCATATAAGCAGTCGTTGCTTGACTTTGCTGAGGAGACGGCATCAAATAATCGTCTTCATCGAGAGGCAAGTCTAATTTTAAATCGCCAACTTGAGCCTCTCTTTTCACACTTGAGCATTCATCTCCAATATCATCTAAAAACAAAACATAAATTATGTTTTGCCAAGGCAGCGATTCCAAAACTTTTTAGCCAGTCAAAAACTGCTGGACCACATTTTGGGATATCAAAAATTCAATTACCTCTTAATGTTGGAGCTGGATGAGGGATGCCGAGGGTCTGGCTGACTACAAGGTGGTATTCGGGGTTGTCGATTGTCGACTGTGCTGGGATGAAGTCGGGGAAATGTCGATTTCGATCACGGTTAGCTGTAAATAACAAAATTACATCTTGGACTTGAATGCAGGGAAAAACAAACCTGGTAATTTGAATCACCAATGAGATCCATATAAGCAGTCGTTGCTTGACTTTGCTGAGGAGACGGCATCAAATAATCGTCTTCATCGAGAGGCAAGTCTAATTTTAAATCGCCAACTTGAGCCTCTCTTCACACTTGAGCATTCATCTCCAATATCATCTAAAAACAAAAATAAATTATGTTTTGCCAAGGCAGCGATTCCAAAACTTTTAGCCAGTCAAAAACTGCTGGACCCATTTTGGGATATCAAAATTCAATTACCTCTTAATGTAACAGGATCGAACAATAACGAAATGGTTGCGGAAATTTTAAGGTGTCCCAACTACTTTGAGATTCTTCAGGTTGAGGAGATGGATTGACGATGCCTAATCGGCTTTTAGGTTGCATACATTCATCGCCGTCAGGTGCATCATTTTCAACGGATGTTTGCTCTTCATGGCATTCCTAAAATATGAGGATAATTTAAAGAAGATTACCAAAAAGTATGTTTTACCTGTGAAGAATATGATGGGAGACGCATTAATTTGTCGCCGGGATGACCAAATACCGACCGGGATCTCGCGCCATTTTGGCGTATTCGTCGGTCAGTTTTAAAACTAGGTCGACTTTCTGGATCTTTCATCCAGCATTTTATCATCGACATATATACATCGATTGTACAAATATGAGGTTGAGGAAGCCTCTCGCCTTTTTCAAGGAGATTAAGTACTTCCCTGGCAGGTACGTTTTCGTAAGGTCGAGCGCCGTATGTGAGGAGCTCCCAGATTGTGACGCCGAACGCCCAAACGTCGCTTTTTGGGTGAATGTCCTCATTGTGATGCATTCAGGGGCGAGCCATTTAATGGCATTTTGCCACCTTCGCTTTGTATTCATCTTCGTTTATATCGAGTAGTTTGGCAAGTCCGAAATCTGTGATTTTGACACAGCTTGCTGTCTGGAGGAGGATTTCTGGCTGCTAAATCCCGATGCACCAAACGCTTTTCTTCTAAATAGGCCATACCGCGAGCGATTTGATGACACCAGTTTAACAAAGGTGAAGAACCTATACGTTCCCGATTGGTCTTCACGTAATCAAGGAGGCATCCCAATGGCATCAAACTGCGTCACAAGCATCATCTCCGATGTCATACAAACAGCCAGAAGTGTCACAGATTTTGATGTTCCACACTCGCCATAATGTACGCCTCATCTAAGAATTCTTTACTAGTATTTGCTCCAGTTCTTTCCCTCAAACTTTGATTGCTACAGGAATTTTGACGTTTTCACCATCAGGAACCCAAACGCCCTAAAAAATAAGTTTATAAAGCGAGAAAAAGTTTGAATCTTACTCTGTAGACTGTTCCAAATGCACCATAGCCAAGGACACATCCTCGCCTCATTTCGGCTTCTTTGACGATTCTCATTTGCTAGATTTGGTTTAGTTGGTTGGATGCAAGGTTCCAATCCTTGAAGCATCATTGACATTTTGACTGCGTTCTTTTCTTTGATGCGAAGCCGGCATTGATAAACTAAAGCTATTAGGAACACGATGAGTATGCAGGAACTGATGATTCCGCCTCCTAAATAGAACATCGCAGATGCATGATCGCCTTCGCCAATATGTAGTCCAACAGGTTCAACGGAGCAGTAGGGCTCTTCACCATCTGGGAATACACGGTGCGATGCTTCAGGTGGGCAGGTCCGTACAGTTAAAACTTGTCGTATTATCAGGCTTGATTTCATCCTAAAAAGTTATTGAATTAGATTTAGAGTAGTTTGCAAAAAAGACTTACAGTAAAAACTTTGTAGTTTCTACACTGTATACAGTCTGCATTCGTTGGTCCTGTACATCCTCGGCATTCCATCGAACATGGTACACATCGCTGTGATGACTCGTCAGCGAAATGATCTTTAGGACATTCATCTTCGCACTGTTCACCACGTTTGTAGTTGCTGCAAAGTTGGCAAACTTGCTCGTGGAAACCATCCGGTGCATTTACTTTACATCCATTTTGTCCAATGGTGTTGTTCGGGCCTGTACATCCATAGACGCAGTTGCTATGGCAAGGCTTACATTCGCCATTATCGTTGTATTTACTATCAGGACAATAAGGTACGCAGAAGGGTCCATCACGTGCGTTTTTACATCTAGCGCAACTACCCGGTCCAGGGCCGTGACATGTCGAAGAACATTCTTCGTGGCAAGCCATGCATACTTTATTCGCAGCTTTGTACATCCCAGCGTCGCAGTCTTGTAAGCAAGTTGTACCAAGGCGGTAGTTTTCGCATGAAAGACATTGGTCAGGTCCAGGTCCCCAGCATCCTTCTGAAGAACATGAGGATCGCACACAAGGCCTTCTTTGACTAAAATATAAAATCAATAAAAAAAAAAACTGAGATAAAACAAATTACCGCAGAGGTTATCGGCTTTGTTGTTTTGGAGAAGAGTTCCATGTTCAGTCGACTTTTTGATTTTGGACCAATCAACTCCCTGGGAAAAGCAAAGATCTTTGTTCTCCAATATGGCGATGGCGCCCGAATTTATTTTGCGAAGAGACCGCAATCCGAGAGATTTGAGCGAAGTTTTAACGATGTACAGAGAAGCGAAATATTCAGTCAATGTCCTTCCTCCAATAACTTCAAGGTTTCTAAAAAGAAAAGGATGTAAGAATCATCATTGTAAGGGAGTATGAACCAACCTGAAGTAAGAAAGGTTGGTGAAGTCGGGATGGTATCCCTGGATATTTATATATCCTGTGACCTCCTTTAATGTACTAAAAACTTCTAGTTTGTCCGGATGCATTTCGCCGTAGTGAGGTCCAAAAGTGAAATTGCTGTAAAACTGCTGGAATCCTTTGAATGACTGGTCGAGGATGATGAGAGAACCTTCGATGATAGTGCAGTCTTTGAATGAGTCGATATTTCCAGAATGTACGGTCCCTTGTGGAGAACTTGAATTGACCGAGCCTTCGCACGTTTTTGGACAAGGGCCATCACATGGCACACATTCTCTGCACAGACAAAGAATTAATTAGATACCTCTTATTTTGTCCTAATAAGCATGAAATCATAAAAGAAGATAAGATTTTGGTATAATTGTGGGTGGAATTTACCTTTTTCTTGGGAGGGCAGCTACGAACGCACGCTCCATTGTCTTTAAGTAGATGTTCGGGGCAGTTTTTGACGCATGTCGCCCCATAAGCGTATTTCCGACAGGATTCGTCTCCCAGGAGTAGGTCGTCGGGTTGTATCTTTGCATTGCGGGACACTCCTGGGTACAGACGCCGTCATCGTAGAAGTTGCGGCATGCGAGGCAGTCGCTTTGAGTAGGACCGCGGCATCCGCCTGCGCAGAAGAGATGGCAGCATTCCCTCGGCTTGGGGCCAAAGCAACGACCTTGATAACATTGAGGGCTGCAGTTCAGCTTTGAAAACTGCTGGCAATTCTGAGGACCTTCGCCCCAGCATCCGGCTTCGCATGATTCGTGACACGGCGGGCATTCCCTTTCCGGATTCGAGAAGTTGTAAACATAAGTGAAGTTCGACCCTGGACCTGTTATTATCTCCGACCAATTTATCGACTTCACATGACACAAATTGTAATTGTTGTACATCCCCACACTTCCCGCCAAAATATCTAAACAAACCATCAGAAACTTCTAAAAACTTGAAAGAAAATCAAATTACCTCTTAACAAAGGCATTTCCAAGGTGTGCATCTTTGACAATATGACCAAAAGCGCAAACTCTTGAGGGTTCACACTCAACTTGAGAAGTGTCCTTCCTCGTATTATTTGCAAATTGGGTAAAACTATTTTCTTGACGTCCACATGAGAGATAAGAACATGCCCGGTCACCTCTCTACAACAAGATTTAAAACAAGCTCAAACTACAGCTTCTTCTTACCTTATGTGCTGTACGAAGCTGAGATCCAAATTTTCGTCTTGAAGCCATGTCAGCTCCAAATTTCCGTCGACGTAGGTGCAATTTGTATATCGGTCCCTCAGATTTCTGTAGTGGTGCTCCCTGTTCGAAGGCACCGACATCCGACCATTCGTTCCGATGCAAACTGCGAACAAAAAATTCAAAACTTTAAAATCCTGCAGTTCATGAGATTTGCGTGCTTCGCGTAAATTAAAAGGCAAATAAATCTTCCTTCCCAAAATCGTACTGCTAAGCAAATCAGACATAAATTTTGACCCCCGTAGCAACGAATTCCTTGAAGCAAGGAAGAGGAACCAAAGAAAACGTCTTAAAATCTAGTAAAACGGTTGCTTCTGGGCACAGCGACCGAGGAAAATGCCATTGTTTCTATGCAGAGGGCTATCCAGAAGTTAAAAACTTCAGACCACCGAAGCAACGAATTCCTCGAAGGAGTTTTTCTTTTTATGTCTTATCTGCGATGTCATCGAAAATCCGATTAATGAGATGGGACCTTTTTGAGTTAAGTTCGAAAATAAATCACGAGATCATTGTCGGCCTTAAAAGCGTCGAGATTAGTTAAAGGTCAGCTTCGAAGCAAAGAGGCTTTTTATCCCCTTCGTAAATCTCGAGACAAAAAAAAAATTTCAAGTTGCAAAGATAATAATTGCTGTTTCTAGATATTGAAATTCTGAATTAAAATTGCAGGTTGAGTGCACAGCGGTGATGCTACTAGGTTCAAAAGATGCCGCCAGAAGAATCCGCTCCATCATCCCCGCCTAATCACGTGCTTAGCTTCGAACAAACCATTGTTTTCGACTTAATTGACCTCCCTCTCCGACGGATTCTGGCCCCTTATCGGCTCCCATTAGCGCTCCGATTCGAAAACAAAGACGGAAAAATTATCTATTATCTGCCATCTCATAAATGCTTGTTTTATTTTTATCTGGGCTATGCGCATACGCGAAATTTTACGTCCAAAAGAGAATTTTTTTTTCTTTAAAAATTTTACATCATTTAAGCATGCGGGAAGGAAATAAATAAGAAAAAATTCCTTCACCAATCGTGAGTCTTGAGGCGATTATTTTTGTAAAATATAGTCCCGAAGGAGCGGCTCAAGATCTTTTTTCCTTCTGGAAGATGAAGAAGTTGATGAATCTCATGATTTTTGGTGCGCGGGGTTTCATCCTGTTATAAATGTGACTAATCTTTTAATTTACATTTTTTAAATCCAATAAATAACGAGATTAATATTAATTTTTTTTCTCTCTCTCAGAACGTGAAAGATTTGGGATTTTATTTTATGTGGGAGTCCCGGACCATCTGGCGTTCCGAAAGTGTGAAACTGACGGATTTTGTACGCTTTGAGCTTGGAAATTTATTCGGAGTATGAGAAAAAAGTGAGGATGGGGAGAAAGGCTTTTTTTTTAAAGGCCATTTTGGTCCACATTCTGATGTGAAAATGATCGAAATTCTTCGATAAGTGGTCCTAATGCAACCTTTATCTGGTTCTTGAGTGGTATCTTAAGGAGTCTGGTTTGTCCTACGTTTTGTTGGATTCCTCGACGGATAAAAAAGTGCATCGACCTCTCAGACCAGCTGTCTGGGCTTCAACAAATTTTGGTCATAGCTGACCGAGAGGGATCAGGAAGACCCATTTTTAGAAGAAAATGCTCAAAAGTTAGTAAAACTAGGGAGATTGATCAAGGTACAATGGTGAGCCTACGCAGAAGGACCAAGGAAAAGGCAAAAAAATCCAGTAAACAGTTGTCTCTAAGCAGAAGGACCAGGAAAAGGTCGGAAAATCCAGTAAAACTGTTGTTTCTAGGCAGAAGGACTAGGAAAAGGCCCGAAAATCCAGTAAAACTGTTGTCTCTAGCAGAAGGACCAAGGAAAAGTCATAAAAATCCAGTAAAACTGTTGTTTTTGGCAGGAAGGACCAAGGAAAAGACCCGAAAATCCAGTAAAACAGTTGTTTAGGGAGAAGGACCAAGAAACGGCCCAAATTTTTTCTTTTTAAAATAAAAAAGCTAGGCGACACTCGAAGAATTCAAAGTCGGCGAAAAAGCCTTTAGATAACACCGAAAAACGACTGGAATGGAATTTCCGAGGCTTTAATTACACCGGCTGTAAATTTCTGAGGGCGAACATTTCCCAACGGAATTATCTGCCATCTCATAAATGCTTGTTTTATTTTTATCTGGGGCATGCGCATACGCGAAATTTTACGTCCAAAAGAGAATTTTTTTTTTCTTTAAAAATTTTACATCATTATAAGCATGCGGGAAGGAAATAAATAAGAAAAATTCCTTCACCAATCGCGTGAGTCTTGAGGCGATTATTTTTGTAAAATATAGTCCCGAAGGAGCGGCTCAAGATCTTTTTTCCTTCTGGAAGATGAAGAAGTTGATGAATCTTCATGATTTTTGGTGCGCGGTTTCATCCTGTTAAATGTGACTAATCTTTTAATTTACATTTTTTTAAATCCAAATAAATAACGAGATTAATATTAATTTTTTTTCTTCTCTCTCAGAACGTGAAAGATTTTGGGATTTTTATTTTTATGTGGGAGTCCCGGACCATCTGGCGTTCCGAAAGTGTGAAACTGACGGATTTTGTACGCTTTGAGCTTGAAAATTTATTCGGAGTATGAGAAAAAGTGAGGATGGGGAGAAAGGCTTTTTTTTAAAGGCCATTTTGTCCACATTCTGATGTGAAAATGATCGAAAATTCTTCGGATAAGTGGTCCTAATGCAACCTTTATCTGGTTCTTGAGTGGTATCTTAAGGAGTCTGGTTTGTCCTACGTTTTGTTGGATTCCTCGACGGATAAAACTAAAAGTGCATCGACCTCTCAGACCAGCTGTTTAAGCTTCAACAAATTTTGGTCATAGCCGACCAAAAGACGTTTCGACCGAGAGGGATCAGGAAGACCCATTTTTAGAAGAAAATGCTCAAAAGTTAGTAAACTAGGGAGATTGATCAAGGTACAATGGTGAGCCTATGCAGAAGGACCAAGGAAAAGGCCCAAAAATCCAGTAAAACAGTTGTCTCTAGGCAGAAGGACCAAGGAAAAGGTCGGAAAATCCAGTAAAACTGTTGTCTCTAGGCAGAAGGACCAAGGAAAAGGCATAAAAATCCAGTAAAACTGTTGTTTTTGGCAGAAGGACCAAGGAAAAGGCCTGAAAATCCAGTAAAACAGTTGTTTCTAGGCAGAAGGACCAAGGAAAAGGCTCGAAAATCCAGTAAAACTGTTGTCTCTAGGCAGAAAGACCAAGGAAAAGCCCGAAAATCCAGTAAAACTGTTGTTTATGGGCAGAAGGAACATGAAAAGGCCCGAAAATCCTGCAAAACTGTTGTTTCTAGGCAGAAGGACCAAGGAAAAGGCCCGAAAATCCAGTAAAACTGTAGTCTAGGCAAAAAAAAAAAAAAAAAAGACCAAGGAAAAGGCCGAAAATCCAGTAAAACTATTGTTTTTGGGCAGAAGGACCAAGGAAAAGGCCCGAAAATCCAGTAAAACAGTTGTTTTTAGGGAGAAGGACCAAGGAAACGGCCCAAAATCCAGTACAACTATTGTTTTTGGGCAGAAGGAAAGGAAAAGGCCCAGAAATCCAGTAAAAACGTTGTTTCTAGGCAGAAGGACCAAGGAAAAGGCTCGAAAATCCAGTAAAACTGTTGTCTCTAGGCAAAAGACCAAGGAAAAGGCCCGAAAATCCAGTAAAACTATTGTTTTTGGGCAGAAGGACCAAGAAAAGGCCGAAAATCCAGTAAAAACAGTTGTTTTTAGGGAGAAGGACCAAGGAAAGGCCCAGAAATCCAGTAAACAGTTGTTTCTAGGCAGAAGGACCAAGGAAAAGGCCCGAAAATCCAGTAAAACTATTAATTTTAGCAGAAAGACCAAGAAAAGGCCCACAAATACAGAAAACTGTTGTTCTAGGCAGACGGATAGAGTAAAACGACCAAAAATCCAGTTAAACGTTGATTTTGGACAGAGGGACGGAGGAAAAGGGTAAAAAATCCATTCTATCAGTTGTTTCAGGCGGGAAACAGGAAAAGGGCCGAAATCAGCAAACACTGTTGCTTCTGGGCACAAGAGAGGGCTTCAAGGCAGAAAGAGCTAGGAAAACTGGGGAATGAAATGTATGCATCAATTTGTGAAACAAGGGCTCCGGTGAACGAGATCGAAATTTCATATTTAGTCATTGATATTCAAGCCGAGTAGTTTTAATTCTCATTATCACCACAATGGGTTCGACGAAGGCGAGTTTTGAATTCGTAAGTTGAAAGCGTTGTTTTCATGTTTTCAGCCGAACCTGGGGATTGGGAGGAGACCGAAATCAGATTATTTTATCCGTAATTATTGGATATAATAGGGAGGAGCAAAGCTGGTTTTTAAGATAAGGGTCTCATTGTTTGAATTTACTGCCCGAGTCTGGATTCCAGGGCTATATCAGATCCTTATTTTTCCTTTTCTTTTATCCTTCTTCTCTTCTACCTGTTCGGCTCACACGTTCAACCCCTCCGGCAATACGCCGTCCGCAGGCTCCGTCATCAACGTTTTTCGAAATCTTTTCAAACTCCGCCGCCGCGAGAGATACGACCCCTGTAATTTTCGTTTCTTTTTTACACGATAAAAAAATAACGTTTTTATAACTTTCCATTTTTTTGATCGCCAAAATATTAAGGTTGGGATTGGTTTATTTTTAAGAAACAGAGATTTTAATTCTATAGAAAAGTATGCGGGACAATGAAGCGTGAACGTTGAAAATTGGATTATGAAAGATGTCGCAACCGTGATATTGGATCTCATAATCAAGAAGGCGTTGGTGAGGACACTTTGTCAAAAGCATGTCATAATTCTTTCCAATAAATCGATATTTAAAAAATCGATTATCATATTATTTTCAATTAAGGCGCAAAAGTTGGTGCTCATGCAAAACTTCGTCAAATATCTCAAAACTATGTTGTTTAGCGAAAAAACTATTAAGTAAAAATGCTCTAAATGAATTTACAACAAAAATATTTAGCAATATTTTTGAGTTCTGCTACCTGTAACTCCGAAACTATTCACTTTTTCAAGGTTTTGTTCTTAACACATTTTGTTAGAAATTTTGTTAGGATTATTTTTGAACTTAATAATTTTTGCGGTAAACCTAATAGTTTTCGAGATATTTGAAAAACCGCAGAAACTACGAAATATCGCAGTTTTACCATAGAACATTTTGACAAAAAAACTTATGAACTCCAGACTTAATCGAACTACTATAAATTATGTTAATGATTGTCTGAGGAATATCGGTGATCACATAATGAAGAAGGCTGTGGTCGGTGGGCCTTGAACAAAAGAGCTTCGGGTTCTTTTGAACTTCTAAACAAAAGGATTCCGAAGTCCCTACACTCCGTTTCTCAGCGCCTTCTTGATTATAAAAATCGCGGAAAATTGTGACGTAAAAAAAGAAAATATAAATAGGCGTCGGAGACGTGTGGGCGGACCGCAAACGGTTTCTAACTGGACCGATCCGACCCACCTACAAATTACACAATCACACATCCCATGTTGAATAATTTACAACCCCCACTTCTTTTGAAAGAAAAAAAAAAGATCGGAATTTTTTAATTTCACTTTCTTCCAACCCCGTCAAAAAATGCTCACTCGACCAATAGAAACGCTGGTTTGATTTTTTCAACCGGAGATTCCCAAACTTTTGTGTGGCAAACTTTTAAGGGAAAAACTACTGAAAATGCAGTTAAAATAGGTTTTTTTCGTAAAAAAAGCTGAGGAAAAACTCCTGAAAATCCTGTAAAATAGCTATTTTTGACAATAAAGCCTCTTAAAAAGTTTAATTTTCTTACTGGTGGGCCATAAACGTCAGTTCTAAAAATTCTTTGACACAAAAAAGTTCAGACCCTTGACTTTGTATATCAATTTAGCTTAAAAAAAAAGTACGTCGGGTCAAACACAAAGGCGGCAGGAGCTAAACGGCCGGGTAGAAAATTACAGTTGACAAGATGATTGCTTACCCGAAGGCAGCGGCGAAGTGGCCAGTTTTAAGTTCTATTTAAAAACGTATTAAAAGGTAGAGTTTATGGAACTTGGAATCGTCTTTTTGAAAAAAAAAACAAAAAAGGGAAAAAAGTTTGAAGGCGTTGCCTTTTCGCTTTTATTCCCAACTCACTTTTTCCTTTGACGAACTCTGAATTCTGGCTTTTCTCCGCGCTCACATTCTGCGAGAAAAGGGCGAAGATGATGAAAAAGAAGGTGATCGGCTGAAGGGCCGCTCGTCTCCGAACGTTTCCGGGCATTTCGGCCCATCTTCAGTTCAGCTTCATCTTTTGTTTTTTTCACTTCAACTCATCTCGTTTCGTCTGAAAAAAAAGAAAAAAATTTTTTTAGGTTTCTAATTAAAAAAAAAGTTGTTTGCATAAGATAATCGACGCGTATGAAATCGATCGGACAGGTGTTAAGAAAATTGAAAAGGAATCCCAATCAAGATCTTCCACTTGTCCGTTAAAATTGAAATGATTTCAAGGAGAGAAAAAAAAATTAAGGAACTTTCGGCTTTTTTTATCAACAATTTTTTAATGATTTCGAAGATAGGCGGTAACACACAGAAATTAAAAATCGGCGTAAGTTTTGCAATTAAAAGGGGCGAGTCGAAGACGGAGCAATCGAAAGAGTTGACCTTCGACCCTCCTTCTCAAATGGCAAAACTTACGCCAAAAAGTGACCTTTTTCTGCGAAACTGAGCAGGAAACTGAAAAAAGAGCTATACGCGAATTTTTTATTCTTCGCAAATCTCATCTTAATTAACATTTTTCAAGTTCAAATTAGGGTGTTTTTTTAATGTCCTCAAAACCTCATAAAAAGGGCTTTTCGTGGCTTTTAAAGGTTTAAACGCGTTAAACACGCGAATGACTTTTTTGGTCTCGTCCCAATTATTTTAAATGGCAGAACACTTGATTTAGAACGTCCCACACCCAGTGATTTGAACGCTTCAGAAAGGGAGTTTTTGGCTTTCTCAAAGAGATTTTATTACCCTCGATGTCCGGTTTTCGGGAGAGGGTTTTGCGGCAAAAACCCTCAATGTTCGGTTTTCGGGAGAGGGTTTTTGCGTCAAAAACCCTCAATGTTCGGTTTTCGGGAGAGGGTTTTTGAGGACAAAACCCTCGATGTCCGGTTTTCGGGAGAGGGTTTTTGCGGCCAAAACCCTCGATGTCCGGGTTTCGGGAGAGGGTTTTTGCGGTTATAACCCTCGATGTCCGGTTTTCGGGAGAGGGTTTTTGCGGCCAAAATAAAACATTTTCACCAAATTCAAAAGATTTTTTTTCCCCTTTTGCCAGATTTTAGGGCTTTTTCCTCAATCTTCCGCCAAAATGAACCCAATTTACCCGCGCGATTTTCACCCCAAAAAATAATCCACTCTCCAAATGCGTTGTGCCCCAAAAAAATTGAGAATCAGATGAAAAAGTTTTCATTTAAAAAAACATGGGTGGTCAATGATTTGTCTTTTTTTGTTCCCCGTCTGGAATTAGTTTTTAAACATTAAGACCGAAGACGAGATAAAAGTGGTCTCCAGCTTGAAATGCCGAGGATTTCAACATTTTGTAATAAAATATTTTAGTCCTCGGGAAAAGGGGTTTTGAGGAGGGAGAGAGAAAAAAAAATAAGGGGACACTGAAATACGATACAGGAGGTCACTGAGAGAGATAAATTAATAAGAAAGTACCAACAACTTTTTGAGGGGGAATTTTTTTAAAGAATGTTGAAATGTTTAATTTTTAAGTTATGTCCGGAGGATCACGTTTTTCGAGATGGTTCTCGAGGCGTTTGAGGCCACGTGAAATACCCGTTTTGGCATCAAGATTGAACTGAAAGAAGATATTTAAGTTGACGAAAAAATAGGAGAACGGCTTTTTATTGGTCACGCCCCAATTTCCGAAATATCGAGATAACTCGAATTTCCGAAGATAAAATGGTTAAAAAATGTCGCCAGATGTCTTCGAGAAGATAAGCCTTTTCTGGAATTCGTCGTTTTCGAAAATTTTTAAGATCTAATCTGTGGGAAACAAAGACGGTTTTTATCTGTCGTGAAAAGGTCAGGATGAAATAGCAATTACGGTTCCCTTGCGTATTCTAATGGTCGGGGAACCCTGAGAATGCGATGGCAGAGAAAGAATCTCTGAGGCGGCTTGTCGCTCACTTGAACTCAAAGACCACTTAAGACTTCTTGAAACATTCTACAACATTGAAATATAACCCAACCTCTTTTTTTTTATTCGCCGCAAATATTTGTACTGTGAGAAAATAGGATTTAAAGTCAAAATTGTTGGAAAAAAAATTTCGCGCTGGAAAATGTCGTGCGATTTTTAAACTGATCCTTAAGGAGCATCCACGATCTCACAGCACGATCCTTGGGTTCATCGAGTTCCCACGAAAAATCTCGTTTTCGTGCCCCTGTAGACACGTACGCTTCACAAGGGTCTTTTAATCGCCTATCTATAAAAACTAATTATTTAAAAATGTCAGCTGCTTTTTGTTTTTACTTCCAAGATTTTAGACAAAACTATTACAGATAGCGGGTTTTCACTGTTAGCGTTGTTGGGCAACTTTTCACCTTTAAAGTACGGGCCTCATAGGATTATTAGTTTTCAAGTTCCTTGGTCCGTCTGCCTAAAAACTACTGTTTTACTGGATTTTCGGGCCTTTTCCTTGGTCCTTCAGCCTAGAGACAACAGTTTTACTGGATTTTCGGGCCTTTCCCATGGTCCTTCTGCCTAGAAACAAGTGTTTTAACGGATTTCTGTGCCTTTTCCTTGATCCGTCTGCCTAAAGACAACTGTTCTACTGGATTTTCGGGCCTTTTCCTTGGTCCTTCTGCCTAAAAACAACAGTTTTACTGGATTTTCGGGCCTTACGGAAAAAAGCGATTTTTGAATAGGGCATGTATGTTTAGAAGTAGGTAAAAACGTGGGAAACCACTCGAAAGGTGTGGTCACTTTTAAAAACAAATTAAAAACTCAGGTAAGGCACCCTTCAAACTTGAAACACGCCCTTGTGAAAATTAAAAAATGTTAATTTTGGATAATTTATGAGTTTCTAATATTGTAGACCTGGGTCAAATTTTTTGCGTAGGAAAAAATTGTAGATAATTTTTTTTTCTGTGCAAGCCCGGAGGCTGAAAGGTGAAATCACTGGGTTTCTGTAGAGTGGGAGTCTGTATCTCCGTCTCTTTCGGAGGAACGGTTTTCACCTGTTCCTCCGTCCTTCTCTTCACCTATACTTTCCTCTCTCTTTCTCGAAGGTAGAGGAAAACGAGTATTCCGACGTTGCCAGGTGAGGCCGCCTATCATTCTCTCTTTTCTACCTTCTCCTCCGGGGCTTCTCGAAAGCTCCGAGCCTCAAAGCATAGGTCACTGTACTCTTTTTTTCTTTTTTTTTCGGTGGATTATCCGCAGGCTCACGCCACATGCCTCAGAGGGGTCACGACTTCCGTGTCATAAAAAAATAATATATCCAAAAATTTAAATAAAATTCTCAACTTAAGATCTTAAGAACTCGAGGGGTTGCTGACAAGTCGGATTACCATTGTTCTATTAAAACAAGAAGCTTTATATTTTCTTCAAACTAAATTAGAATTTAAAAAAAGTCCTTTGAGGGAAAAAAAAATCTGAGATAGGAACCCACATAAAAACCGGTGCTAAAATGTAAAAGGTGGACCTACTATTAAAAACCCTCGCCGCTTCCATTAGATGCGAGAAAGAGAAAGAAAATCATTACAAATGGTCAGCTGTCAACATGTGAAAAAAAAAAATCTCCAAAACTCGTGATCCTCGATAGCCTTATTTAAATTAAATTTTTTTTATCAAAAAAATATTAACGGTAAATCTTATTGTTCTTTGGGGAAAAAAACAGGTTTTAAGCACGTGCCGCCATTATACAAGTTACCTTCTAGGCTCACTTGTATTTCTACGACCTATGGCGCCGATAGAATATTAAATTTAACGAATCCTGACCGTTTCCTGATGAATTTAGCGAGTTTTCTATTTCCGTGTCTGGCAGTCATAGTTCAAAGTCGTCGAGTGGGGAGACTGAAGGATAACTTCTTGTAATTTTCTCCCCCAGATTGCTAGAAAAATTTTTCTAGGAAATTTACATCAGATACTTCGGCCATTATGGTCAATACGGCTCCTCCGGACGAAGTATTTCAAGATGACCCGGAGGTTCAAATCAAATATTGATCTTTACCGATCTCAACTTTTTTAAACCCTTTTCCTCGGTCCCTGTGTCCAAAATAAACCGTTTAACTGGATTTTTAGGCTTTTTACTCGATCTTTCTGCCTAGGAACAAAAGTTTAACTGGATTTTTGGGATTTTTTCCTTGGTCCTTCTGCTATCAATAGTTTTACTGGATTTTCGAGCCTTTTCCTTGGTCCTCCTGCCTAGAGACAACAGTTTTACTGGATTTTCGGGCCATTTTATTGGTCCTTCTGCCTAGAGACAACAGTTTTACTGGATTTTCGGGCCTTTTACTTGGTCCTTCTTTCTAGAGACAACAGTTTTACTGGATTTTCGGCCCATTTCCTTGGTCCTTCTGCCTAAAATCCATAGTTTTACTGGATTTTTGAGCCTTTTCCTTGGGCCTTCTGCTTAGAGACAACAGTTTTACTGGATTTTCGGCCCTTTTCCTTGGTCCTTCTGCCTAGAGACAACAGTTTTACTGTATTTTCGGGCCTTTTCCTTGGTCCTGCTGCCTAGAAACAACTGTTTTGCTGGATTTTCGAGCCTTTTCCTTGGTCCTTCTGCCTAGACACAACAGTTTTACTGGATTTCCGGATTTTTTTTGGGAAAGGGGTCTTCCAGACCCCGGAGTGTCGAATCTATACCGATCTCAACTTTGTTTGTGGTACCGGCCGGCCGTACCATTTTTCCGGAACACTTCACGGCCACAGGAACCAACAAAAAGGGATAAGAAAAGCAAGTAAAAGAAAATGGATTAAAAATTACACAAAACACGTGTTTTTTTTCATCTTTTTCTTTCATGCAAATTGAAAATAAAATGTCACCTGTGTCAATAGTCAATACAGATGTCATGATGACATCATGTCGACTATTTTTTAAAACTTATGGACTTTTTTTGTGCAACACAATTAACATAATTTATACGACTCCTTTTACAGGGCGTATAATTTTGTTAAAAACGAAATATCAATTGAAAAACGTTTACTGCTACCGTCTATTATCAGAAATCGTTTCTTTTTCAGGGGATTCTACCCCGAGGAGATAAAACGATTTACATGTAATTATTGAAAACGTTTTACAAGAAAATAAATAAAGGTCCAGGATTTAAAAATGGTTCAATTTTTTTTCCTTCTTCTTTTTGATTCACCACGCTTCTTTGACAAAAGATTGGGTTTCTATAGAAAATCCTTTTTCTCACAGCGCTCTCAAAAGTTATTAAAATGCTTGAAATTAGAAAACGTAACACATATTATACGAAAACAACTTCGAGGAAAAAGATTAAAAATTCCATTATTAAGAAGTAATAGAAAATTCCTTCAGTTATTACCTTCTTTTTCTTCTACTTTTAACGAGTGTCTGGAGAGTATAAATTTTAATTTCGCTTAAAATACTAATAATCAAATGGTGAGAATTAATAATTACTTTTAATAATTTAGAAAAAGAATGTGGGATCATTAGTTCTTCAATCCCAGGAACCTTCTAGAATCCACAGCCTCCTTGATAGCTCTAAAAACCCAGAAACCCTCTGGAATCCACAGCCTCCTAAACAGCCCGAAAAATACGGAAAACTTCTGGAATCCACAGCCTTCTAAATAGCCCTCAAAATCCCAGGAACCTTCTAAAATCCACAGCCTCCTTGAAAGCCCTAAAAACCCAGAAACCCTCAGCCTCCTAAATAGCCCTAAAAATACGGAAAACTTCTAGAATCCACAGCCTTCTAAATAGCCCTCAAAATCCCAGGAACCTTCTAGAATCCACAGCCTCCTTGATAGCCCTAAAAACCCAGAAACCTTCTGGAATCCACAGCCTCCTAAACAGCCCTAAAAATACGGAAAACTTCTAGAATCCACAGCCTTCTAAATAGCCCTCAAAAGCCCAGGAACCTTCTAGAATCCACAGCCTCCTTGATAGCCCTGAAACCCCAGAAACCTTCTGGAATCCACAGCCTCCTACACAGCCCTAAAAATACGGAAAACTTCTAGAATCCACAGCCTTCTAAATAGCCCTCAAAATCCCAGGAACCTTCTAGAATCCACAACCTCCTTGATAGCCCTGAAAACCCAGAAACCCTCTGGAATCCACAGTCTCCTAAACAGCCCTAAAAATACGGAAAACTTCTAGAATCCACAGCCTTCTAAATAGCCCTCAAAATCCCAGGAACCTTCTAGAATCCACAGCCTCCTTGATAGCCCTGAAAACCCAGAAACCTTCTGGAATCCACAGCCTCCTAAACAGCCCTAAAAATACGGAAAACTTCTAGAATCCACAGCCTTCTAAACATCCCTCAAAATCCCAGGAACCTTCTAAAATCCACAGCCTCCTTGATAGCCCTAAAAACCCAGAAACCCTCTGGAATCCACAGCCTCCTAAAAAGCCCTAAAAATACGGAAAACTTCTAGAACCCGCAGCCTTCTAAATAGCCCTCAAAATCCCAGGAACCTTCTAGAATCCACAGCCTCCTTGATAGCCCTAAAAACCCAGAAACCCTCTGGAATCCACAGCCTCCTAAAAAGCCCTAAAAATACGGAAAACTTCTAGAATCCACAGCCTTCTAAATAGCCCTAAAAACCCAGAAACCCTCTGGAATCCACAGCCTCCTAAACAGCCCTAAAAATACGGAAAACTTCTAGAATCCACAGCCTTCTAAACAGCCCTCAAAATCCCAGGAACCTTCTAGAATCCACAGCCTCCTTGATAGCCCTGAAAACCCAGAAACCTTCTGGAATCCACAGCCTCCTACACAGCCCTAAAAATACGGAAAACTTCTAGAATCCACAGCCTTCTAAATAGCCCTAAAAATCCCAGGAACCTTCTAGAATCCACAGCCTCCTTGATAGCCCCAGAAACCCTCTGGAATCCACAGCCTCCTAAACAGCCCTAAAAATACGGAAAACTTCTAGAATCCACAGCCTTCTAAATAGCCCTCAAAATCCCAGGAACCTTCTAGAATCCACAGCCTCCTTGATAGCCCTAAAAACCCAGAAACCCTCTGGAATCCACAGCCTCCTAAACAGCCCTAAAAATACGGAATACTTCTAGAATCCACAGTCTTCTAAATAGCCCTCAAAATCCCAGGAACCTTCTAGAATCCACAACCTCCTTGATAGCCCTAAAAACCCAGAAACCCTCTGGAATCCACAGCCTCCTACACAGCCCTAAAAATACGGAAAACTTCTAGAATCCACAGCCTTCTAAATAGCCCTCAAAATCCCAGGAACCTTCTAGAATCCACAGCCTCCTTGATACCCTGAAAACCCAGAAACCTTCTGGAATCCACAGCCTCCTAAAAAGCCCTAAAAATACGGAAACTTCTAGAATCCACAGCCTTCTGAATAGCCCTCAAAATCCCAGGAACCGGCTGTGGATTTTAAACTGTTTCCGAAGGTGGTTAATTCTAATACATTTTGACGATTTAGAAGTACAAACTAGTACTTTTCGGACAAATCAGAGTAAGGGCCGAAATGCACCCCGCTATAGCAATTTGGGTGATAAAAATCCTTTATCTTTAATTCTTTTAACCTGACGACTCATCTTTTAAGTGGGGGTGTCGATCGTGCACGTTTAAAATACGTGTCCTTGTGATCCGTGTTTCCATTGCGGGAAAAAGAGAGGAAAAAAAAAGAAAAAAAAGAAGAGGGCGTCGAAATGTGTATAATTTGGAAAAGGTACCGTCTTCACGTACGTCCTTGATTACACCCTACGAAGCCCTTCATTTGTCATTAGCAATCAAACCTTTTATTACGGCGGAGAAAGAAGAAAAAGAGGGAATCGCACGTTTAGATTAAACCGGCACCGCTTTAAGGAAAAACTGGTCAAAGACTTTTTATTAAAAATGAAAAGTACCTTTTATATCAGCTACAGCAGACGTTTCTCAAGTTATCAAACAAGTTATAAAATTTTTGGAGATCTATACTCAAATATTATCTGTACAGAAATTTCGTAAATAATATTATCTTATCGTTGTTTCTCACAAAAAGAGAGAAAAAAAAATTAAGATGGAGGAAATTTTTTAGGAATTGCGCATTGACGGCTTACTGTAAAATTAAAAAAAAGAAGTTGGATGGGTTTTACAAGATGAAAAACAACCTCTGAGCAATAATCAGGTAGAAAAATGTCTGACCTCTCATTAGGATGGCGCCTTGGCCTTTTCATTTTTACCTTGCCTACTTTTTTTCACTAAAGCCCTTTGCACTTAACGGAAAAAAGCATAAGCAATGTTTTTGACACCTTTGTTACCTTTTGTTACATTTTTACGGTTATTACAGGACGGCGCCCGTCTGGATTTTCGGCGTTTGTTTTTCCTTCAGAACCTCCCACGACGAGGAAAATCAATTTTTAATAGACGCAATTCTGCAAAATTTGCTACGAACGAAAAATCTCATCGTGATAATTGAAGGAAATAACATATAATTATCGTACCGGTTGGAAAGTGTTGGGCAGAAAGCGCTTGCGGTTTGTGAGAGAAGATAATCTTAAGAAAATAATTTTTATAAAAAGATTAAAGGGATAAAGTGGAGTACGGTCGGTGAAATGGGCGTTTCTAGGCTCATAGAAAACGATCATGAAGATTAATCGGGTAAAAGACCGTCAAAAAACGAAAAAAAATCAAGCGGGAAGGGTGTTTATTGGCCGAAAAATTGAGTAAAATGGTTCCCTCTGATCAACAGATCGAGGAAAACGAGATAAAATGTAGTTTCCAAGCTGAAAAAACCGAGAAAGACGACCGAGAATTGGTTTAACTTGGCTTCTTGGCCAATAAACAGAAATACTGGAAAATTGCCGAGAATCCGATGTTTTTCGGGCAAAAACGAGGGAAAACTACTTAAAATGTGGCAAAAAGGCCTATATATGTAGGAAAGCAAGCAAAATGTAATGAAATAGAGGTTTCCAGGCCAAAAAAAACCAAGAGGGGGGCCCTGATTGGCTGGACTTGGCTAAAGAAGGAAAATTGACAAAAATCCCGAGTTTCTCGGCTAAAAAACTAGGAAAAACAACAAAAGGGGCTCTAATGACCAAAAGATTAAGAAAAACGGTCAAAATTGCAGCAAAGGAGTTTCCAATCTGAAAAAACGAGGAACCCGACCAAGAATCGGTTTAACTTGGCTCCTTGGCCAATAAACAGAGGAAAATTGCCAAAAATCCGATGTTTTGCGGGCAAAAAACGAGGAAAAACTACCTAAAATGTGGCAAAAAGGCCCATATATGTGAGAAAGCATGCAAAATTGTAATGAAATAGAGGTTTCCAGGCCAAAAAACCGAGGGGGAGGCCCTAGGAGCGGCTGAACTTGGCTAAAGGAGGAAAATTGCCAAAAATCCCGTGTTTCTCGGCTACAAAAGCCCGAAAAACATCCTAAAATATTGTAAAAAGTGTCTCTAATGACTGAAAGATTGAAAAAACGGGCAAAAATGCAGCAAAATTGGGGTTTCCAGGCTTTTAACCCGCTTTGTGGGCCAAAAAAAGTCGGATGTTTCTTTACCTTCAGGAATCTGTTTAAACCTGTTTCATTTTAAAACATATTTCCCTATTTTTGACCTCCTTACAGTTTAATCGCTTTTTATCATTGTTTATTAATTATTGGGTTTGCAATTTTTTTTCCTATTAATGCGAATACAATTTAATAATATTAAATGGTCCAGTCAGATTGGCTGAAACCGCATTTTTGCTTTCTCTTTGTAAAATTATTGTTTTTTTGGTCGACCCATATTATCGCAAAATCCAGAACTTTTGAAAGAAACAATCAATCGTCCAAGTGTTAAAATGTGTCGCTTCCGTAGGTGTCGTTTACAAATCGTTAGATGAATAAAGAGAATAAAAATGAGTGAGGTGATGACAAGTATTTGGGATTCAAACGATAAGAAAGTTGAGATTGAATGGGAGGAGAGGAGGAAAAAAAAAGGAGGGACTGCATGAACCCATGAAGACCGGTTTATTTGTGAATGGATGCCAAATTGTAAACAAGATTTGTCCACTTGGGAAGAGAAACATATGGTTCCGTGGGTGTATCACCACTTCCTACAAACGTCCTTTACTCTTGCAACATATCTGACCCACTCTAGCACTAAGAATTTTTCAATTTTCCATCCAAAAAACCGATATAGAAAAGAAAAATTATAAATAAAAAGATTGAGGATTAAAACAATTCGCGTCGTTTTCTCGGAATATCGATCAAAACTAAAAGTTTGCATAAACTGAGGCACAAGTGTAGTGAAGCGTGCGTCTGCACAACTGCCATAAACGCCGAGTGTACAAATGCGTAGTCAAAGATTTTTAAAAAATTAATATATTTTTTTTCTAGAGGGGAAAGTGGACGCCTACCATCCCTCAAGAACTGGCCAAGGCGAGAGTGTGGGCGCTTCCACGATAGTGAAATCCTTTTATGTACCTACCATCAGGAAACTTACGAATCTTCAACAGAAACCAACCAAATCATAAAGGGACACACAGGATTGCCAACTGTCGAAAACCAAGGTCCTCAAGCACAAAATAGTAATTAGAAAAATTTTCTTTGTTCGTGCCCCCATTTTCAAAGCTCCACTTCGCATCACGTGTTACATCTAGTAAACACCGTACTTGTCTCCAAGTTTTGCATCATTTCTCGGCTTCCAGAAGGCCGATCTACTTGAGATTTTCAGGGTTTCCTCTTATCAATTTATAGAAAAAACCAACCAAATTTCAAGTGGATCGGTCCACTGGAAGCCGAGATACAGAGACCTGAAAAACTCAACTCGTAAAGACTATCGCTCGCATTGTCTCCAAGTGTTTAAGCAATATTTTGGCTTCCAGAGGTCCGATCGACTTCAAATTTTTAGAGTACCCGCATTTCATCTTAAAGAAAACAACATTCAAATTTCAAGTCGATCGGTCCACTGAAAGCCAAAATATGGTTAAAAAAACTTAAAGACAATTGCGAGCTAGGCTTTACTGGACGTGGAAAGTGGAGTTTTTCAGGTCTCTGTATCTCGGCTTCCAGTGGAGCAATCGACTTAAAATTTCTAGAGTTAACGCAATTTATCTTAGAGAAAACAACTATCAAATTTCAAGTCGATTAGTCCGATTAGTCGATTAGTCCGATTAGTCGATTAGTCCGATTAGTCGATTAGTCCGATTAGTCCGATTAGTCCGATTAGTCGATTAGCAAGCCAAGCAATGGAAGACAGGCAAGCATGAATAGCATCAAGATTCGTCAGTATAACTTGAAAGATTGGATCCATTTTTATTTCTTTTTCTTTTATTTTTGTAAACTAGGTATATCCTAATGGTCACGTTTTTAATTTATTTAACAAAAAAAAATTTAAAAAAAGCGATGGATATCTGAGGGGAAAAAATATGACAGCTGAAAATGAGAAACGTCAATCTTGTACCTGCTCATGACTTATTCCGAACCCTCTGGCCAAACAGGTGAAACAAGGGGGACGATTTATCTAGCAGGGGTGCCTTTCGAAAAAAGAGAAGAAAAAAAAGGAAAATAAATTCTTTTGGGTTGATTTTTTTTTTCTCTCTCCTTTGAAATCTTTTGTTTTCCGATGGTAATTGTGACCTCCCAACTGCCTGTTAACCTGTGTTTTTGTCCAGTTTTTTCTTTTTAAGTTTATTATTCATTTATTCCTCTAACTTTTGAAAAGAAGAATCTTCCTGGAAAGAAAAGGGGACGATAAGATATTGAATAACAAAGTTTACTTTCTTCTTGTTGTGGATTGCACAAATCAAAGAGATTGCGAGCCCTCATCCCCACTATTGGTCCCTCCACCAATCAATTCGCTTTCTTCACGCGCTATCTAAACGTGCCTTAAGGTAAGACTTTTTATTATTTTTTATTGTTGTAGGAGTATTTTTCCACGTGTCAAAACCGAAAGGAGTGGGAAAAACGAAGATAAGATATTAAATAATCTTATGATAAGTCGAAAATTTAACTATCTGCGTGAGATGAAAAATAAAGACGAGTTCCCGAACCCGAATAAGGGAAGGTTCTTGAGCTCAACCCGGCGGTGAAAAAGAAAAAAAGAAGGAATATAAGGCTCCGGTCGTCCTTGGAAACACCTCGCGCGGGACCGGCTTGTTTTAAGACCCAGAAGGCAAATTAGAAGACAATCCGCATCTTTTTAAGTAGTGCGGGGAATTGTAAAAACCCATCTAGGATTATCCGTTTTTATGATAGCATAGAGTGGCGAAGAAACAGTCTTACCAACTTTCCACAGTTAGACATCGTATCAATGGTTTGAGTATTATTTTCAGTGTTGCCACCTTTCCTTTGGGTGGGGGGGGGGGGTTAAAAGCGCGCTTAGCGTCGTTGAAGATGCAACATGTGCTATCTGCCTTTTAGGCACTTTTCAGGAGAGACAAAAAACTGAATCGTAGACCCAGAAGGCAAATTAGAAGACAATCCGCATCTTTTAAAATAGTGGGGGGGATTTGTAAAAACCTATCTAGGATTATCCGTTTTTGTGATAGCATAAAGTGGCGAAGAAACACAGTCTCACCAACTTTTCACAGTTAGACATCGTATCACAGGTTTGAGTATTATTTTGAGTGTTGCCAAATTTCCATTGGGGGGGGGGGGGGGTTAAAAGCCCGCTAAATTGATAAAGGTCTGCCAACCTACGATCGTAATTTGGAAATGAAAAACACATCTAGGACAACACTGTTTGTGGAAAGCTCGAAACATGTATAAACGTTCCTTAAGGAACCCTTTTCTTAAAGTTTCCTTGCAAATCCTTCCTAGACGTTATTTTGGCGTCAAACTAAAGGAATCCTTCCGATTTTCCTCCATTTCTTAAGGTAATTAAGGAATCTTAAAGTCCTCAGTGATCATAATATAATCCTCGATTTTCGCTTAAAACCTTGCCTAATTAAGGAACGGAAAAGGGTTGTTGAAGGTTTGGTTAAGGAAAGAAGACGATAAATAGGAGAAGACGAAAGGTCATCATCTTAAAAATGACGTTTATGGGGAAGATCTGAAGACTCCTGAGTCTTCAGGTCGGCTTGGAAGGTTCCAAAAGCTCCCAGGCCTTCGGACTTCAGACGGCTTTCGACTAGGTCAACAAAATGGTAAAACACAAAATTCATCAGCATATCATTAAAGCGCCTTTTTTTGTCTCGGCTCCTCGGGGTCACGAAAGGGGCCATTTCGAGATGTAGATTTCCGACGGGACTGTACCCGCCTCAGGTACTACACTCGGCCCCACACACAAGATCTCTGATAAACATACCGAGAACACGATTTTCGTTCTCCTGGATCCAATTTTACCTTTTATATAAAACTCGAGGGCTTAAGCTTTTTAAAAAACTAAAACGCAATCTAAATTTAGAGTTTTAAAATTGAAGAGAAAGTCTTGAGGACATAACCCAATTTTTCTTAAGGAGGAACGAATTTTCGGACTTTTTCTTCTTCTCTTTTACCTACCTTTTTTCGCACTAGGAATCCGGGAGTTTTTAACCTCGAGTGCTTTATAATAGAGGCTCTTTTCTATTGTATCTTGAGCACCTCTACCTCCTTTTTTTTCCCCCTACGTTCTCTCCACAAATACCGACCTTTACAAAAGACTCAGGAGTCAGGATAGATAACAGGAAAAAGCTATTAATTAAAATTTAAAAAATAGGTTCTTTTCATCAAATCCATTAAAACCTATAAAAATATTTTTATGTTAAAAAGAACTTACTTATGATGATGATGAGAATTTTTTTGGTATCCCTTTTGATAGATAAGTCCAAAAGAAAGAAAAAAAGCACTTATAGTAGTCACAGGCACAAAAAGGGAAGAATAAATAATAAATAAAAAATTCGCGGATGTAAAAATAATGTAGTGAATATGAAAGTGGTACGCGTTAGGAAACGTACTAGTCCGGAATAAAGGAATGACTGAAGGAGGGAGAGGTTGTTTTCTTCACCTGGGCCGATGAAACCTTTCCAGGTGGGGAAAAAAAAGAATCTTTACGTTTTACGTCGTCCCCACCACCGTGGCCGCGCGCACGAAGGAGGAGAGATTCGGCCGGGACAACATGGCCGGCAAGTGCCTCATGGGCACCTTTTTAATGTTGTTATTGTTTTTGTTTTTTTTTTCTTCCACCTTTTTTTCTCACCCTTCTCGTTAATTTGGTCCGTGCCCCATATTCAAATAAATATTGAGGGTGTAAAAAAAACCCTTCTGAATACTTCAAAGTCAGTTTTTTTTTGTCTTAAAAAAAATTAATTTTAAGTATATCCCAAACTTATTACCAAGATTTGCATAAAATTATTGCAAAAAGCATCTGAAAAAAAGGCCGAAAATTGGGAAAAAAATTAGATTTTTGTTATACAAAAAACCAGGGAAAATCCATGAAAAAATCTATCTAAACTGCAAAAGATCGAGTAAAAAGGGGTTGCTTATAAGAAAAATGCCTGAAAATTAAGTAAAACGGGGTTTTCTCGGATGAAAAATTAAGGAAAACAGGCGGAAATCGCGTGAAAAGGAGTAGGAAAAGCGAAGCAAAACGGCTGAAAATCTTGTATGAGGGCTTCTTGGACGAAAAAACCGCCAAAAATTCGGTATAAAGAGGGTTTTCTTGGACAAAGAAAATCGACCAAAAATCTTGTATGAGGGCTTCTTGGACGAAAAACCGCCACAAATTCGGTATAAATAGGGTTTTCTTGGACAAAAACAAAGGAAAACGGCGGAAAATCTTGCATGTGGGCTTCTAGTTCAAAAAACCGCCAAAAATTCGGTATAAAGAGAGTTTTCTTGGACAAAAACAGAGGAAAACGACCGAAAATCTTGCATGTGGGCTTCTAGTTCAAAAAACCGCCAAAAATTCGGTATAAAGAGAGTTTTCTTGGACAAAAACAGAGGAAAACGACCGAAAATCTTGCATGTGGGCTTCTAGTTCAAAAAACCGCCAAAAATTCGGTATAAAGAGAGTTTTCTTGGACAAAAACAGAGGAAAACGACCGAAAATCTTGTATGAGAGCTTCTTGGACGAAAAAACCGCCAAAATTCGGTAAAAAGAGGGTTTTCTTGGATAAAAACAAAGGAAAACGGCGGAAAATCTTGTATGAGGGCCTCTTGGATAAAAATTCGGTATAAAGAGGGTTTTCTAGGACAAAAACAAAGAAAAACGACCGAAAATCGTATATGAGGGCTTCTTGGACGAAAAACCGCCAAAAATTCGGTATAAAGAGGGTTTTCTTGGACAAAAACAAAGGAAAACGACCGAAAATCTAGTATGAGGGCTTCTTGGACGAAAAACCGCCAAAAATTCGGTACAAAGAGGGTTTTCTTGGACAAAAACAAAGGAAAAAGACCGAAAATCTTGTATGAGAGCTTCTTGGACGAAAAACCGCCAAAAATTCGGTATAAAGAGGGTTTTCTTGGACGATAGGTTTTTGTTATATAAAAAACCAGGGAAAATCCATGGAAATCTACATAAAACTGCAAAAGATCGAGTAAAAAGGGGTTGCTTTTAAGAAAAAATTAAGGAAAACAGACGGAAATCTTGTAAAAAAGAGTACGAAAAGCGAAGAAAAACGGCGGAAAATCTTGTGTACGGGCTTCTTGGCAAAAAACTGCCGAAAATTCGGTAGAAAGAGGGTTTTCTTGAACAAAAACAAAGGAAAACGACCGAAAATCTTGTATGTGGGCTTTTTGGACGAAAAACCGCCAAAAATTCGGTATGTTGCGGTTTTCTTGGACCGAAAACTACAACAAAAACTCTGAAAATCAGGTAAAACTTTCGGCTCTCATAGCTCCTAAACTATTGCTTCTACACAAAAAATATATTTGTACAGTTTTGTAGGGAATTTTGTCATCTAAATTTTTTACTTAAACGATTTTTCGCTTGGAGCAAAAGTTTCTGAGAAAAAATGCAAATATTCATCAAGCCCAGCCAACACATTTTCCAGACAAAATTTTGTTGGGAAAACCTCAGACTAGAATTTAGTGGCCTAAATTAACAACATGTTCTAGTAATTTTTTTTTCCAATTTTACTGAGATTGTGGACGGGAAGACAAGTTGAATCACAGAAATTTCACATTCAGGGTGGTTTTAAAAGTAAGAAAAAAAACCGGTCTTAACTTTTTCTTGAATTATGTAAACATTTCCTGTTGCCAATAAATTTATAATTAATTGGAGTTTATGTTGAATTTTAGAACGGAAATGCGATTAAGGGCGGCCGGAAATAAAACATTTAAAACACGAAAACAATGCTTGCTTTTTTTTTTGCAACATTGAAAAATAACAAATGCAAGGAATTTTGATGGAATTTTACATTAAAAGAAAGATGATAGTGTTTTTAAAGATGAAAATAATGAAAATTGTATTTTAAAGACTTTTTTTTTCTTTCATTTTCAAAAGAGCTAATTATTTTTGTTGAAATGAACTCGAGAGTCTCATCTTCAAGAGCAATTAGCTGGGGCAATAAAACGGTCGTGAAATTCCGTCTGGGGGTGAAGGGCGGGGGAGTCGATGGCGTGAAATTAGGAGTCGGAATCAGCCGGGTAATTGACGGTTTCGGAGTTTTAAAACTTATGGGAAAACGTGGCCCCGACTCGGAGAAATCCTCTCCGCCAGTCATGAACATGAACTCTCCTCGAGGGCACGTTTTTACTCGAAATGTTTCTTATAAATTTATAAAATATTTAAAAAGAGATAAGAGTTACTGAAGAGTAGGGAAAAAAGTTAGGCCCCCCAATGGGATTCGAACCTACGACCTTTTACTATCACAACACTACCAACTGAAGCCGAAGTCCCCTTTTCCCAACAAACCAAAAAAATTTTGGCTGATAAAGCCCATATCTTGTGATCTGGTTGGGCAATTTTTTTTCTAGCTCAATTGGTAGTATTGGGCTTGAAATAGAAAGGTCGTAGGTTCAAATCCCAATGGGGGATTTTTTTCTGCAATGAAAATTGCGTCCGTGAAGTATTCCGAGAAAAAAAAAACTGGCGACTAACAAGAATAAGACTCCTCTCACAAAAACCGAACATGAAGGGTAATACAACTTCTCGTTTAAAAAGTTAAAAATAAAAACTAATAAATTCCAAGTTCGTGAAGACCAGTGCACGCTTATCTCTCCGTGTTCTGAGCGCCACGTCAATCTTGAAGTCCACAAATGGTCCGGTACACGACGCTTTTTTTAAGGGGTGAAAAACACGTTTAAAACCACAATTTTTTCGTTGTCTCAAAAAGGAAGTTACTGTCATACCCTCCAGAGATTCATATTTGGAAAAGGGTCTTTCAGATCGCGTAGGGTCAATTTTACGAAAACACTAAAAGTTTTTAGGCCGAAAGAGCCAGGAGAACACCCAAATGTATTGCAAAATTCTACTTTTTCAGTCCAAAGAAACACACAAATCCGATAAAAATTAAGATTTTGGTCTGAAAATCAAGGAAAACAGCTAAAAATGCCGTAAAAAAGGTGTTTCTGAAAAGAAAATCTGACCAAAAGGCCAAGCCTCCGACTCCTCGAGAAACACCCTACATTTTAGAGGAAATCTCCGATTTATGGACGTTTTCTTTGGTCTTTCAGGCAAAAGACACCCTTCTAGAAGTTTTTCCGAGTTTTTTCGACGAAAAACCGCCAAAAATTCTGTATATTGCGGTTTTCTTGGACGGAAAAAACCGCCAAAAATTAGGTATAAAGAGGGTTTTCTTGGACGGTAGGCTTTTGTTATATAAAAAAACCAGGGAAAATCCATGAAAATCTACCTAAAACTGCAAAAGATCGAATCGCAAAAGAAAAATGCCTGAAAAGTAAAACGTGGTCTTCTCGGACGAAAAATAAAGGAAAACAGACGGAAATCGCGTAAAAAGAAGTGGGAAAAGCGAAGGAAAACGGCGGAAAATCGTGTATGAGGGCTTCTTGGAAGAAAAACCGCCGAAAATTCGGTATAATGAGGTTTTCTTCTCAAATCCGATAAAAATGAAGATTTTGGGTCTGTAAATCAAGAAAAACAGCTAAAAATGCAATAAAAAAGGTGTTTCTGAAACGAAAATCTGACTAAAATGCCAAGCCTCCGTCTCCTCGAGAAACGCCCTACATTTTAGAGGAAATCTCCGATTTATGGACGTTTTCTTGGGTCTTTCAGACAAAAGACACCCTTCTAGGATGTTTTTTTTATTTTAAAGAAACATCCGTTTTTATCGGATTTTTGGGTGATCGAGAATCACCCCCAAACATGTTTTGTTTTTGACTCGAAAATTATTTATAATTTTTATAGTCAAAAACTTATTTTCATTCCTCGAGCAGGAAAGGAATGCAGCTTTCCCCACTCTACGTTACCGGCAATAAAAATATCCAAGGCTAGAAACAAAAAGAAAGAAAAAAAAACTCTTCACCCTTTCCTGACCTCAGAATGAAAGTCGAGACCTCTCGAGGCTGTAACCAGAATATTCGCGCCAGAAAGCTCTAAAACTAAGCTAAAAGGTTGTTTTATGACAATTTATTAAATTATTTTTGCTGGAGAAGGCTTCTAAAACGAAAATTGTTCAAAGAGGAGTCACGAGAAAGAGCATGGCCGCTGGAATGGGTGATCCTAATCACACAATCGGCCCATAAATCCGAGGCGGCGGCCTCCAACCCTTCTTCAAGAACAATAAATACACAAATAACAAGTTTCTCGCCGACCCAGACAACGGACGCCTTGGAACACATGAAGCTTCCAATAAAAAACTATAAAACAAAATTTAAAACAAAAATTGAAGTTCAAACACAATGAGAAATGTAGACATTAAGTTCTCATTTGTAAGTGTTGAATACAACGTGTTTTATAATTAACAAGATCTTGATATAAAGAATTATACGTTCTCATATGCAGACATCTCATGAATATTCGTCGGAGATATTAGGTATGAAAGAAGGGAAATACCCGGGTTAAAAATGCCCCACATACAAAAAAACATAGCCTCGCAAAATGATCTAGGATTAAATTTTCCAAGTCTGATATCGGATCAATAGATGTCAGGTCCCTAATCCATTAATATATGTGTTTCTTGGCCAATAGAGCCAGGAAAACACTCGAAAATCCGATGGAATGGGAGTGGCGGCAAAAAGAATGAGGAAAACACAAAAAAAAATCCATTAGAATGCCAGGAAAACACCTAAGATACGGTAAAACCGTTTTTCGGTCCAAAAAACGAAAAAAAATGGAGGAAAACTACTTAAAAGGTGGTTTTTTGGGCGAAAAGCGAAGAGACCTTCCAGAAAAAGAAGGGAGGATAAAGGAGGCTCCTCAGCCAGAAAAACACGGAAGTTTCTAGGCTAAAAAAGCCAGGAAAACACTCGAAAATCCGATGGAATGTGAGTTAGCGGCAAAAAGAATGAGAAAAACACCGAAAAAATCCATAGAATGCCAGGAAAACACCCGAGATACGGTAAAACGAGAGTTTTTCGGTCAAAAAAAAAAATGAGGAAAACTACTTAACATCAAGTTAAAAGGTGGTTTTTCGGGCAAAAAACGAAGAGGCCTTCCAAAAAAAGAAGGAGGATAACGGAGGCTCCTTAGCCAGAAAGACAACCCTGAATCCGTTAAAATGTGACTTAGCGGCAAAAAGAATAAGAAAAACACCAAAAAATCCTTTAGAATGACAGGGATGCACCCAAGATACGGTAAAACGGGAGTTTTTTGGTCCAAAATAATGAGAAAAAATGGAGGAAAATTACTTAACATCACGTTAAAAGGTGGTTTTTCGGGCAAAAAACGAAGAGACCTTCCAAAAAAAAGAAGAAGAATAAAGGAGCCTCCTTAGCCATAAAAACGCGGAAGTTTCTTGGCAAAAAAAGCCAGGAAAACACTCGAAAATCCGATGGAATGGGAGTTGGCGGCTTTAAGAATGAGGAAAACACCAAAGAAATCCTTTAGAATGATACGGTAAAACGGGAGTTTTTCGGTCCAAAAAAATGAGAAAAAATGGAGGAAAACTGTGTAACATCATGTTAAAAGGTGGTTTTTCGGGTAACGAAGAGACCTTCCAAAAAAAAGAAGGAGGCTCTTTAGCCAGAAAAACCCGTCTCTAAGACGAGATAGGAAAACACCCGAAAATTGTTTAAAAATGGATTTTTTTTTTGCCAGAACAGGTAAGAATCCACTCACAAACAACCGAAACAGGTGGTTCTCGATCGAAATTTTATTAAATTAAAAGTTAATTGTTTTGTTCCGTTATCGGAGAACGAGAAAGATCGACTGAGAAACCCCATTTCACAGCATTTTGGGCGTTTTCCTGGCTCTTTTAACAAAAAACTTCAGCCTTATCGGATTTTCCGGCGTTTTCCGGATATTTTTCGCTTTTTATATTATTCTAAACTCATCCAAATTGGCCTTACAAAAGATAATATCTATATAGAAGTAGAAAAAGGTAAGGACAACCGGCAGTCCTCCCCATGTTCCACACGTGTTCAAGCCAATAAAACCCAACAAAAGGAAATAAATTAAGTATTAAGAAAAAAAAAACAATTCTTACCTTGCAATATGGTCTTCTGTTGTTTTGTTTTTTCGTCCAGACGTCCTTGTTCCTGCGACATTAACTCAAAAACGATTAGTTTAGGGAGGGGGGGTCAGTCGTCAAGTCAAAAATTGAAAATAATATTTTTTAAAAATTTATGCGTTTATAAATATTAAGAGGGGAACCTCTTTCAAACGTAAAGGCTCCAGAAATCTTGTTCTGCCACTGTTAGAGGACGTGACCGACGTTTAAATAAGCTTCAGGACTTTTTGTGGTTTATTAATTTTTTTTTTACCTCAATTTGTCCTTACTGAAGCAGAATATTTTAAATTGTAAATTTTTAGGGCAAAATTTTTCGTGTGTCCATTTTATCAGTTAAAAAACGTCTTGACCGAATGAGTGGTTTTTTGTGAGTTTTTAAAAATTAAATTTTTATCACTTATCAGTCAGTCTGAGGTCAGGGGATTCCATAAATCTATAAATTTAAGAATAAAAATAATAATAATAATAATAATAATAATAATAATAAAGACGATTCCAAGTTTTTCATGCATTACCTTTCGGTTTAAACCTTTTTATCTTTTTTCTTCCTTTTTCTGTAGAGTCTAGGAAAGAGTCTGGGGTCATACCTGTAACATACATCGAGACCGTGATCAGCGTGAAGTACACTCAACTTAAAAAACCACTAACGCCATCCCATCCCTTTTTAAAATGCAAACAGCTCACGACCATAAACATACTATACCGATATTTAAATTTAGTAAAATTTAATAATTACAGGGCAATGACATCAGCCGAGAACAGTATTCTTCCAGCGTCGCACCCTGTTCTCATCAAATATCTCGAAAACTAAAAGATTTAGCTAAAAAATTATTTAGTATAAAAATGCTCAAAAATGAATTTTCAACATAAAAGGTTAAGCACATAATGTTGCTAAAATGAACGGTTTCGGAGTTACGAACTCTCAAACAAAGGTTTTTGTTCTTATGACATTTTAGACGTGATATCATCATGATACCTTGAAAACCAATGATTCTAGCGAGATAAAGACTAAATACAAAATTATTCTTTATGCAATTTCCTATAGAAAATGTCTTAAAAATTTTTTTTCTTAGTACAAATATTTTATGAGATATGGTGTAGAAACAAAAACCTTGGATTTTCAAACAAATTCTTCACAATTCTGCTCGAAACTATTAATCCGACAGAGTCCATACTAGGCTCATTTTAGGAGTGTTTGTAATTTAATTTAAATTATTTTTATTTATATTCTTTGCGCTGAACCTCTTAGTTTTCGAGATATTTAACAAAAACTGCTGAAAAACCACTTTTTGACAGCCTTTTCCACCAAACCTCGACTTTTGACGGTCAATAACTCCGAAACCGTTCATTTTAGTAAGGTTATTAACTAAACACTTTTTGTTGGAAATTTAATACAAATTATTTTTTAACTTAGTAGATTTTGGGCTAAACCTCATAGTTTTCGAGATATTTAACAAAAACTACTAAAAACCACTTTTTGACAACCTTTTCTACCAAACCTCAACTTTTGACGGTCCGTAACTCCGAAATCGTTCATTTTAGAAAGGTTATTAACTAAACACTTTTTGTTGTAAATTTAATTTAAATTATTTTTAACTTGATAAGTTTTGAGCTGAACCTCATAGTTTTCGAGATATTTCATATAAAAGGATAAAAACCGCTTTTTTACGCCAAACCCTTGGCTCCAATGATTATAAAAAGATGTAAAATTATATAACTCAATACATAACTTGATTTTTTCTAGCAAGATTTCTTTATCAGTACAAATAGAACATATTAGGTTATAGAACTCGTGTGAAGGGTTCTTTTTTTCTTCAATTCCTAGGGTTTTTTTTTATCTCTAGCTCGACTAGATCTTGAAATGTTTATTTTATCTTATCTATTGTCAACTCGGCTTCCCTCCTTGGGTTCGATACCTGACGAAGCCACTTCAACGTGCTTAACACATCAAGAAATATTAATTTTTCTTTTCTAGGAGTCGAGGGGCGTTGAATTACGTCGAGTGTACGAAATCGTGACGTCACCTTTGAAAGCTGTCGTTTGACATTTTGACGAGCAAGTGTCGATATTTCGAGAACAAAAGGGAACTTGCGATTTCTTTCTTTTTTAAAAGGGCAAAAGAAAAAATCATTTGACACTGAAAAAATTGAGACTTAGTGGGATTATTCGTTCTCGGTGAGACCAGAAAACTAAGGAAAACGACCCAAAACTCTATAAAAGGGTGTTTTACGCTCGAACACCCGGCTAAACAAGGTGTTGAAAGCACAAAAACCCAAAAATCCGGTGTTTCTGCACCAAAAAATAGAAGAATAAGTCCAAAAACCCGGTACATGAATGTTAAATGCCCGGACGCCTGATAAAGCGGGTGTTTAGAGACCAGAAAATCGAGAAAAACGACCCAAAACCCTATAAAAAGGTGTTTAACGCTCGAATACCCGGCTAAACAAGGTGTTGAAAGCACAAAAACCCGATGAAACCGGTGTTTTTACACCAAAAAATCGAAGAATAAGTCCAAAAACCCGTTACATAAATGTTAAATGCCCGGACGCCTGATAAAGCCGGTGTTTAGAGACCAGAAAATCGAGAAAAACGACCCAAAACCCTATAAAAAGGTGTTTAACGCTCGAACACCCGGCTAAACAAGGTGTTGAAAGCACAAAAACCCGATGAAACCGGTGTTTTTACACCAAAAAATCAAGGCCAAAAACCCGGTAACAGAAATGTTAAACGCCCGATAAAGCGGGTGTTTAGAGACCAGAAAATCGAAGAAAACGACCCAAAACTCTATAAAAGGGTGTTTAACGCTCGAACATCCGGCTAAAAAAGGTGTTGAAAGCACAAAAACCCGATGAAACCGGTGTTTTTACACCAAAAAATCGAAATATAAGGCCAAAAACCCGGTAATAGAAATTTTAAACGCCCGGACGCCCGATAAAGCGGGTGTTTATGTAAAAATGGCGTTTTTTTTAACGTCTGCCGTTAATCCTTGACCTTCTACTACTGAATAGTGGGTGCTATTTACGTATACAAGAAACCCTTTTGTAGTTTTTGAATTTATCAGAATCTTCCCCGACCTATCTTATCTTAAAAAAAGATTGTTAAACATTTTACGGGTTGGAGGTCGCGCACGAGCGCTACAAACGTAAAAACTTCCAAGAAAAACTCAGAAAGTTATGAAATTATTAACAGTTGACATATTTCTTTAAACAGAAAGATTTGTCCTTGCGCTTTGGGTTTTTCCCTGAAATATTATTTTATGAAAACCAAAAATTCACTTAAAAAATCGTTATTTTTGGTACAAAACAAAATCAATATTTGAACAAATGCTATTTGTACATTAAGACGAATGTTCTCTCTCTCATTCTTCTTCTTTCGAAATCTACCGATTTTTAAACTTTGAAAGAGTATAAGTGGCCAAATAAAGTGGTTTTGGCGAAGAAAGGAGACAAAAAGCGATTCTTTTCAGTTTTTAGGAAATATCCCGTAAACTATGAGGTTTAGCGCAAACATTATTTTGTAGAAAATTAATCTCAATAAAATTTCCAATAAAAAGTGTTTAGTACATAATCTGGCTGAAGTGAACGGTTTCGGAGCTACGAACCGTTAAAGGTCAAAAAGTGACATTTTGGCAAAACCTTAAAATTTGTTATTTTCCAAAATGATTTTTAAAAAAAGATAGAAAATAGTGAATCCGGACAACTTTTTTGAAAAGAGCCTAGTAAGGAAACCGTCCGATTAAATCAGCTTTGCATCTGTGAAACTCTGAAATTTGCTCATTTTCAACGTATCGATAAAGCTATAAAATTGGCTAATTATAACTGGCTAACTTAATGCGGCAAATGATAGAGGAAATTTGATTTAGGACTTAAGAAAATCAAGGGACGGAATTCGATTAAGCGAACGTTTTTCCAAGTTGCTGAGGCGAACGACTTTCGGTATCAAATGACCCGAAGGATCGAACATGTTGAGCTCCTCAAATTTTTTTAAAAACTCTGTCATGGCCTTTTTTGGGGCTAGAAGCATGTTTAGAGAAAAAATACAAAATTTCACTTTTATTTTTTCATTTTCATTATTAGCTTTGTTCCAACCGTAGTACGAAACTGGTTTGAAACTCCTGGAGCATGCGCAGAAGGATTTGTAAGTGAGATTTGACGGACAAACGATTTGAGAAACGTCAGATTTGACTTTTAAGTCCTTCTGCGCATGCTCCAGGAGTTTCAAACCAGTTTCAAACTGCGGTTGGAACAAAGCTATAATCACTGTATTAGCCATTTACAGCCACTTAAACGGCTTTTGTTGACAAAATTTTTAAGTTACACTAAGCCTAAAAGAACGATGTAAATAAGGGTTTCAAGGATAAAAAAATTGTAAGGCCTAAGAAGGCGATAAAATGGAAGATTTTAGGCAACAGAAAGAAAAAAAGACCCAAAATAGGTAAAATATAGGTTTCTTGGCCAAAAGAGCCAGAAACACAACCAAAAATCCGATAAAATGGAAGTTTTTTACCCAAAAGAACCAGGGAAACACTCAAAATACGGTAACATGATTGTTTTTGGCCAAAAGGGGCCAGGAAAACACCCAAAATACGGTAACATGAAAGTTTTTGGGCTAAAAGGGCCAGGAAAACCCCCAAAAATCCGACGAATGGAATTCAAAAGTTTAGTGGCCAAAAGAGCCAGGAAAACAACCAAAAATCCGATAAAATGGAAGTTTTTTACCCAAAAGAACCATGAAAACACCCAAAATACGGTAACATGAAAGTATTGTGGCCAAAGGGGCCAGGAAAACACCCAAAATACGGTAACATGAAAGTATTGTGGCCAAAAGGGCCAGGAAAACCCCCAAAAAATCCGACGAATGGAATTCAAAAGTTTACAGCCAAAAAGCCTGGCCAAAAGAGCCAGAAAAACAACCAAAAATCCTATAAAATGGAAGTTTTTTACCCAAAAGAACCATGAAAATACCCAAAATACGGTAACATGAAAGTTTTTGGCCAAAAGGGGCCAGGAAAACACCCAAAATACGGTAACATGAAAGTTTTTGGGCCAAAAGGGCCAGGAAAACCCCCAAAAATCCGACGAATGGAATTCAAAAGTTTAGTGGCCAAAAGAGCCAGGAAAACAACCAAAAATCCGATAAAATGGAAGTTTTTTACCCAAAAGAACCATGAAAACACCCAAAATACGGTAACATGAAAGTATTGTGGCCAAAGGGGCCAGGAAAACACCCAAAATACGGTAACATGAAAGTTTTTTGGCCAAAAGGGCCAGGAAAACCCCAAAAAATCCGACGAATGGAATTCAAAAGTTTACAGCCAAAAAGCCTGGCCAAAAGAGCCAGAAAAACAACCAAAAATCCTATAAAATGGAAGTTTTTACCCAAAAGAACCATGAAAATACCCAAAATACGGTAACATGAAAGTTTTTTGGCCAAAAGGGGCCAGGAAAACCCCAAAAAATCCGACGAATGGAATTCAAAAGTTCAGGCCAAAAGAGCCAAAACGCCCAAAATACGGTATAATAGGAGTTCCAAGGTCAAAACAAAATCACAAAACGTCCAAAAATCCGATGAAAGTAAGTAAAGCAACCTGCCAAGATGAAAATTTGCAAATCTGCAAATCAATTTTCCTCAGCTGGTTCAGAAAGACCCCTCTCCCAAAAACCGTCCACTCCAGAAGGTCCGTCAAAAAATAGAGGTGTTGAAAAAACTGACTATCATTGCGCTAAATTTTCAATTTTAACTCATAAAAGGGCTTTTAACAAGAGATTAATTATTTAAATAGGTATGGTAGAAGCTCTTTCGATATTTACATAATGAGAGTTTATTGAAAAAAATACAAAAGAAGGCAATTTTGACCCGGATAATATGGAAATTTTTCTCTCTCTCTCCCTCTTGCCGTTGAGTCTATTATGAAAAGGAGGAAGGATAATTTACGCCGTTGAGGCGGTAACCAATTAGCCACCGCGGACGAAAAAAAAGTGGGAAAGTTTCTTGAATTTATACATAATTTTTTTTCTCTCTCTCTCTTCTTCATCTTGTGCGATGAGTTTTGTTGGGTCGGGGGGAACGGCTTTTGCCTTTTTAGTTACCTTCTAGATGTAAAGAGAAAGGTAAAGAGGGGAGGCACAAGTCGTCCTTGAACCTGGATTCCGGAACCGTCGGAAGTAATTTCCACCAGAACGCGCCACAGACCGAATTCTAACTACGTCGAACTCAAATCTTTCAATCAAATAAAAAATTTACATCAAAAATATGCATAATAAACAATAAAGACTTCATAATTACCAAAACGTAACTAATTTTGAAATTTTAAAAAAAAGTTATTATTCGCCAATGACCTCAATCAGTGCCATAAAAAAAATTAAAACGTGAATTTGTTTTTCTCTCAGTTTAAAAAAAGGATTTTCAAGATTTCTGGAATTTTTGCAATTATCAAGTGAAAACTAGAAAGTTTGAAGGGAATTTTAATAAAAACAAAGCTCATGTTTACATTACACCTTTTATAGCCTCATGAAATTGTCATTTACATTCGTTTTATATTCATGTTACGAGGTTGACGAAAACACGGGAGAATAAAGTCGAACAGGGAAGTCATAAAAACAAATTCAAGTCCTTGGAGACCGGTTTTTCGAGAAAGAAAGAGAAATTACGTTGGTACCTATTTGAAAAAGAGTGGATAGAGGGCGACTCCCTGCGGCATCACTTCAGTTCAAGAAATGTCCGATAGGTGGAGTGAGTTGTATGGTACTATGGACACCTTAACGCTCCCTCTTGGATATACATCCAACTACAAACATTTGACCTAAAATTTTAACTCAATTTTAACTAAATGGGAAATGTTCAAATTCTGCCACCTACAAGCCACAGTGGCTAGAGCTTCCGCCTGGACCCCATATGACAAGCTTATGGCCTGTAAGAAAAAATCCAGAAAATCCGATTTATAGTGTTAAGCCATCTTTAAGCCACATTACGCCACTTAAGGACGCCATAAGAACCGTTGCCAAGGCAATATGGCGAGTGCTTCCGCCTGGACCCCCATGTGCCAAGCTTATGGCCTCTAAGGAAAAACCAGAAAATCCGATATATAGTTTTAAGCCTTCTTTAAGCAACCTTACGCCACACTTAAGGACGCCTTAAGAACTGTTGCCAAGGCAATATGGTGAGAGCTTCCGCCTGGGCCCCCATGTGACAAGCTTATGGCTTCTAAGGAAAAAACCGGAAAATCCGATTTATAGTTTCTAGACAAAAGGACCACTTTTAAGCCATTTTAAGACCAAAATTTTTCTAAAAATAGGGTTTTATGTTAATAAATTTTTTTGAGCTACCATAAGCCATCTTTAAGCCACCCGCAATTTAGCAAAACCCCAAAAAGTAACAATATAGGAGGGGGAAGTATAACGGAGGGGAAGTATATATCTGGAAGACCCTTCCCCAAAAACCCGACGTCGAGGGTATCACAACAACTTCTTTAAGGAAGTTAAAAGATCCTTTAAACTACCTGCGGGGGGGGGGGGGGGTGCAATAGGTGATTAGCTGAGGAAATAGGATAAAGGAGTACATAAATGGGTGTAAAGGCAACTTTAAGCAACCTTTGAGCCACCTTAAAACCTCTTAAATCTTCGTAGAAAGAGTTTCTACGGGTTTCTACGACCTAACCTACTTCAAACAAGTTGTTCTAATTAAAAGAAAAAAATTAGGGTTCCCAAAAAAGTGAATAAGGGAAAAAAAACGACCTTGGAGGATTTATATATCTGAAGTGTGGGATCAAGTATAAATCAGATGAGGAAGGGTCTGGGACTCGTAGTTTTTCTAGTCGAGCCATATGTTGAGGGCGTGGGAAACCACCTGAGACACCCTGTCTCACAACTGTCGATCTCTGATTTTTAAAAACAATCCAGATCCCGAAGAACCAAAGGAATTTACGAGGACCTAATTTTCAGTGGATATTCACAAAAATTTAATCTTTGTTTTGTAATAATTAGTTAGATAATTATCTCGAAAAATTTAGGGTCCTACACCCCCAAATTTTCACCAAATACTTACAAAAAAAATTTTGGTGGTGAAAGGTGGCAAATGATGGCATAATGTGGTGTTGTATATGGCAGGTATTAATAAACATGACGTTGAAAATCTCCTTTCCTTAACAAAAAGGATACCTTGAACATCAATTTTCTGTTCCTTAACTTAGATTTTTAGTAAAATCAAGGATCTAGTTGCCTCAGCCAATGAGAGCCTTCGAGACAGTGTTGTCAGATCGGGGGTTTTCCCGATTTTGGAAGAAACCAAAGGAATTTACGAGGACCTAATTTTCAGTGGATAATTTTTCAGTGGATATTCACAAAAATTTATCTTTGTTTTGTAAAATTTTAGATAATTATTTTTAGGGTTACACCCCCAAATTTTCACCAAATACTTACAAAAAAAATTTTGGTGGTGAAAGGTGGATGGCATAATGTGGTGTTGTATATGGCAGGTATTAATAAACATGACGTTTGAAAATCTCCTTTCCTTAAAAAAAGGATACCTTGAACATCAATTTTCTGTTCCTTAACTTAGATTTTTAGTAAAATCAAGGATCTAGTTGCCTCAGCCAATGAGAGCCTTCGAGACAGTGTTGTCAGATCGGGGGTTTTCCCGATTTTGGGAGGATTTTAGGCCTTCGGGGGGTTTTTTTAGGGGGAGAGGTAGTAGTTAAATTTTAGTTTTTTTGTTCTTGTTTACTGTCTTATGGTTTTATTAGTTTATTACCTTGCAAAGTCTATTTAAAACCTTATTAATAAAAGAAAACCTATCGCAATAATTTTTCTTCACATTATACCTACTTACTAAAAAAATTTAGGGGGAATAGTTGGAAATCTGGGGGGAAAATAAAACCCTTTTAGGGCAAAACCTATGAAGTCGTCTGGCAACACTGCTTCGAGACTTCCTTAAGGTTCCTCAATAGCCACCTTATAAAAGGAAAAGGGTGCTCAAGGTATCCTTTTGGTTAAGGAGAGTTTCAAGGAACGTTAAAAAATTTCAAAAGAAACTAAAGTTTCTCAAAAATTTATGCAATTATTTTAGTTAATTAGGGAATAAGATACAAGGAGACAATGAAAATTAAGTAAGCAAGCTAGTTGATCAGTTTCCATTTTTTAAAAACCAGTTTTACAATTTACAGCTTCCTTTTAGGGAGCTCCTTTCTCTAATTATAAGTTCCTTTTCGTAATCCTGAGAAAATGAATTTTGCTTTCTATCTTTCGAGAACGAAAAAAAAGGGGAGGAGAAAAAAATGCACAAAGATCTGTTTTTCTGGTCCCTGAGGGCTTAAGGTATCACGTGTCTTTTTCAATGAGGCACTTAACATAAGGAAGTATCTCCGGATCATTTAAGGCGGAAGTTGTGGGACATCCGTGTGAAGAAGATTTCCTCCCTTTTTCTGTCAACGGAAAGATCCCATGGGAAGCAAAAATCGTTTTCTCCGTCCTCCCGACAGGTGGCGTTCAACCGCAATAAGGGACAGAAATGCGTAAAAACCACTAAAAAAAGGTTTTCTCATTGAAAATACTCAAAATAGACTGAATAACAAAGGATGTCATTAAGTCCATGAATAAAATAAACTCAAAACAAAATCCACAGTGGGTGGGCTAGAAACAAAAAGGTCAAAACATCCGTTTCTTCAACTAAAAAATTATTTTGTCCACTTTTGAAATTATTTCGAAGTTTTTTCATGTTCCGAAATTAAAGAGGAGGGTAAAGATGTGTTGATAAAAAACAATGGCTGTCGAAACTTGTCCGATAGCGTGGGCACCCTGTATATCGTGCGAGCGTACGCGTGGGAAGATCCTCCGCCTCGAAGGCGAAAGGACTCGTGTCGCATACCTAAATAACGTCCGAACTTAAAGAAAAAGCCCGAGGGCGAAAGGACTGATCCATTCATACAAAATAGCTTCGCGAGATTAGCTTCAAGAAATCGTTTCCTGCCTACGCTTTCTCTTCGACTGAATTATTAAAAAATAGTTTTAGTTTAGAAAGTAATATTTTTTATTTATTAAGTTTAATTTGAGCTATGATCTCCACAACTTATAAGGCTCGTATTTATAAGTTTCCTTGAAAATCCATCCGATTTTCCTCCGTTTTTTCAAGGTAGCAATTGAGTACCTTCAGGAATAATTCTTAAGCAGAGGGCTCTCACTTTCAGAAAATCCATGATTTACTTAAAAATCTACCTAAGTTAAGGAACAGAAAAGGGATGTTAAGGAACAGAAAAGCTAAGTTAAGGAACAGAAAAGGGATGTTAAGTAACAGAAAAGCTAAGTTAAGGAACAGAAAAGGGATGTTAAGTAACAGAAAAGCTAAGTTAAGGAACAGAAAAGGGATGTTAAGTAACAGAAAAGCTAAGTTAAGGAACAGAAAAGGGATGTTAAGTAACAGAAAAGCTAAGTTAAGGAACAGAAAAGGGATGTTAAGTAACAGAAAAGCTAAGTTAAGGAACAGAAAAGGGATGTTAAGTAACAGAAAAGCTAAGTTAAGGAACAGAAAAGGGATGTTAAGGAACAGAAAAGGGATGTTAAGGAACAGAAAAGCTAAGTTAAGGAACAGAAAAGGGATGTTAAGGAACAGAAAAGCTAAGTTAAGGAACAGAAAAGGGATGTTAAGGAACAGAAAAGGGATGTTAAGGAACAGAAAAGGGATGTTAAGGAACAGAAAAGGGATGTTAAGGAACAGAAAAGGGATGTTAAGGAACAGAAGAGCTAAGTTAACGAACAGAAAAGGGATGTTAAGGAACAGAAAAGCTAAGTTAAGGAACAGAAAAGGGATGTTAAGGAACAGAAAAGCTAAGTTAAGGAACAGAAAAGGGATGTTAAGGAACAGAAAAGGGATGTTAAGGAACAGAAGAGCTAAGTTAACGAACAGAAAAGGGATGTTAAGGAACAGAAAAGCTAAGTTAAGGAACAGAAAAGGGATGTTAAGGAACAGAAAAGCTAAGTTAAGGAACAGAAAAGGGATGTTAAGGAACAGAAAAGGGATGTTAAGGAACAGAAAAGGGATGTTAAGGAACAGAAAAGGGATGTTAAGGAACAGAAAAGCTAAGTTAAGGAACAGAAAAGGGATGTTAAGGAACAGAAAAGGGATGTTAAGGAACAGAAAAGCTAAGTTAAGGAACAGAAAAGGGATTTTAAGGAACAGAAAAGGGATGTTAAGGAACAGAAGAGCTAAGTAAGGAACAGAAAAGGGATGTTAAGGAACAGAAAAGCTAAGTTAAGGAACAGAAAAGGGATGTTAAGGAACAGAAAAGCTAAGTTAAGGAACAGAAAAGGGATGTTAAGGAACAGAAAAGGGATGTTAAGGAACAGAAAAGGGATGTTAAGGAACAGAAAAGGGATGTTAAGGAACAGAAAAGCTAAGTTAAGGAACAGAAAAGGGATGTTAAGGAACAGAAAAGGGATGTTAAGGAACAGAAAAGGGATGTTAAGGAACAGAAAAGCTAAGTTAAGGAACAGAAAAGGGATGTTAAGGAACAGAAAAGGGATGTTAAGGAACAGAAAAGGGATGTTAAGGAACAGAAGAGCTAAGTTAAGGAACAGAAAAGGGATGTTAAGGAACAGAAAAGCTAAGTTAAGGAACAGAAAAGGGATGTTCAAGGTATCCTCGGTCTTTTAGCCAAAAAACCGACGATTTTTAACACATTTTCCGGCGTTTTCTTGGTTTTTTTTTGGCCTAACTTTTTACAGATTACCTATCAAGTCTTTCCCTCGGCTTTCTGACCTAAAACCCATTTTCCCCCGTGTTTTCTCGGTCTTTTAGCTAAATGAAAACCACTCCTATTTATTTCAAATAAAATTTCACGGCGTTTCTTACTCTTTAAAATGTATTTGCAAAAATATTTCGGCACAGACTTTAAAAAGCATTTTAAATCGATTTTCTAGCGATTATCTCGGTTTATCAGTCAAAAACCGCCAATGTTTTGAGCCTTAGAATACGTTTTTGGCCTTCAAATCCCTTTAATAACCAATTTTCTATTGTTTTCTTCGGTTTTTTGGCCTAAAAAACACTTTTTTAACAAAACAATCAAGGCTTTCGCATTTTCACCCGGGGTTTTTCTCGTTCAAAGCCAAAAAAACGCCCTTTATACCGAATTTAAAGTAACATCATTTTTAAGGGCTTCCCTAGTCGACAAGCTAAACCATTTTTAATGCCCATGAAAAATTCTTGAGAGAGAGAGGAACGCCAGGTAATTTTCATGACTGGTTCCTCCTTATTATTAAAAACGAGTTAACAGGTTTCTTATTGGAGAAGAAAACGATCCACTCTGCCCCAGTCATCAAAATTCACGGATAGACCTAGATTATGTATTTATTATAAAAAAGACTGAAGACATTTGCTCAACAATCCTTCCATTGTTTCGCCCCACCAACGGTGGCCGTGTGAAGTGAAACGTTCGGGCGCGTAGGTGCAAAATTTGCATAACCAGTCCCCTCCAAAAAAATAAAGAAAAGAAAAAATAATATCATAAGAAACTCTTCCTTGTGCACTCCCTCACAAAAAGAGAGTTTTTACAAGTGTAAAAATGGCGACATGCAGTATTCCTTGAACGTACGTGTACAGAATGTTGGAAATTCCCCTTGATTGAATATTTAACGAAGTTTTTTGTGCCAAATCTTCCCGCCCAATGAAAATTCCCAGAACCACTTAGGGCCCTTAAAGAGGGCCATAAAAAAATACAAAGAAAGGGAGGGGTTTTCGATAAGTTGTGAAGTGCCGTCATAAACAAACATTCGAACAAGTGGTTCGGAGGGATAGAAGAAAAACATATGTTGCCCGCTTGTAACCAACCCCTTCATCAGCTTCACCGCATTTCGATAATTACTTCAACTTGATGGCCTCAAAAAAACTTTCTCATAAGAATTTTAAAGCCTGAACAAAGATATAATTAAGTGAGGAAAATACTACAGTAAAACTTCTCATAGGACAATTTTTTTCATTTAAAAATCTAAAACCTAAAAAATAGCTACGTAAACAAATTAAAAAGCCATTAATCCGGCAAATCGGAAGCTAAAAAGCTTTAAATCTGGCATATAGGATGCTAAACGGCCGTTAATCCAGCATATTGGAAGCCAAACAGCCGTTAATCCGGCAAATGGGAAGCTAAAAAGCCTTCAATCTGGCAAATGGGAAGCTAAACGGCCGTTAATCCAGCATATTGGAAGCCAAACAGCCGTTAATCCGGCAAATGGGAAGCTAAAAAGCCTTCAATCTGGCAAATGGGAAGCTAAACGGCCGTTAATCCAGCATATTGGAAGCCAAACAGCCGTTAATCCGGCAAATGGGAAGCTAAAAAGCCTTCAATCTGGCAAATGGGAAGCTAAACGGCCGTTAATCCAGCATATTGGAAGTCAAACAGCCGTTAATCCGGCAAATGGGAAGCTAAAAAGCCTTCAATCTGGCAAATGGGAAGCTAAACGGCCGTTAATCCAGCATATTGGAAGCCAAACAGCCGTTAATCCAGCATATTGGAAGCCAAACAGCCGTTAATCCGGCAAATCGGAAGCTAAACAGCCGTTAATCCCGAAGATAAGAATATAAGAATCCGTTAATCCGGCAAATGGGAAGCTAAACAGCCGTTAATTTGTTTTCAGTAACTGTTGATTTCCCTAATATCAACTAAATATTGAAAAATCAACTTGAATTCAAAATGTTGAGATTCGAATATTTTTTAGTTCTTTTGCCTAGGGCGCGTAGGGTCAAATCGACAATGGATCTAGGTATCCCGATCTCAACTTTGTCAGTAGTTCCGTCCGGCAGTAGCATTTTTTCCGGAACACTATATGCCCACTTTCCTCTATACTTCCCCCTCTTTAAACTTCTTCTCCGTTATACTTCCCCCTCTTTATACTTCCTCTCCGTTATACTTCCCCCTCCTTCCCTAGGCTTCCAGGAGGGGGAGCTCTTTATTTTTGTCTTTATCGTTAAATTTGGAGACAGGGGTTGCTTATTTTATCAGAAATAGGGGACGTAAACTGCTTTCTTAGAAATGCAATAAATTAAAAAAATTCACCTGTCAATGTCACTTATCTAGATCGAAAACAAAAATAATATTGCCATCAAACGCAAAGCACAGACGTTGTCAAAATATTATAATTTTTTTTGTCCATTGTTTTTTGAGGAAAAAGCACAGTTCTCCAACTTCCTCAAAGAAGTTATTGTGATACCCTCCGAGGCACGGTATCTGGAAAAGGGTCTTTGAGACCCCATAAAGTAAAACTGATTAGTGATCATGAGGTTGTCTGTGGTGCCGGCCGTCCGTCGCAATTTTTTTCAGTGTTGATCAACCCTTTTTCTGAATTTGGCAGCCCTGAGTAGTCTTAGCGGAAATAATAAAATCTAAGTCGATCTGCTGGTATTTTCCATCGAGGTTTTGACATGTTACGGTCAATCCTCCCTCAGTAACGAGATTTTTTTTTCCCTTCTTTTAACTTCTTTTTTCTGCTGCCTTCTCTCCGAGTGTAATTGCGGTCATTCGTACGTTTTTTTTCTTCCTTTTCTTCCTCCCTGCTTTTGATGACAGACCTTCCACAGGAATTCTTTCTAGTCATGTGCTAATGGGTTCGACACGAGCTAGAATTTTTCGAAAGGAGAAAAAAAAAATGCTTGACGGGAAACTTCCTCAAAGTAGGGAATTTCAATCATTTACATCCCAACTAACTGCCGAAAAGTAAGGAAAAAAATGCCCTACTTTGGTTAAAAACTGTCAGAGAATCTTTGCCACTTTACCCCAAGCCATTGGACTGGATTATATTCTCCTTTATTCTTTTAGGCGTGAAATCACTGGTGTAACATGAGATAATAACGTATTGAATATCATTTCGGACCTTGAAGTATTGAAGGCGATCTTATGTTCTTCATAAAACAGGAATTATTGGTTGTATAATGTGATAAATAACAGGTTAGAAGCACTTGAGGTTTCGTGTACCTGCTTCTTGGGGGAAATAACAAACAACACCTGAAATCACGGACAAAAGAGTTTTCATATCTTTTGTTGTTGAACAGATGCGAACCGAGAACGTAAGAGATTTTTTTCCTTTTAATTTTTTTGTTCCCCTACTTCCGTTTGCTCCTCCTTTTTCCTTCCTAAAATGCGGTGAAGACGTTCCCTGGGAAATTAATTTTCGAGCCGATGATTAGAGAAAAAGGTCCAGAATGTTCTAGAAATAAATCGACGCGTTGAGCCCAGCTGGCGTCATTGTAAACATTTTCAAAGAGAATTGTTATTGTATTACTCTCCATGTCCGGTTTTCGGAAAAGGGTCTTCAGGCCACGTGCAGTAAAATTTTAGTTTTCTCAATCTTTTTTCGATCGTAGGGAGAAATTTGGGCAGTTCAACCCACTTCAGAATGACCAGGCTGGGGGAAAATGTTCATTTTTTCTACCTTGATCTTTTAACACGAAATAATACAACGAAAACTCCACACTTAAAATTAGAACGACAAATTGGTTTTCTCTCACTTCTCTAATTGATTAATTGTTCAATTAACTTTCCTCTTAATTAAGAATGCTTTAAACATTTTTCGAACCAGAAAAAAATACTTGTTTGAAGAGCTTCCAACGAAAACTTCCTTAAAGAGAAGTAACGATATAGGAGGGGGAAGTATAACAGAGGGGGAAGTATAACGGAGGGGGAAGTATAAGGGAACGAAAGTATAACGAAGGGAGGGAAAGTATAAAGAGGGGGTAGTATAAGGGAGGGGGAAGTTTTTTTTTTTTTTTTTTTTTTTTTTTTTTTTTTTTTTTTTTTCGAAAAATTTTTCAAGTTTTCTTTTTTCAAGTGTCGAGGTAGAAATAATAGGCTCTTTGGCCAACGGATGTGCCTCTCGTAAAGGGTAGAAGTATGAAATTTCTCCCTACTAAAAGAAATAATAATTAAAAAGTGGCAATTTTTTACACCAAAATTCTTAACAAATATAAGGAGTAATTGGTGAAAATTTGGTGAAAATAAAACCAACGGTTCGGCCGCAGCAAATTTTTTAAAATTTCAAACAGACGTATCTCCGCCATTTTTTCGAAATTCAAAAATCCCCCTCGTTACATTCTTCTTCACCGGCTAAAGAAATTTTGGTGAAAATTGTGGCCGTAAAATGTTCCGGAAAAAATGCTACGGACGGCCGGCCGGCACCACAGACAAAGTTGAGATCGGTAAAGATCAATATTCGATTTGACCCTCCGTGGTCTGGAAAACCCTTCCCCAAAAACCCGACGTCGAGGGTATCACAATAACTTCTTAAAAATTCATCAAATATTTTTATAAAAATTGGGTTTTTTTCTAAAAGTGCGGTAGCATTCCGCCCAGCCAAGCGATCCGCCTACTTGAAGCGGGCATAACAAAAAGGACTACAATAGCTACTTAAGATTGAAAAATAGCCATTTTGTTCATTCTAAAAACATGGGAAACTTAAGGAGTCTGTCATGGGCGAGTGATTTTGGCCTTGAGGGAAACAAAAAAAAAGAAGCTACACACCTTTTGACCGTAACTATCGATCCGATTCTTATAAAATGGGTACGCATACGTAAAAAACGTCAAAATTGATAATAAAAATAATAGAAATTATATGAAGAATAGGAGCACCTAGAGACAGACCTATCTCCGCCAATATTGAGAGTTTCGGATGGAAAAAAAAATCGAAAATTTTTGCCAAAAAGCGTTCTGACACTGGCGACGCCCTAAAAAAACTAAAGGTCGATAAAGATCAACAGGTCGAAGACCCACTCATGGAAACCACCTTAAAAGTCAAAAGATAATGTGATACCCTCAATTGATGGTTTCCGGAGATAGCAGAGATCTTTATCGCTGGTCAAACCCACAGGAACCTGAAAGAACCATGTCCGGAAAGCATATATCAAGGGTATCACAATAACTTTCTTTCTGAGGCATTATCGAAAGAAATTTTCTGGAAATGGAAGAGATCACTAATCAAACTGATCCTACCCGAAGAACTTCAATCAAGGGTATTACAATATTTTCTTCTGGAAACAGTTATTGTGATACCCTCGAAAGATATTTTCCGAAAATGGAAGAAATCGCTAGCCAAACTAATGAACAAGGGTATCACAATATTCTTTTTCAGAAATTTAAAACGTAGTATCATAAAATTTGGCGTAAACGACTCAAGTTCAATTGCATCAATTGAAATCCTTTTTAACAAAGATTTATTATTTGAAGATTTAATTCTTTTATTTTCTAAACAAGCTTTTTTACGACATACACAATTAGAGCCAGGTTTTTAAAAACTTTTAAACAATAAATAGTGCAGAATCATTTGAAAGCTATAAATTGAAGTTAAGAGATCCAGCTAATACGATGACTCGTCTAGTTGATCAATTGATGAAAGGTCACTGAGGGAAAAAAAAGAAAAAACGATGTTTCTGAACATTTTCGGGAGTGTATGACCTTAGAAATGTGATGGAAAAAAGAAGGGAAGGGTAAAAAAAATGGATTCGAACGCTTTCATTGAAGAAAAAGGAGGCTCGGAGCGTTTTGGATTAGACACGATCGTGAGGGTCCAGTTTCTTCCCTCTGTGATTATCGCCGTCCATTCACCACAGATTGAATAGAAGGCATACCTTCGACCGTTTTTCAACAAGAAGCCTCCATTAAGCTTTAAACCTCTATAAAGCATTCGAAAAACAATAAGCCATAATTTAAACTTAAGACTATAAAAAACCTAAAGACCATAAAAAAAAAAACTCCAAAAACTCAGCCTCTCTTTCTTCCCCAGATTTGTCCGTTTTCCGGTTTTTCGCCCAAGAAACACTCATTTTACCAGATTTCCTTAGGTTTTTTTTCTTTTAAAAAAGTCTCCTTTTTCACGATTTTTGACCGTTTTTCTTTACTTAAGCCCAAAAAACTTTCATTTTACCGAATTTCATCAGGTTTTTCCCTTACGAAGTTTCCTTTTGTATGATTTTCGGCCGTTTTCCTCCATTTTCGACCAGGAAACTCTAGCTTTACAGGATTTTCTCAGATTTTTTTCCGTAGGAAATCTCCTTTAACCACGATTTTTGCCTGTTTTCCTCATTTTTCCGATCAAGAAACCGTCGTTTTAATGGTTTTTCTCAGTATATTAATAAATAAAACAAAAATTGAAATATTGATTCGAAAAATCATAGTTGATGCCCTATCCATTATTCTTTTTTGAGATGTGGAGGGTGGAGCCTTGGAATGTGTACTCTGGGTCCAGGTCACCTTTTCATTCTTCTTTTTTTTTTTTCCTCCTTTCCTTCTCGTTCTCTCTCTCTCTCTCTCTTGTCTGCCAGTAACCTGAACCGCAGTTGACAATATCTTGTTCCTTCCATATATCCTCACGGGGCTTCTCATTTTAAACGCTAACTATACGAAATTCTGACCAATATTTTAGAGATTTTAATTTAATTTTGCAAAAGTTAAGATTTTGGATAACATGGTGCCCATGTTGAGAAGCAATTTGCGCCGTGTATTAAGCAGAAGTGTCTCAAAAAGTGGTTTTAAGTAGTTTTTGTTAAATATCTCGAAAGCTATGAGGTTTGGTGCAAAATGTACTAAGTACAAAAATAATCTACGTTAAATTTCAATAAAAGTATTAAGTACATAACTTTGCTGAAGTGAAAGATTTTGGAGTTTTGGAGTAAAACAAAAACGATTTTTTTGACGGTCCATAACTCCATAACCGTTCACTTCCCAAATTTTTGTGATGAACACTTTTTGTTGTAAATTTAACGTAAAACATATTTGGACTTAGTATGTTTTGCGCTAAACTTGATAGTTTTCGAGATATTTGGCAAAAACCGATTTTTAACACCCCTCTCCGGTTTTACTACTAAATATGGACACCAAAACAATTTAGTAAAAAAAATTTATCTTATAAATTGAAAGCTTTGCCTCCTTTTCTGCTGATTGCACTGTTCTAATTTTCCTTATAAAAGTTATCAGAAAAAAAATTATTCAAAAGTGGGCTTCAAATTTTAAAAACATTGGCCGTAGAGTCAATTAGGTCGAAGCCGATATTATGCTACGTTTCGACAATTGGATTGTTTATGGTCATTCGTAGGAATGAATCATTGGGAGATGCGAAATTATTCAATTTGTCTTCGACAATAGGAGACCGGTACGATCGTATACAATTGTCATCACAAAAGATACCTCAGTATTAAAAATAGAATTAAAAAAATTAATAGAAGCCTTTTTGAACCTTTCACATGTGGTACGCCAAGTTGACCACATGTTCGACCACTTGCATCGAGCAAATGTTCCTAAGGCAAATAAACAAATCACGATATTTTTCACCTAAAAGCTTAAAACGCTTATTAAAAAGTTGGGACGGGTTTTAAATTTGCATATTAGCCTGGACGACTTTTTTTTAGGATGAGATTAATGCTTTCGTTATATCCTATTAAAATAATTACTAGTGGTTGGGCTAATTTAAAACAGAAAAAAATGTTCAAAATAACGACTTTTTTAAACATGCAAACGCCTCGTTTAAATTTTTAGGTTAATTTTCGTTGTTTACAGAGGACGCAGCTGCTTTTTCCTCCCGATTCTCGTTTTTCAAAAGGAGAGAGAAAAATCTGAACAGGTCTTTCCGCTCAGAAAAATTAGATACGGATTTTATAAAATGAAAAAGAAAAATCGTGTGTGAATGAAATAAAAAATAAGTTCTGCTCTCGAGCTAGTCCCGCTGGGCAGGAAAAAAATGTTTTAAATCATTGGGAGAGCCCTGCAACTTTTGCACATTTTTGGGGGAAAATATAGAAGAAAAAATGTCTCCAGACAGGCTGGCCACAACGGGGGGGGGGGAAGCAAAAATTACTCCCTAAAATCGAAGAAAATTTATTGTGTAGTCTGACAGACTCACTTCCAAAACCATCCATTACGGGTATAACATTAACGTTCTTTTAGAGTGTGTAAGTCTGCAGGTCTTAGGCGTGAACGGTGAACGGCCCTTCTCCCTCACTGTACAAAAAATCGAGAAAATTTACCTTATGAGGTCTGGAAGACCCTTCGGGAAACCATTTATCGAGGGTATCACAATATTTAAGGGTTTTTTTCCAAAAAAAACTTTTGGTTGAAGACTTGGGGACGATTTCATTAGCGTTTTGCCCCAGAAACACTCCTTTTAACTGGATTATTCTAGAAAAATCAAGGTAGGTAGAAAAAATGATCATTTTCGCCCTGCCTGGCCACACGGAATGGGGGTGAACAGCCCAAATTTCTCCCTACTTAAAAAATAATTTTTTTTCACCTTTCATATTTGGATTATTTCCTTTCGTACCATCAAATTGATTTTTCTAGTTTCAACTTCTTTCTAAATGGGTCGATTTTAGGCAGGATTAGATCCGTTTCTAACGGGCGAGAAGTTAAAAAAAAATTCCCGACTCAGTGAACGGAAAAATCGTTTGTTGCATTTAACCGACCATCCGAAATGTGTTGATAAACAGAAATTAGAATGCAAAACGTTCTCGTCTCGCAAAACGAATGGGCGCTTCATTTCGCTAATTAATTGGGGACCATTTCGCCAATTAAAGTGGCGACATTTTTTTTAAAAAAAAAGGTGAAACTGTTTCTAAAATGGTTTTTACCAGATAATCCCGGATCTTTTTATAAGAAAAAGAGCACCTTGCAGGCAATTTTTTAAAAGTTTCGTATTTCCACTATTGTAGTCAGGTAAAAAGTGGCGCATCTGCTGAAATTTTCGATAAACTAAAGATAGCCATGGGAATCATCGGAAAAACAGGTGTGGCGATTCAATTCTCACGTTTTCTCTCCCACCCTGCTACTAACTTATTCCCTTAATTTGGCCCTTTTTTTATTGTTTCAAAAACCCCCATCGCACACCCGCATGGTCATCAGATACTAATGGTGGCTCTCAATTATAAAAGAAACATGAAACGTCTTTCCTGTATGACTTTCAATAGGGAACAAGCGAAAATTGCTAGAATATTTTATTCCGAAGGCCCTACTCCCACGCTTCGATAGAACCTGACTCGGAGAACGCCTCGGCTTTTAAATTAGTCGGGCATTAATTCGTTCCTGGTCATTCTCATATAAAGAAGTCGATTTATAACTTGTTCAACTCCCTTAGGCCAAACACACCTTCCATCTATACTTTTTAACTAAAAACCTAGCAGAAAGAAGGCAAGAAAACAAAAATAAGGGCCAAACAAAAAGAAGGGTGTCAAGTTTTTATCAAATATCTCAAAAACTATGAGGTTTAGCGCAATCTATATTAAGAACAAAAATAATCTTCATTAAATTTGCAAGAAAAAGTCTTTAGTACATAACCACACTGAAATGAACGGTTTCGGAGATATGGACCGGGAAAAAAAATTGCTCGGCCCTTTTTTGGTCAAATCGAAACCTGAGATTCCGGCAATTTTAGGGACTTCCAATCTGTTTTGCATAATTTTTTATTGTCTTGACCAAATCTTAATTTATCAATCATAAATGTCGGGTGTCCATACATTAAAAGCGGTTTTTTTTATAAATCCTTTTGTTCGGGGAGATTGCCGTTTATCATCTTGTTTCGAAAACAATGGTCCACGATGACTCAATTTTTAAGATTATTATTTTCTTGAACTCTTTTTATAACAGAGCGGCTTACGGGAGGAAAAATGGCGACTAGAAATTAGAGAACAATCGTGGGTAATGACTAAAAAGAGTAGTTTTAACGGTGTTCTACTAACGGTTGATTAAATTCGATGACAAAATGATGACACGGGGGTTGGAACAATTTTGACGTTTTTTAACCCTCTCATGGGAATCTATTGTTAAAAAGCCCTTATTTTCTCTGCAGCCCGTTATATCCTTCAACCACTCCTTCTGGCATTTATATGATAATGGATCGGAAGAGATTCCGCTCAAGACGTTTTACAAAGACGCCACAGGAGAGCGAAATTTTTTTTGTCTACCTGGAGGACCGGATGTGATGGAATCACTGAGTCCCACCTGTTGAATAAAACTGGAGAAGAAGAAAAAGCAATAAAAGTCGTGAAACCGATACGTTGAGCCCTAGTGTTTGCGGTGTACCGCAGGCATCCGATATTGAGTTTCAAATTTTTGAACTAAAAAGTATTTGTTTCTTATTTTTATGAATTCACCCTCTTTTGAAACGTTTTTCCAGGGTGGTGACAGTTCATTGAACCGGACTTACACCTTGTCTATCTCCTTTTATAAGAGAAGTGAGGCCTCTTCCCTCATAAGGTAGCAACACACTTCAGGCTGACCTCAACTCGCAATCTCTTTTCCAATAAAACCGACCGAAAAAGAAGAAGAAAAAGTTAGTAGTTCCCACACGAACTTATTTGCATAAAAAGCCAACATCTTCGCACCTTCAACGACCCTTTGACCTTTCAAAATGTCTTAAATTAAGATTCTGTTGAAAATTTCGTTAAGATGGTAGAAGAGTATTCAGAGCAACTAAAAAATTGGCGGGAAAACAACTTCAGTGGTCCAAAGATATTGTGATATCCTTGATAGATGGTTACAGATTTCGCTGTCGCTAGTTATGCTGATCATAAGCAGGGCGTGGAACTTGGAAGACAACCATCAGTTGCAGCACAAAGTGATATTGTGATACCCTCGATAGAAGGTTTCCGGAGATGGCAGAGATCTTTATCAAGCTGACCAAAAGAACAATTTCCGAAAACCATATATTAAGGGTATCACAATAACGCTCTCTTTGGAAAAGAAATAATCTTCATTGAACGCCTTCGCGCCTGCGCTAATTTCCATCGAATTTTCACCAAACTTTCCTTTTTCATATCTTTTTGAATAACATTTAAAAAAAGTAAATATTGTAAACGCACTTAACAATAGTGGGGTTCTTGAAGAAAACTTGAAGTTGACTTCAGGGTTGGATGATTTTAAACAATGCGTCCTTCCTCTGGTACTAAACATGCAAAGATGGCTTCCAACTCTTTAATTTTTACTCTTATTTAAATAGAGATGAATGAATTTCCTGAGTATTCAGCCTTCTTAATCCTGGAGGAAGAACGACTTTCTTTCTTCTCAAGGGATTACAAACAGAAGAAAAAGGGGATAATCTATTGGTCAACAGGATACACCCTCATCTTTTATTAAGAACTTAAGACTTTATTTTAACAGTTAAAAATCTGTTTTAAATCTAGTTGTCTATGAAAATAGCGAACTACGAACTACCACTTTTTCGGTGTTTTCTCCTGTCTTTTGACTAAACACCCATTTTTCGGTGTTTTCCTGTCTTTTGTCTAAAACACCACTTTTTCGGTGTTTTTCCTGTCTTTTGTCTAAAAACACCACTTTTTCGGTGTTTTCTCCTGTCTTTTGTCTAAAAACACCCCTTTTTTAGTGTTTTCTCTTGTCTTTTGATCAAACACCCATTTTTCGGTGTTTTTCCTGTCTTTTGTCTAAAAACACCACTTTTTCGGTGTTTTCTCCTGTCTTTTGACTAAACACCCATTTTTCGGTGTTTTTCCTGTCATTTGTCTAAAAACACCACTTTTTCGGTGTTTTCTCCTGTCTTTTGACCAAACACCCATTTTTCGGTGTTTTTTCTGTCTTTGTCAAAAAACACCACTTTTTCGGTGTTTTCTCCTGTCTTTTGTCTAAAAACACCCCTTTTTTAGTGTTTTCTCCTGTCTTTAGATCAAACACCCATTTTTCGGTGTTTTTCCTGTCTTTTGTCTAAAAACACCACTTTTTCGGTGTTTTCTCCTGTCTTTTGACTAAACACCCATTTTTCGGGATGGTTAGGGATGGTTTTCGAGATATTTGAGGATTTTTGTCATTTTGGCGCTCTCAAAAAGGAACTTATTGTAATACCCTCGTTTTTGAGCCCATAAGAGTAAAGGCTTTTGTTTTTTTAAGAAATAACCCAAGTTTTTATAGTAAAATGGGACATAAAATTACGGACAAGTGTTAACTTAAATAGAAAGGGTCACAGGGTCAAACTCAACTGGTAAAAGCCCAAGAAATAAAAAATCCTAACAATTCATATTGGAAAAAAAAAGCCTCGTCAGATGTCGCGTTGAGAAAAAAACAGAAAACGTAAGCATTTTTTTTCTCTTTCTATTTCTCTTTGATCCACGCTTTTATTGCGAACATGCACACAAATCCATCTTTAAAATTGTCTCAAATTTTTTTTTCTTTCTTTAGAAATTTTAAAAAGATAAGAAAATTGCAAAGTGTTATTATCTTTTTTGAGTATTTTGAGATAATCGTACGTCCTTGGTTAATAAAGTTGGGGTAGGGCGTGGAGAAGCCCACCTACGTGAAATAAATTAAAGAAAAATTATTTAAGAAATTTATGTACGTCCTTTGTTGTCTGCATTCATTATGAGGACTCAAAAATTAAAAAGAACAAATTTTTGAAGGAAACTAAGATTTTTTTTCTCTCGACTCTATTGTTCCCAGGTTTCTTCCTGGTATTGAGAAAATGGAGGGCGAGGGGGGACAACTCCCAGTGCCAATTATAGTCTTCAGGTACAGTTATTAAAAAGTCTAATCCTCCGTTCATTTTTTTCCCCCTTTTTCCGGTTTAGAAATAATAAATTACTCACACTAGATTCTCCATCTTCTCAAAAACGACTGAAGACCCAATGCCATCTAAATTTGGGCGCCAAATACGTAATTTTAATTTCGGTAATGGATATTTTTATGTCAGTTTTAAAAAATTTGGAAAAGAGATTTTATATCCTATATTTCTCAGAATACGAAAAAGTAAAGTTGCAACACAGATTTCTTCGAAAAGAAAACAATTCTTAGAACATGAGAGGCCGATTTACCAATGCTACCAACAAAAAAAAAATTTAAATTCAAAATAATCCTAGTCTTAAATAAGACACAGAAGGCTTTGGTTTTCTTCATGTTCTGACAAGTCTGAACCCTCTAATGACATCAATAAATCATCGTTCCGCTAGTAAGTAATAAAACTTTATAAAACAATATTAAAAATTACGAGATGCTATTTTTTTATTTATAATACGCTGAGTCAACTTTTTTTTATTTATGTAATTCTTTTTCTTCGGCAATAAAAAAAATTACTTCAAAATATTATGACAAATTTTTAAGTTTTGAACTGAGGAAAAAAATTTTCCTTATGTTTTGTGAAAAGAAAATTTTAAATTTTTTACCTCTTTCTTCAATGCTGCCGGCTTTTAATCCGATAGTGAGAGAAAAGATGATTAGAAGATGAGCAAACTTCCTTTCCATTTTGGTCATTTTTAAAAAAGGAAAAAAATATGTGAAAAACTTAGCACATGACGAGAAAACGATAAACACAAGACACCATACACTGAACGGTTCCCGCGAAGGACGAACGACAACTGAATGGAGGGAGAAAGAAGCATTGAGGCCGGCCTAAGAAAAAAAAAACGGGGGTTGAAAGAGAAGCCGAAGACTTTTCTCCCACCACTACTTTTTGAGTCTACACACAGCGAAAGGAGCCCCAAAAAACGTTGTGATTACCGAGTTATAGTTTACCCTATAAAATTTAAGAAAGTGGATTTTTTTAAAAATTTTTTGCCTTACAAAAATGAGAGTCTCTTGGCTGGGTAGCCAGGCCACACGGACCATAAAACAATATAAACCATAAAAATCGAGGAAAACAATCCAAAACTAGGTAACAGAAACCGAACTACCTATTATTATTATTTTCAAATAGATCGACTACTTTGAGCCTAAACGACTTACTTCCGAAAACCATCTATCGAGGGTATTACAATATTCGGGCCTTTGTCAAGGTTTTTTGGTCGAAAAACAAGCTGCATTTTTTTTTTTTTTTTTTAAGAGAAAAGCACTTTTCAATAATTAATTTTTGACGTTTTCCTTTATTTTTTGGTTAAAAACACACTTGAAACTACACAGTGGCGGCTCGTCAGGGGAGGCAAGTGAGGCCCGGCCTCACCTGGAGTTCAGAAGAAAAAAATTGTTTTTTAATCCCCAAAATTTTAATTTTTTATGATAATTATTTTAAAACATGGTTTCCAATTTTTTTCCGGAAATAAAATAAGATTTTTTTCATTTAAAAAAATAATAATAATACGTAAGAATGTTTAAAGTTCATAAATTTAATAACAGGACCTACAAAAATACTCTCAGCCCGGCCTCTAGCGTAAAAAGTCGGTACCGCATCGTTCGGATTTCGAAATATGATTAAAAAGCCAGGAGAGGCACGGGAGCGAAGGTTAGCCGGGATGAGAACGATCGAACCCACCCGAGCCGGCCCGGATCGCCAGCCAAACCCTCCAAGTGAGGCACGAGTAAATTGTTTTTTTTTTTTTAATTTTAGAGTTTTTAGTTTGTTTTTATGTCAAGAAAAAAAAATAGCATGGCCATTTATTAAAGTTAAAAATTCTAAGAAAATTGGGTGGCGCCAAAAAGCGTTCGGGTAACACTGTTATTCTGAACGGCGAGCGCGCCATAGCCTTCTTCACGGCTATACCAACGTAACCTTTTCATCTGTTAAGTAGCTTTGTTTTTTCTTTTCGAATTTCTCCGTAATTTGAAAACTAAAAGCATCGTTTTATTTATTAAAATTTACAAAACATTGTTTTTTTTTTTTGTTTCCGTTGTGACTTGTGAATCAAAAAGAAACAAAGGATCAATAATCGGTGACTGGTGAGTCGACTTTGTTCTTTTCTGAGTTTTTAGTTTGTGTTTTTCAGGTTGGCCAGTCTATTGGCTAATGCTTCGATAAAAATGGGAAAAATTAGGACTTTATAGCGCCTTTAATTTCTTTTCTAATTTTTGGGGTTAGCATTTAGCATAGCAATTTCTAGTATGCTCACTGAACTTCACACCACTTAGCGTTTTCTGTCGAAAAACACCCTGTTTCCACGGGTTTTTCTGTACTCATTTTATTGAGGAATTTTTTTTTTTTTTATTAGGTGGCCTCACCTTTCAAAATGCCCACGAGCCGCCACTGAAACTACATCTTAGGGAGTTTTCCAAGGTCCATCAATCTAGAAGCCCCATTTTTAGTGGATTGGGCCAAAAACACTCCTTTTTTGGACGTTTTTTGGTTTTTTTGGCCATAAAAGGTTCAAGTCCATAAGGAGTGATTGGTGAAGATCGGACCAATAGTACGGCCGTAGCGCACTAAATAAAACTTAAGGCAGACAGATCTTTGCCATTTTGAAGAATTGAGGGGGGGGGGGTATGTGAAAATTTCGTTGCAACCAAAATTAGACAGACGGCCGGCACCATAGACAACTTTATGATATGTAAAGATCACAATTATGTCTAAGTGGCTTGGGAGACCCTTGTCTTCATAGATCTGACGGAGAATAATAACTTCTTTTTAAGGAAGTTAATAAAAATGTTAAAATAGTTATGCAGTAATAAAATTTATTGAGGATATAATGATATTTCGGTTCACAGCTTATTTCTTTCCTGAAGTCGAGAGACCAAGCGCTTGGCTTAACATATTTCCCAAATCTTCGCCCACCTGATAGTAATTCTGAACGGCTCTTTGCTGTAAAAATAAAATTAATTGTTTAATAGTGCATTTTAATTTAAATTACTTGAATGAATGGTGCAGCTAAGCTAAGGGAAGATGCAATATTTTGGGCAAGACGAGTCCTCATATCTGAAGTTAAAGTAGTATTCCAAAAATATTGAGCCTGGCTGAAGTTATCATCTTCTGTAGTATTGTAGCTGTAAAATAAAGCGTAAATTGAAGGTTTGAAATTTTTTAGAGTTTTGTTACCTCTGGGCCAAACCGGAAACCTGGAAAGGCGCTGGTTTTCCCCAAATGTTACCCTGTGGACCGTTGTAGCTGTTGGGATAATAATTGGGTTCGCCGCCTTGGTTGTTGTCGGTACGAGACCTTCCGTCCCTCTGCCTGTTCGCCACGGGCGGGCCTCTGTACGGTTTGTTGATGGGAAGAATTTCGTGGTTGACGCCCAGTCTGTACATTATGTGTCCGTGTATGAAAACTGTCTTCCCTGCAAAAACTTGTTTATCGGGAAAGTTTCACGTTTTTGAAATTACCTGAAGGATTTTATCCGGAGAGGTTTCGATTCCTGGGACCAGACGTGCAGGGTCGAATGCGACTTGTTCGACTTGGGCAAAATAATTGGTCGGGTTTTGGTTGAGGACCATTATACCGGCCGGCTGAAGAGGGAACATGCTGGTGGGCCACAACTGAAAAATATTCAACCAGTCAATCCTAACCCAGGATTTTATTGAGGGATGACCCTTAACAAAGCCAAGAAGTCATCGTACTACCCACCATGTCAGGTTTTTGAACAAGGCTCTAGAATGGTTTAAGGTTTAAGCCACTCCCACAGACCAATACAAGGCTCTAGAATGGTTTAAGCCACTCCCACAGACCAATAGAAGGCTCTGGAATGGTTTAAGCCACTCCCACAGACCAATAGAAGGCTCTAGAATGGTTTAAGCCACTCCCACAGACCAATAGAAGGCTCTAGAATGGTTCAAGCCACTCCCACAGACCAATAGAAGGCTCTAGAATGATTTAAGCCACTCCCCGGATTTGATCGAGGGATGACCTCTAGAACCAGAAGAGAGGGGGGCTCTTACTTTTGTAACATCAAACGGGTTCCAAGAAAGATTCTGCGCCTGAGCAGTCGTCATAAGCTGCACGCTGACGTTCCATGAAGGAAAGTTGCCGCTTGCGATATTGTTGAAAAGATCTCGGGTCAAATAATCGGGGTCAATACCAGCCAATTGAGTCGCAGTAGCTGGATCCATGACATCGATGCCTTGATTAGACTAGAAAGCACAATGAAATCCGGGACAAAAAAGTCGACATACTATGAAATGAAATTTGACCCAAGTGATATCTCCAGATGTGGTCGTGAACGAAAAGGTGTTAGGTCCGAAGCCGTTCATTTGACGGTAGCTCGAAACGAGGCCGAGATCCGAAAAGACCATCAAGCTCATGAACGTCGTTTCCGGCACCAAAGAAACGAAATCCCAAAACATGTTGTAGTCCTACAATTGGCTAATGAATACACTTCCACAGAAGGATCAACTCACGTGAAGATTGGTGACTGGATTACGTTTACTGACGTGGATAAAGCTTGGAAAGAGAAGCGGATCACGGATCCAAAAAATGGGCATGTTAAGCCCAACGACGTCCCAGTTTCCATCATTTGTATAAAACTTGACTGCAAACCCTCTCGCATCCCTGAAAATCAAGAGGTGTTGGACTACAATAGCTAGATCATTGCTGGTATTGTGCCTTTTGTGCTCCCTACTTTCAGAGTTCCAACCGCAGGCTACCTTTAATTAGCCTGCAGAGGCTGGAAAGAGGTTTTGTTGAATAGTTCTAGGATTTTCCTCTTCTCCTCTGTAGGGACGAGAAAGGCAAGGGAAGCGTTCGAACGTACCTGACTGTATCTGCAGATCCGCTTTCTCCAGCAACTTGTGAAAATCTTACCGTGATCGGAGTCTGTTCGCCGACCTGCGTGAAGATGTTCGCCCTAGTGTACGCGGAGAGATCATTGGTCGAAACGAAGTAACCCATGGCACCTAAAACACCAATTAGCGGCTAAAGCTCCATGAACAAGAGGCCTTCTTGATTTCCTGTTCCTACTGCACAAAACTCTTACCAGCTCCTTTAGCATGGACGACTCTTTCTGGAATTCTTTCCCTGTCAAAATGCTGCATTTCATTGAAGAATAAGTTATCTTGTACAAGCATCGGTCCCCTCGGACCTGCAGTTAAGACATCGATCACATCATAAACTGGCGCCCCAGAACTCAACGTGTAGTTTAAAATATTCTTAAAAACAGAAAAAATATAAAATCGACAACATTTTTGTTTCTTACAGTCTGACTTTGACGGAACTGGTCGAGCTGCAACGACGCAGGATTATTCGGTCCATATCCAAGATACTCTAAAATTTATTATTCTCAAAAAAATTAATTAATTTAAAAAATTACCGGTTAAAGACTGAGCTTGGCAAAGAACAATGTGCGCCAAAATTAGAGGAAACACGGTTAAAACCATTTTTGACGAAAGTTACTGAAGTTGAGTGAATTTAAAGCCTGTCTCAATGCAGATTTTAGTATCTATTTAAATTTTGAGGGTCAAAAAACGGTGTTTTCGTTAAAATGCACAAAATAACTGTCTTTCCCAAGGTCATTAGAAGATAATAAAAAATTTCTTCTTTATTTTATCGTTGATTTTTGCATAAAAGTTAATGTCACCCTGACTTACGATTTTATAATTTTTTTATGGCAGAGTTTCATGAAACTTTAATAATTGGTTTAAGCCACTCCCATAGACCAATAGAAGGCTCGACAATGGTTTAAGCCACTCCCACAGACCAATAGAAGGCTCGAGGATGGTTTAAGCCACTCCCATCGACTAATAGAAGGCTCGGGGATGGATTAAGCCACGCCCACAGACCAATAAAAGGTAAGGTTTTAGCTTCTCATATTTTTTTATTCCTTCGTCCTTGCTGATGTAAACTTCTCGAATGCTTTTTAATTTGCATACAGGCTTGCCATCATAATTTTAAGTTTTTTTGGAGGTGCGTATCCAGAGCTTGTGATTTGGGAGCATAATTTATTTCTTATGTAAACTTGAAAGAAAGTGGGGAGAAAAAAAATTTGTTTAGAGATCTTTAATTTTATATTTATGTACCACACATAAAATTTCTATTTACAGTTTTCTCTCATAAATTAGACTAAATATTTTAATCTAGGACTTTAACAACATTAGAGAAGAAAAAAAAAAGTCGATTTAGAAAGAAATCTATCTAAAAACAGAAAAAGAGTTTTTCTGAAAAGATCAGTCTTAACGGAAAAAAAAATGTAATAAAATTGATTTTTAAAATAAAAATAAGGAACCAAATTTACAATATTAAAATAAAATTTAGAAAAGCAAAAAAAAAATTTCAACAAAATCGATAATTTATGAGCTATTTACATAAAATTTAAGGTATATGATTCATTACATTTTTTCATAAAGGATGTTTTTCAATTTTATGGCGGGTATCAAAAATTAAAACACCCAGCACAACAATAATTAAAAAAAGGACTAATATTTATAAATTGGTTTTTTATTTAATTTAAGTTGCAGATAAAATCAGGTCCTAGTAGGCCATTTCTGGGTCGACACGTTCCGTCTTGATGGGCCTCCTGTAAAACGAATTTTGCATTAACCAAATGATTTCACTAATTGGTGAAATAAAACATATCCATAGAAGAATGGTTTAGGCCACTTCCACAGACCAATAGAAGGCTCTAGAATGTTTAAGCCACTCCCACAGACCAATAGAAGGCTCGACAATGGTTTAAGCCACTCCCACAGACCAATAGAAAGCTCGACAATGGTTTAAGCCACTCCTATAGACCAATGGAAGGCTCTAGAATGGTTTAAGCCACTCCCACTAAGAAAGAGGATAATACAATTACTTCTCTTCTAGGAAATTAAAGGAAAAAAAAATTTCCACAGAAATACAATTTTTGAAAGATATTCAGTATAAGATGGGCAATTTTTGTAAGTGAAATCACCTCAATAAAAGCAAAGTAGTGTCGCCTTCCCGTTTTTTCTCCATGTCCATAATATCTTCAGCAGGTACATTCTCGACATCTTTATTTGTAAACTCCACCTGAAAGATTTCATAGATCAGTTCTTAAAGAGACATCGTAAATGCACTATTTTATTCTTCTATAATGTTAGAATAAAAGGTTACCTTATAAATAAGTTTGTTTGTTGAATACAAATAAGTGCCGACATGGATTTCTCCGTTGACTAAACACTCAACTTTATTACCTTTTGCCAGTACTGTGTCCTCATTTCTGCAATGGATAAAAATAGACTGAATCATTTTAAAATAAAGTTAACTTACATGGACGATAAATTTTCTGGCGACAACGATCCAATCTTGAGACTGTAAAGCGACGGCGCAGTATTCTTCTCGGTTCACTTCTTTGACGACACCTTCACAAAATTGATATGGCATCGTTGGATATTTCGCTCTTACTTCCACCCCAGGTTGAATACCACAGTACTTGAAATAATATTAGGTTTTTTAAATATTGAAAGATTGGTTCTTACTTTATCGTGAGTGTGGTTGTGCTGCAGACAGCTCACAAGGACTTTTTTCCCAACCATTTGATTTAATGAGATGCGTATTCCGTATATTTGGGCGCACGTGATGTGAAACCATATACCGCATTTGGTATCGCAGCAAGAAACAGTTCCAAACGATTTTTTGCAGAAGTGGCATTCTTTTTTTGGAATGACATCGATATTTGGAATAGAAAGTACCCTAAAAAACATATTTAAGTAACTCGCAAAGAGGAAAATAAAAGTACCTTTTTATTTTAACGGTTTCTGCAGGTAGTAAAGAGCGCAAATGATATGGACCCAGCCAATAACTTCCATTCTTTTCATTGCTCCTCCGCCAAGAGAACAAAAATTGCAAGTCTGGAAAGAAAATAAATAAGAGATAAAAGGGAAAATAGGCTATGGGATAAGGGTGGTCTGCAAGTTTAGAGGATAAATGTTAAGGTTACCTTGTATGAAGAACCTGAAGAAATGTTGCATTTGTCACAGAGCCAATTACTCTGGTTGGCAAACTCGCTGAGCCCATAACACGTTGAATGTACGCAGACTTTACACCGCTGGCAATTTAAAAGTGGGGGGAGTTGAGGTCGTGAGTGTTCAAAAAGATGAGGTGGAGTCGTTATATGACTAACGGTAGGAAGAGGATGGTCTGTCATTACACTCAACCAATCTTCAGAAAGCCGAAGAGTCTTTTCCTTCAAAGGATCCTGATTAAAAAAGATGCATATAGAGCAGAAAGGGTGATTTTGACTCCAGAATTTGTTGTAAGCAACTTCAAATATGGGCTTCTGAAGATCATGCCGAAGACGATCAAGATTTGTGGAGTACAAGAAGACAGACATTGACGTGCTTGTATCTCGAGAGACTAAAAATAAATTTTTTATCTAAAAACTAAATAATTTAATTTTACCTTTCTGTGAAGGTTCCACAGGCCGCTTCTGCATCTCATAACTTCTTCCAGGGTTGCTAATCCGTGGTATGTTCAATTCTGGCACCCTCAACGACCCATCATGCTGAGGAAGAGGTGAGCTTCTAGGACTTTCCAACGTAATCGACAAATCCCGAGGAAGATAACTCCTTGGTGTCCGATATGGTGAATTTGGAGAATTCAACGAGTTTATTATAGTTTGCTGTATGAGATGATCGGCTGTTAATCTTGGGCCGGGATGTCTGTATTGTTCATAGTAGGAACTTGTTGATGGCCTTGGCTCATAAGCCTCCTGTTTAATGGCAAGCAAACTCGACTTATTTTTCCTCGGTTTTCTTATTTTCTTTGCCAAATCCTGTGGATCCAGTTTGACCCTTTTTGGAACAGTAAGAAAAACAGGTTTTTTCACTTCTTCATGTAAAATATTTTCTTCTTTTTTAATCGTGACTTCATATTCGTTTTCTTTTTTTATTTTTATCTTCTTTGGTTTGTCAGGGTCGTGGTGTTTTCTTGGTTTTTTGGGCGGCAAAGACGAAGTTACTTCAACATCTGCGTCGTTTTCAGGAAGAGGTACAATGTTGAAAAGATCGTCTTCCATTATTCTTTCTAATGCGACGTGGACTTCTCGACTTTTGAAATCTTCGATTTTCTTTTTGTTTTTACAACCTTTCTTCCTCCCCGGGCCTTTTCCAGGCTTGAATTGTTTCTTTTTCTTCTTTTTTTCATTCAGCTCGCATCCATCATCGACAATTGAAGCATCTTCAAGCTCTAAAAATTAAAATATTGTTATAAAATTTATTTTTAAATGGGTTCTTTGCTCTAGAAATCCCTTTTTTCATAGATTTTAAGTTTTTTTTTGGGTCAATAAATGCTCTTTTTATGTTTTCCCATGATAAAAACACCTTAATACCTTTTAGAGGTTTTTCTGGAAAGAAGTAGGGAGTTACAATTACTATTAGAGAAAGTTAAACCTTTCGAGACCGCCGGATTCTCTGCGCTACTGGCCCAGCACTTTTCCCCTCACTTCTCCACGACCGCTCCCAGCGCCCAGCAAAGCACAGAAAGCGACGAGTGATGCGATCATCACTTAGTTCATTTCTTCCCCAACAGATGGCCAGTTTTTGCATGTCGCTAGCGCCACAGGAAGCGAAGGTATTAAATATCTTAGTGAGGCTTCCCGCTGGCGCCGCTGGGCAACTTAAGTCGCCTGCGGTCTCGAAAGGGTTAATATATGATTAGTACAAACCCATTTCTCCAGCTTTGAGCCAAATGTCTTCCAGAACTTCCATTTGTTCATCATCGGGAGATTCTTCTTCATTCTCTATTTCTTCCAGAACACGTTGAACATCGCTGGGAATTTCTTCTTTGATATCCTCCACCTTTTTAATCGGCGGTACACGTTTTTTACCATCCATAAGTGGTATCCGACTTCTAAAAGTGGTTTGAGTTTTATCAAAATAGTTATTGGAACTTACGGTTTTGTCAGCCTGGTTTCCAAATTTGGAGGAGGAGCGCAGGAGACACGGCTTGGATCTTCAGGGTGGACACCCGAATCTTTCCCTTCGAGCCACAATTCGTATCTTTCGGGTTGAAAACGTTTGACGAAAGTTTCCATCGAAATTTTGACGTTATCTGGCCTACATGAACACTGTATCGCCCTTTTTCCATACTCGACCCAACGTTTTGTAGCGAAATTGGTGGACTCTGCACAATTGAAACCGTGGTTGAAACCGGCGTGGTAACCATACGGAAAAGTTATCATGATCTCTCCTTTCTCTTGAGTAACCTTATTGAATGGTATCGAATACTTTTTTAATACATGAGGTGAAATAATTGTCATTTTGTGCCTCAAAAACGCTGCGCAATCTTTACTGTAATTAGGGAAAAACCCGGTAGCAAGTCGCTCAAGACGTTTACCATGCTCAGGAGGTATTGCATACCTAAAAACAAAATCAATTTATTTTTTGTTAATTTTTATCGACAAACCAGGTTTTTGGTGCTCCGAAATGAAGATAATTGATGCTGTACAGGTCCATATCTTCGGTGTGCCAGGCAAAAGTTGTTTTCCACATTCCAAAATATAAATATGCAGTGTTGACACCTTCAATGGATATCCCGTAGTCTTCATTGACAAAATCTAAAATTGTCCCAAGACGATTGATATTCCAGACCTAAAAAATTAAACATTGAACTAAATCAAAGAGCAAAATAAGGGTACAGATTTGAGCCTTTCGGCGTAGAGTGTCAAAAAGTGGTTTCCTCAGTTTTCATCAAATATCTCGAAAACCATGAGATTTTGAGCAAAAACTATTTAGTATAAAAATAATCTACATTAAATTTCCAACGAAAAATACTTACCTAGCACACAACCTTGATAAAGTCAACGGTTTCTTAGTTATAGACTGTCAAAAACTGGGATTGTTTGGTTTAATTAAAATTTGTTTTTTGACCAAACTACTCAAGATAGCGGACTCAAGAATGCACGAGAATGGCCACGCCCACAGACCAATAGAAGGCTCTAGAATGGTTTAAGCCACGCCCACTGACCAATAGAAGGCTCTAGAATGATTTAAGCCACTCCCACAGACCAATACAAGGCTCTAGAATGGTTTAAGCCACTCACACAGACCAATACAAGGCTTTAGAATGGTTTAAGCCACTCCCACAGACCAATACAAGGCTCTAGAATGGTTTAAGCCACTCCCCCAGGCCAATACAAGGCTCTAGAATGGTTTAAGCCACTCCTGCAGAGCAATGGAAGGGGCTCTAGAATGGTTTAAGCCACTCCCACAGACCAATACAAGGCTCTAGAATGGTTTAAGCCACTCCCACAGACCAATAGAAGGCTCTAGAATGGTTTAAGCCACTCCCACAGACCAATACAAGGCTCTAGAATGGTTTAAGCCACTCCCACAGACCAATACAAGGCTCTAGAATGGTTTAAGCCACTCCCCCAGGCCAATACAAGGCTCTAGAATGGTTTAAGCCACTCCTGCAGAGCAATGGAAGACTCTGGAATGGTTTAAGCCACTCCCACAGACCAATAGAAGGCTCTAGAATGGTTTAAGCCACTCCCAAAGACCAATGGAAGGGGCTCTAGAATGGTTTAAGCCACTCCCACAGACCAATACAAGGCTCTAGAATGGTTTAAGCCACTCCCACAGACCAATAGAAGGCTCTAGAATGGTTTAAGCCATTCCCACAGACCAATACAAGGCTCTAGAATGGTTTAAGCCACTCCCACAGATCAATAGAAGGCTCTAGAATGGTTTAAGCCACTCCCACAGACCAATACAAGGCTTTAGAATGGTTTAAGCCACTCACACAGACCAATACAAGGCTTTAGAATGGTTTAAGCCACTCACACAGACCAATACAAGGCTCTAGAATGGTTAAGCCACTCCCACAGACCAATGGAAGGCTCTAGAATGGTTCAAGCCACTCCCACAGACCAATGGAAGGCTCTAGAATGGTTTAAGCCACTCCCACAGACCAATACAAGGCTTTAGAATGGTTTAAGCCACTCACACAGACCAATACAAGGCTTTAGAATGGTTTAAGCCACTCACACAGACCAATACAAGGCTCTAGAATGGTTTAAGCCACTCCCACAGACCAATGGAAGGCTCTAGAATGGTTTAAGCCACTCCACAGACCAATACAAGGCTTTAGAATGGTTCAAGCCACTCCCACAGACCAATAAAAGGCTCTAGAATGGTTCAAGCCACTCCCACAGACCAATGGAAGGCTCTAGAATGGTTTAAGCCACTCCCACAGACCAATAGAAGGCTCTAGAATGGTTCAAGCCACTCCCACAGACCAATAGAAGGCTCTAGAATGGTTCAAGCCACGCCCACTGCCCAATAGAAGGCTCTAGAATGGTTTAAGCCACTCCCACAGACCAATACAAGGCTTTAGAATGGTTTAAGCCACTCACACAGACCAATACAAGGCTCTAGAATGGTTTAAGCCACTCCCACAGACCAATGGAAGGCTCTAGAATGGTTTAAGCCACTCCCACAGACCAATACAAGGCTTTAGAATGGTTCAAGCCACTCCCACAGACCAATAAAAGGCTCTAGAATGGTTCAAGCCACTCCCACAGACCAATGGAAGGCTTTAAAATGGTTTAAGCAACTCCCACAGACCAATAATAGGCTCTAGAATGGTTTAAGCCACTCCCACAGACCAATGGAAGGCTCTAGAATGGTTTAAGCCACTCCCACAGACTGGTTTCTTGGTTACAGATTTCATCTTTGTCCAAAACAAAATCAATTTTTGTTGTAAATTTAAGGTAGATTATTTAAATACTTTATAGTTTTATCTCTAAATCTCAAAGTTTTCGAGATATTTGATAAAACAATCTTAGCCAAATGGTTCAGATTGGCGTTGTACCACTTTGGGTTCCACATCATTTTGGTGCTTCCCATTAAAAGGACCTAATTCCAAATCTGATATTCTTACATCAACATCATTATCAGTAAGTGTCCCGCTGACGTCTGCGCCGTAAATCGGCGGACTGTACGTGACGTTTTTCCAGTATTTCCGCTCCAAGTCTTCGTAGTCGCTGAAATGTGGTGTGCAGTATTTCGCAGAAGATGCCATCTTTTGATACTCGAGGACAGTCATCGCTTTCTTCTGTATATTTATCTGCTGATAAAGACCTTGCTTTCCAGTCACCACTTGACATATCGGAGCTGGAATCTGTATATTTAAACTGCTCACATCGTACCCTTCTCGTCTTGGAACCCATTCTGGCGGGGGTATTATCTAAAAACAACAATAAACCACAAAAACTTTTTTATTATTTTTATTACCTTGGCCAGTCCGGCTTTATGAGCTCCTTGGGACTCCATATAGTCGATATAGCTCGAAAAATCTTTAAACTCCTCATAAGTTGGTCTAAAGACCATAATTTGAGGTACACCTGATTTTGAACTATCCATTTTAATGTTAGATATCTCGAAATGTCAGAAAAAGAAGGTTTTTTCGATGAAATAAACAAAAGTTAATCTTTCACAAAATAAACAAACGATTGACACCAATCACGGCTCACCCGCGGCTTACGTTATGTCGGTAAAAGACATAATTGAAAACTTCAATTTTTACAATTAGACACAAAAGAACGCCACAAATTAGGGGGGGAAAAATTAGGAAAATTAGATCACTATAACAAAATATTGTGTTGCAAGATGAGTGTTGACGTCGGCCATGTAAAACTCGAAGAGAAATCACGTCCGCACTCCAGTGTTGAAAATTTACCTTTTTTTCAGATGACTAAGACGGCAACACTGATTTTCGCAATCGATTGTTCCGTCCCCTACTTCTTCTGTTTATAGGTTATCCTTTTTCACCGCATCGGGTCTCTTGTCAATAATCCGGAGTTCTTGACTGACTTATTCCCGATTTAATATGGTAAGTTATCGTTGTATATAGTTTTATTATTAATTATTTAAACAAAATTTAACTTTTATTATAATATTTAAATAAAACATCGTGTTTTATATGAGTTATTGTTTATTCTGTTTTCGACCACGTGGATGTTGGTTTCACGCTCTTCACAACAGCTTTTATTTAATTTCTTTCATTTTTCATCTCTTTCAAAGAGAAGATATTGTATTACTTCTCATAATTGGTTTTGACTCTTCCAGACCCCCTAGACTGGTCTAGAGTAAAATTAATAGGTTTGTTCCATCTGCAGTTTGAAACTCCTGGAGCATGCGCTGAAGGACTTGTACGTCAAATTTGACGTCGCTCAAATCGTTAGTCCGTCAAATCTGACGTGCAAATCCTTCTGCGCATGCTCCAGGAGTTTCAAACTGCGGTTGGAACAAAGCTAATATTGCCTTATTGCTAATTTTTATCTGATTTTTTTTCTCTCTAGCCGTTTCAACGATTTGTCGAGACTGGCCGTGTGGCTTACATCGCTGATGGTCCTTTCCAAGGAAAACTCTGCGTTATCGTTGATGTCATCAATCAGACCAGGGTAAGAATTGACATTTTTTGTCTGTTTTTTTTTACTCTTTTTTTAGGCTCTTGTTGATGGACCAGAAACTGGAGTCCCCAGACAAGGAATCCGTCTGAACCAACTCCATTTGACGAAATTCCGTCTTAGATTTGGCTTCACCGCTTCGACCGCCGAAGTCCGCAAGAAGTGGAAGGAAGCCAAAATGGACGAGAAATGGTCCGAAAGTATGTGGGCCAAAAAAGTCGAAGCCAAGAAAAGGGTAAAAAATCATTTTAATTCTTATTATTTTCATTAATTTTATTATAGAGGGCCGAGTTATCCGATTTGGATCGCTTTAAACTCAAACGTGCGCGCAAGATCAGAAATAAGATTCGCACCAACGTTTACTTGCATCTGAGAAAGAAGTCGAAGATCCCACGAATTTCTGCTAGGACGCCGCCGAACTGCGACAAGTCTAGAATCAGGAAAGAAGTCGCTGCTAAAATGGATGCCATCATTGCGGCGAGAATACCTAAATAGGCTTTGAAAATTTTATTGACTAATTGTATTCTTTTTTTCTAATAAATATTTTTAAAGCTCTTTTTATGTTAAGTTTTGAGGTCATATTTTTGAAAAAGTTATAGAATTTTCCTCGATCTGCCAAGTACATGTTGAAAAGTTCTAGTTTGATAAAAGAGCCTGTGGCTCGCCATTCTGATTTGGATGAGTGAAAAAGGCGTTTTCTTTTTTCGGCCAAAAACCAACTGAAGAAAATTGGTCATTCTCATTCCAGGAAGCCAACATAACAGCTGAAAATCCTATCTAAATGAGGTTTTTTGACATCAGAAGTGGTATAACAGCTGAAAATCATCTCTAATTGAGGCTTTTTGACATCAGAAGTGGGATAACAGCTGAAAATCTTCTCTAATTGAGGCTTTTTGACATCAGAAAATCTTAACTAAATGAGGCTTTTTGACGTCAGAAGTGGGATAACAGCTGAAAATCTTCTCTAATTGAGGCTTTTTGACATCAGAAGTGGGATAACAGCTGAAAATCTTAACTAATTGAGCCTTTTTGACATCAGAAGTGGGATAACAGCTGAAATCTTCTCTAATTGAGGCTTTTTGACATCAGAAGTGGGATAACAGCTGAAAATCTTAACTAATCGAGGCTTTTTTTTTGACATCAGAAGTGGGACAGCAGCTGAAAATCTTAACTAAATGAGGCTTTTTGACATCAGAAGTGGGATAACAGCTGAAAATCTTAACTAATTGAGGCTTTTTTTGACATCAGAAGTGGGATAACAGCTGAAAATCTTAACTAATCGAGGCTTTTTTTTGACATCAGAAGTGGGACAGCAGCAGAAAATCTTAACTAAATGAGGCTTTTTGACATCAGAAGTGGGATAACAGCTGAAAATCTTAACTAAATGAGGCTTTTTGACATCAGAAGTGGGATAACAGCTGAAAATCTTAACTAAATGAGGCTTTTTGACATCAGAAGTGGAATAGCAGCTGAAAATCTTAACTAAATGAGGCTTTTTGACATCAGAAGTGGGATAACAGCTGAAAATCTTAACTAAATGAGGCTTTTTGACATCAGAAGTGGAAAAACAGCTGAAAATCTTAACTAATTGAGGCTTTTTGACATCAGAAGTGGAATAACAGCTGAAAATCTTCTCTAAATGAGGCTTTTTGACATCAGAAGTGGGATAACAGCTGAAAATCTTAACTAATTGAGGCTTTTTTTTGACATCAGAAGTGGGATATCAGCTGAGAATCTTAACTAATTGAGGCTTTTTTTGACATCAGAAGTGGGATAACAGCTGAAAATCTTAACTAATCGAGGCTTTTTTTGACATCAGAAGTGGGACAGCAGCTGAAAATCTTAACTAAATGAGGCTTTTTGACATCAGAAGTGGGATAACAGCTGAAAATCTTAACTAATTGAGGCTTTTTTTGACATCAGAAGTGGAATAACAGCTGAAAATCTTAACTAATCGAGGCTTTTTTTTTGACATCAGAAGTGGGATAGCAGCTGAAAATCTTAACTAAATGAGGCTTTTTGACATCAGAAGTGGGATAACAGCTGAAAATCTTAACTAAATGAGGATTTTTGACATCAGAAGTGGAATAACAGGTGAAAATCCTAAAAAAATGCAATTTTATCAGAGGTAGGGAAGGGCGACATACAAAAATATACCGATATATTGCAACCCATATCGGTGGCATTGATATATCAAAAGAAAATATCATTATATCGGAGAAAAGTTTTATCTAGGAACACTGCTGCGTTCCGCCCAGCCAAGCGAAATTTCGACCTTCATTATTATTGGCCAAAAATTGACGAAATATTCCATTTAATATGCAATCGCCGACGATTTTCGTACCAAAAATCTAGAAAAAAAAATCGAGGAAAAATACCAAAAATCTGGTGAAATGGGTGTTTTTAGGTGAAAAATTCCATAAAAGTTATTCTTGACCAGAACACCGTAAAAAACACTTGAAATTCCAGTTAAACGGGTGTTTCTTAGACAAAAACTGTGAAAAATGCCTTCAAAAAGGTGATTTTTGGTCAAAAATGAAGCATGCGACTATATAATTAAGCATTTAATTTATGCACTAACGTTCAAAATATGCATTTATATTCAAAATAATGTAGTTTTTTTTTACCCCAATTGAGGTGATACGGACGGTCATAGCCCATAGGTATTAAAAAAACAATATCGGAAAAAAAACCGATCCATCAAATGATATACAGTAGAGCGTCGGTTATCCGAAACAATTGGGGCCGAAGGGTGTTCGTATAATCGATTTTTCGGATAATCGAACATCACTGGAAGTACATATGTACATACATACATAATATGTATGTACGTTTATGTAGTTCTTTGTTGAGGGTAGGAAAATGGGTGGGATACAACAAAAAAAAAGCAAAAAACACTTTTTGACTAGACCAGTACGAAGAAAAATGGGCCAAGATATAAAGGCCAGAAAGATTCCCCACTCCCACGACTAGACTAGGCTCTGTATTGTGTTGTGTGTAGAGGGGAAAGAGCGGAGGAACCCCCTTCGTCTTTCCGAAAAACGATGACTGCATCTTGGTCCCCTTTTTTAAATCAAACGCGGTGTGACCAGTCGTAAAAAAAAAATTTTTTTTTTGACGTGATTCGGCTTTCGGTTAACCGACGTTTCGGATGACCGACTTTCGGATAATCGACGCTCTACTGTATATCAAAAGAACGATATATCGGCACAATACATCGATATATATCGCCCATCTCCAATCAGGGGAAATAAAAGAAACAATATTATTCACTTATGGTAGTTTTAATTTACAATATTGACTTCAACGATAATACTAGAAGTCCTATTAAAGAAAAGTTTGAATATTACGCATATGTAAAAAAAAAAATTATTAGCTAAGGTTAAACAAATCCCGTATTATAAATGAATTATTCTTATATCATTTTGTGCTTTTAACAAAAAAAATTTTAAACTTAAAAATTGCACAGTAAATACAAATAAAAGGCGATAAATTGAGCTTAGGTCATGGTGCCGAATACTGGGTTGTGGCGACAAATGCTTGGCCCGTATTCCTCGTAGCGTTCCTTGGTATGGCAAACTTGATAAAATTCAGGCTGTAAAAAATGAAAAGTTAATTTTTCCGGGTCACCAAGTGCTTCATTGAATGGAAAAACAGGGTGTCCAACTAGAGTGGACCATCAACTTCAAAATGGTAGGACTGAAGTTGATGGTCCTCTCAAGTTGGTACACCCTGTATTAGGAAGAAGAAAAGAGTAGGTAAAAAAAAGAGATAAGAGAAAAACGTACCGTAGATGCAAGCATGCTTCCTCCAAACCATACAGCGTATCTCTGCATATGATGAGAGACAACTTGAACGTCGATTGGTTTTGGCTAAAAAGTGTGGTTTTAATAATAAAATTTAAGAGAAAAAATCTTTTACTTTGAGATGGTTGCCAGATAGTTTTTCAGACAGGCTTAAACGAGCGTCGACAACTCTTTTGATATCGCGCTGAAGCCTCCTTCCAAATCGCGGAACATCGTTGAACCTCCAGATAAAACGATGTTATTATACAGAGGCCTACGGACGTCAATTGGGCAATTTTGGATGACAGTATCGACAATTTCGGAGATCGGAGTTGTGAAATCTGGATTGGAGAATTCAGGATGAAAGAAGATTTCAGGTCCTAGGAATCTCTCATAGCCGATTTCAACATCAAAAGGTTCTTTTGTCACAGAATTCATTCCTTGAAAGTTCCTCATCCATTTAGAAGGCTGCTGGTCATACTTGGCGAACTCTTTGGCGATATCTGGACAGATGTAGCAGAGGCGTTCTTTGACAGCTTTGGCCGTTTCCATGGACTGTTCTGGAGGAATTCCGATTTCACGTTCTCGGAGAAGAGATTGGATGAAATAGGTTATGTTGCGCCCGGCAATCGGGATATGCTTAATGCAGCTTCCGATGACATAACCTTCAGCGACAGGTATCACATGAGTCACTCCATCGCCACTGTCGACAACAATTCCAGTCAACGTTCTTTCTTCCATATTACGTGAAACCCAAGACGCGGCTAAAGCCAGTACTGCTTGCACAGCGATGTAGAGCCCAGGTACATTAAATGATTCAAACATTATTTCTAAAATAAAAAACGTGAATGCAGCACCAAAATGCAATATCATACCTGCTGTATATTCACGATTTTCTGGAGTATTCAGAGGAGGTTCGGTCAATAAGAATGATGATCTTCAGGCTCCGCTCTTAAATACTTAAAAATACACTGTTCAAAAAATCTTTCCATCAAATCCCAATCTTCTACAAGTCCATGTCGTACGGGATACTAAAAAAAGAAAATAAAATGGAAAAAAAGGAAAATTTAATACTTTGATGGCATATCCTTGGGCTTGAAAGGCTTCATCTCCGATAAAAAAGTCCAAATCTTCGACTCCTTTTGTCAACCTTCGAATCGCCTGCTCGCCGACTTTCGCGCTCTCTTTGATTCCGATCGCTGACGGGATGATGAACTGCGGCTCTTTGTTGCCCGCAAATCCTAATTTCGTGTACCTAAAGTCAATTTTATTAACAACAATAATAGCTTTGTTCCAACCACAGTTTGAAACTCCTGGAGCATGCGCAGAAGGATTTGCACGTCAGATTTGAGCGACGTCAAATTTGACGTCCAAGTCCTTCTGCGCATGCTCCTGGAGTTTCAAACTGCGGTTGGAACAAGGCTAATAAATAGAAAAAATTATTATTATCTTTCTGGAATTATGACTCATTTCTATGACTCATTAAGGCTTGCCCATCAACATTTTAAATAAAATTTTAACTAGAAATGCGCTAAGTATGATCAAAATACATAAAAAATATGAAATATAATTTTTAATAATCAAATTAAATAAATATTGGCATACCCGGTTCCCACGTCTATCACACAAGCCGGTAATCTTCCCGTCATTTTTAAAATCTAAAGATAACCTAAGTATAAGGAAATATCAAACTAATTAATGAACACCGGAATAATAAAATAAGTAAAAATACTTCGGATAAAACCACGCCTATCAGACTTTGATCATGACGGAATGAAAACAGAGATCAGTGAAAAAGGAAACAAAGGTGGAGAAAGAGGTTTACTAGGTGAACAACCATTCAGTGGTACCAACATGATAGACTACCACATGCAGAGATATTTTTATGAAAACTATTTTTATGTGCTTAAATTAGCATGTTTAAAACAAGAAATGGGAAGAATCATTTATATTTTAGAATTTTTACCTATATTAGAACATAAATGTTGGTAAACATGTTACTGACGTCATTATTCTTATCAGTTGTTATCACAGTTATGATTTATTATCAAATTGCGAAATTTTTCGAGAAATACGATGTCTGCTCTTCTAAGGAAGATTTCTCCATCATATCGTTGGCTGTACGTAAAACTCATACGTGCTCAGAATTTGAATTGGCTTTCCAAGAATCCCATATTCGGACAAATTTTTTTCAAAAATGCCTTTTGACCGTCGGTGCTACTACTGTGTCTCTTCTCGACCCTTCAAGAGGAGGTTGATGATTTTAAATTTTAAATTGAAATTTAAAGTTGTTTTGTAGATATGATTGCGACTTTGGGAGAAACTACGGGGCAAATGGCTCTTGCTTATATGAAAAATCAGATGGAATCTAATGAGGAAGGAAAAGAGATTCTTAGGTAGTTTAATTCAAAGGGGCTTTAAGTTGTAATACCCTTAATAGATGGTTCCTGAGAGTGTATGAGTTATGCAGTTTTTTTAGTTAGTTGACTAAAAAACTTTTTTTTTCCCCCTAGAGAGCGACCTAGAATAAATTCCAAGACTGTCGACCTTTCCTATTTGTCGAATCTTCCTGAGAGGTCTCTAGGGAAAGTTTATCACACGTTCTTAGAAAAAAATGTCAGTAGAAACATGAAAAAAGAAAATTTAATTAACATTTTAAAAAATACAGAAAGTAACGCCAGACTCCAGAGTACCTGTACAATTTGTGGACGACATAGAATTAGCTTATGTGATGCAAAGATATAGAGAAGTCCATGATTTGGTTCATACGATACTTTTTATGCCGACAATATGTTAGGTTGGTATTACTGAAATGGTCGATTTCTTTATCATTTTTGTTAGGTGAAGTTACGGTTAAATGGGTCGAAGGTATACAGACGAGATTACCGATGTGCGTCGGTGGCGGCTTATTCGGCGCCGTCAGACTCGCTCCCAAGTAATTTTTTCTTTCTTTCTAAAAAATAATAATTTTTCTTCCAGGCAGAGGATGAAATACGTAAAAACTCATTTACCATGGGCGATCAGAACTGGCATGACTAGTAAATTCTTGATGAATATTTATTTTGAAAAACGATGGGAACAGCCAATAGATGAATTGTTGAAAGAATTTAATGTGATATTACTTAAGCAATAGGCTTTTATTTTTTGTTATTTATTAAAGTGTCTTGTTAAGAAGTTTTCGCTTGTTTCCAATGAACCTTGTCGGCTCGGTGCTTCAAAATACAGGCTGTCCAATTAATCTTTGTAACATGGGCTTCACTTACTGCGAAAAGAAGGTGAAGCAACTTCTCCGAATAATTGAAAACCTAATGGCGAGTTAGAGCTTTGGTTGGCAAATATGTTCTCTTGAGGAGGATTTGATATAAAAAATGAGTTATGTGCAACCTAAAATTACAAAAAATGAAGTAAAAACCATAGAGTTAGAATTTTTACCTCAAATCTTTGTTTCAAATTTTTAGCATGTTCAAGGTCAAGACTCATGTCTTTAATTTTTCATAAGTTCATCATGTCGACTTTTTAATGCTCAAAAGAAAAATTAAATATTGCAAAATTAGTAACAATTTTTGAGAAAATACCTTTTATTTCTGCATCATGTTTTGCTGTAATTTCTCTGATCATTTTCTTATAATCTTTTTTAGCATTATGAAACTTTTTATTGAGAAATTCAATCTGTGCTAAATTATTTTCATGTTTTTCTCTTTGCTGCTTTTTCCTCAATTTGACCGAATTAATTACAGCGCTGATGATCCTCTCTGGTGACAATCCTCCAAGAATCAACTAAAAAATAATATTTATATTATTATTATTTTTTATATTTAGTCCCACATCATTTGGATTGAGCTCGCATTGAATTACATCAACTTCTTTGACGATAATTTCATTACAGATTGGACAGTTTATTTGTTGTAAGTGTTTGAAAAATAAGCTTTGCCATGGTCGACGCAGAAAATGTGAAAACAGCGAGCGACAATTGCTGTGTCGCTCAAAAGCATTTTGCATCGAGAAATATTACAGTACAAATTATCTTCCATCCTGAAAAATTATTTCACAACATACTGACCTAAAAAATTAACTTGGACGGTCCAGAGAATGGCTGAAGACAGATTGTATTGGCAACACTGTTGGCGGCATTGCTGTATCACTGATTCACTGTAACTAATAATGCTAATAACCTTATCTTAAAGGTTTATAGTTTGTATATTTTCAAAAGCTAAGTACAGCCTGTATTTATTTCAAAAAATAATTGGGAAGCTTATTATTCTTACGGTCGCATTAGCCATTTTGGGATAAAAGTAAGTTAAGAATTTTTATGTTAGAATTGTGGCGAATATTAAAAAAAATTGAATTTTTATTAAATTTTAACTTTTTTTGTTATTTTATCCTTAGATGGCGAAAGCTCAATCCGGATTGGCAAATGGGTCTGAAGGACTGGTTTGTTTTGTATGCGATGTTGGGGTCGTTGGACGTTATTACCTTTTGGCCAATTGCAGAACGCAAACTTCCAAAGTTCGCCTCATTGAAAAACTCGGCCATCTCGTCGGAGACGAGTAAGTTAATTTTTCGTCGTTTCCTTAATGTTTTTTTCAGTTATCTGGTTGTCATATCTCAAGAGATATCATCTGCCGAGATGTGCGACGATGATCAATTCACTGGATCGGTTAGAAAAAGAACTCGGATCTTTAAGATCAATAGTACTTCGTTATTTAGAAAAGAAATACGATTTACAAGATGGAGAATTGGTGAATACAAGAGCTCAAGTTAATCCGGTTAAAGTTAAAGAAAAAAGTGACGTTTTGCCCGATTTTCAGGTATTGAATTTGTAGGATATCTTAAACAGTTAAAACGATAATACTTATCACCAGCTTATCAGTATGATCTCTGTCAGCTTCTAACAAAATACTAAATATGGTGAACAGATGTCTCGCTTTTGAGTGGTTTTAAGGGGATATGAGGGTTTTTAAGTTGGTTGCTTTGTACACATTTCGTTGTGAGCAACGGTTTTCGGTTTTTCCCTTCTATCTTGGAAACCGTCGCTCAAAACGAAAAATCCTAAGTAAAAGCTGTAGCTACGGAAATTTACAACATAAAATATCTTAGTTTTTTCCGTCAGAGCAATACTTTAGGAGATATGGAAGTATTTAAGTTGGTTGCTTTGCAAATTTTTCGTTGTTAACAACAATTTTCGGTTTTTTCCCTTCTATCTCAGAAACCGCGCTCAAAACGAAAAAGCGTCCTAAGTAAAAGTCGTAGCTACGGAAATTTCCTACTAAAAAGACCTCATTGGTTTTTTTGTCAGAGCAACTTAAAGATATGATGGTTTTTAAGTGAGTTTCTTTGCAAATTTTTCGTTCTTAACAACGATTTTCGGTTTTTCCCTTCTATCTCGGAAACCGTCGCTCAAAACGAAAAAACGTCTTAAGTAAAAGTTGTAGGTACAAGATTTCCTACAAAATTTCTTTATTTATTATTTGCGTAAGAGCAATATTTAAGGAGTTATGAGGTTAAAATTAATAATCCTACAGAGCCTGTCTGAAAACTTAAAACCTTCATATCTCCTAAATATTGCTCTGACGGAAAAAACCAATAAGATATTTGTAGTAAATTTCCCGTAGCTACAACTTTACTTAGGACATTTTTTCGTTTTGAGCGACGGTTTCCAAGATAGAAGGGAAAAACGGAAAACCGTTGATCACAACGAAATATGTACAAAGCAACCAACTTAAAACCCTCATATCCCCTTAAACCGTTGTCACCATCGCGTAGGTGATCGCCATCTGGCAGCCATTTTTTGAAAAAATTGATAGCCTTTGCTAAAGTGCTTCAGCGTTTATACTCTATTAATAAGTAGTTTTCCTTGATTTTCTGATCTAGAAACACCGGGATTTTTAGATTTTTTATCGGGATTTTTAGATTTAACCCTATTATACGGGTGTTTGAACGTTTTAACACCCTAGGTTTCGCGCCGTTTTTCATGGAATTTTTTGGCCCAATCAGAGTAAGGGCCAAAATGCCCCCCTTATCCTTTCTAACTGTAGTTAAAGACGTTTCTCAAGGTGGCACTTGAGTAAAGGAGTCCTCGAAAGGAAGGCTCTCATTGGCTAATAAATCTTTGATTAAACGAGGGTGTTCCACAAGGATGAAATCTAGGTCCCATCGTTGGGCTCTTAAGGAGAAACTGTTAGATAAGCTTGCTATAAGAGTGCTAGTTATTAAGGATAATTTTAACGAATATTTTGTCTGTATGTGGTTTTATTTTATTTAGACGAGGAAAAGGAAAGCGCTAAGCGGAGAAGTTGATGCGGAACAGTTAAAAGATACGAAAGACGTCACGTGGTTACAGTGTGACAAATGTAAATATACGACACATTACGATTCGTACATGACTCATCATGTCCGGAACCACCCGAAGGAAAAGACTCCGACGCCTTTACCGGTGGTGCCTGAAAAACAAACGGAAACGAAAAGGATGAAACCGAAATACAAATCGAAGTGAAAAGAGATGCATCGGAAACGGTAGAGATGATCGCCGCGGAAATCGGTCAGGATTTCGCCGACGAAGCGATCGCAGAGCCGCAGATGCTACAGATGACTGTCGGCGTGAAACTAAACAAATGACGCTGCAAACCGTAGAAAACGAAGATGGTGGAAACACTTTATGTATGGTCGACGAAAATGGGATTATCGTACAAAAAGTGGAGCAGGCCGACGATGGAACCCTTTACGTCCAAATGCCTGACAGTTCTGATGCGACAAAACAAGTTCTTTCAGTCACAGACGACGGAAGCGTTCAAATGGTCGAAGTATTATGGGACGATATGGTCACTCAAGATGATAGCCAAGGACCTAGTATGGTCACTTTCGAATAAAATATTGCTTTAATATTTAATTTCTTTTGTATTATATAATTACAGTCCTTTTTAATTTCAAATGTCAAAATACATTCTCGACTTATTTGCTAACCATGTTTTTTTCCCCTCATTTTATAATAAGTGAAATAGGCACAAAAATTGTTTTCTAGAAAATCCAAAGAGATTTTCCCCTCCCAAAGAGAAAAAAAAAAACGGCTTTTTTTCAGCAGCTTGCAGCTCGGAAACGGCTGACCCTGCATTGAAGTTGATTTTATGTAATTTGTAGGAAATTTAATCACCTTTCATTTTTGTTTAATACATTTTTTGCCTACGATGTACCGTTTTGAAGATACAGGCAAAAATCCCCATCGCCCCAAAGTCAAAAATTTTGTTTCGTTCTTTTGCGCTGTTTTTCGCCGCCGTTTGTCATACAAACAATTTTATTGTATCAAATTTTTAGGAAATTTAGTCAGCTTTCTTTTTAAACTTCCTTAAAGAAGTTATTGTGATACCCTCAATGTCGGGTTTACCCCGGAGGGTTAATTCGAATATTTATCTTTACTGATCTAAACATTGTCTGTGGTGCCTGCCGGCCGCCGTCTGTAGCATTTTTTTCCGGAACACTTTACGGCCACAATTTTAACTGATTTTCACCAAATTTTCGTTAGCCGGTGAAGAAGAAACGAACGAGGGCGATTTTGAATTTCAAAAAATAGCGGAGATATGTCTGTTTGAAATTTTAAAAAATTCACTGCCCCCGTTGGTCCGATTTTCACCAACTCCTTATATTTTTTAAGAATTTTCGGTGTAAAAAAATTGCCACTTTTTGATTATATTTTTTTTTAGTAGGGAGAAATTTCATACTTCTACCCTTTACGAGAGGCACATCCGTGGCCAAAGAGCCCATTATTTCTACCTACACTTTAAAAATTCGAAAATTCCCCTTTATACATCCCCCTTCGTTACTTTCGTTCCCTTATACTTCCCCCTCGATTGTACGTCCCCTCCGTTATACTTCCCCCTCCTATATTGTTACTTCTCTTTAAGGAAGTTTCGCTGGAAGCTCTGTACTTCCGCCAATCCGCCCCCCCCCCCCCCGAGACATGGATGGGTGAAAGAAAAAGAAATTCTTAGTTTTATTTTATAATATTAATAAATGCAACAATTTGATTTATTCTTTGTCACAGATTTCAAGGCTATATCTATTTTGCTAAAAATAATGTTTTCATAATATATTTTCTTTAAACATAAAGTAATAGGCATACTATAGGACAAGGAGTGTCTAAAATGTTATTGGCCAACCATTTAACTTAGACACAAAACTTGTCTGTGGTATAAAAAAAAATTGAAACTCTTTGGTATAGCCATAGAAAGAACAGGCTATTTTTTTTTTTCTAAATTCTATAAATTTTCTTTAAACTAGAAGAAAGTTAACTAAACACAATAAGACCCGCATTACTGTTTTTTCAGTCGAGTTAACTGATCCGGGTGTAGATCAAAATACAAACAAAAACACCCTGCATAAAAAAAAGGAGATTTCTTACTTTGGCACAGTGTTTTTTTTTTCTATAACATAGGTCCCAATGGTATTATTACTAACATAAAATATACTAATTCTACATGTATAAAACTAACATGTAAGATTTAAAAATATAAATAATTTAAAGTTAAAATAAAGTGTGTAACTCTATATGAGTGAAAAAAATACAATAAATAGTTAAAAACAAAGAAGTCTTCTAGTATGGAATTTGGATAAAAATGGAAGGATGTAGTTGGCACTAAATTGTCGAAATGGCAACCCCAGAAAAAAAAATTTATCACAAGATTGTTAGGTTTAAACAATGAACTGGGGCCGATTTGGTCGCATTCTTCCTCATTCCATCACAAAAAGGAAGACAAGAATTTTTTTTGTGAAGAAAAAAAAAATCCTGAATACCTTTGGATTTTAATTTTCTTTCAGTGCTGACGGTACGGTCGCACGCTGATCTTCCATACGCCCAGATTGTAGACGCATAATTAATGAAAAGAAATCCTCATCTGGAACTGTCGGACCTAAGAATATGAAGGTATTAAATTTGAAAATTTATTCAATCACAACTAATTAATTCAAAATTCATAATGGACATGAATACACCGGGATGGGCGATATATATCGGTGAGCATATATGTCGATAAATTTCGGTTATATCGGTCTTTCGATATATATCGGAGGTTCCGATATCATTTGATATCAGGTTCCCGATATATATTTTTTCCAATACGAAGGGTTCATCGATACGGCCTTCCTTCCGATATTTTATCGGAACCGATATATAGAAAGGAAAATCGGATGAACCGATATATCGAAAGGAAAATATCGGATGAACCGATATATCGAAGGAAAATATCGGATGAACCGAATATCGGAAGCAAATATCGGATGAACATATATCGGAAGGAAAATATCGGATGAACCGATATATCGGAAGGAAAATATCGGATGAACCGATTTATCGGAAGGAAAATATTGGTACAAATATCGCAAGGAAAATCAATATTCCGATATATCGGAAGTATCGCAACAACCCTACCTATGACGGTCCGTTTTATGTCACGCTGGCGCGTTCCTAAATAATACTTTTCCGATATATCGATATATTTCGTATATCAATACATTTCGTTTTTCGGTTGTCATGACAGTTCGGTTGTGAGACCGATTTTTCGGATGTTAGACCGATATTTAGGATGTTAGAACGATTTTCGGTTGTCATACCGACATTTTGGATGTTAGACCAATTTTGTGTTAGACCCGTTTTTCGGTATTAGACCAATAGGGAGCATCCGAAACATCGGTATGACAACCGAAAAATCGTTCTAACATCCTAAATATCGGTCTAACAACCGAAATATCGGTCAAACACGATCGATCGGTCGACCGATATATCGATAATTTTTAACTGTTTATGGAGTTTTTCACCTATTTTTTTTTTAAATCGCCCATCCCTATTTACAAGTACATTTATTACAGAATACAGATAAAATTTTTAAAAAAAAAAACGGTCCAACACCGAAAAATCGGTCTAACAACAGAAATAACGGTGTAACAACCGAAATATCGGTCTAACAACCGAAATATCGGTCTAACACCGAAATATCGGTCTAACAACCGAAATATCGGTCTAACAACCGAAATATCCGTCTAACAACCGAAATACGTCTAACAACCGAAATATCCGTCTAACAACCGAAATATCCGTCTAACAACCGAAATATCCGTCTAACAACCGAAATATCCGTCTAACAACCGATATACATCCTAAATATCGGTCTAATATCCTAAATATCGGTCTAAACCAAATATCGGTCTAAAAAATATCGGTCTAACATCCAAAATATCGGTCAAACACGATTGATATCGATAGATTACTTCTGATATATCGGTACCACCAATATGTTTTTTCCGATTATCGGTCGACCGATATATCGATATATTTTTATATCGCCCATCCCTAGTGTCCCAAACAAAGTGGACCAGCAACTTTACGGCAAAGTATTTAGTCCTAGAAAAACAGTTAAACGTAAACACCCTTTATTTTGGATAACACCTTCCGTGCGGCTTGTCCTTAGGTAAGGACATGGAGGGTTCCCAGCAGGGCGTTTTGTCCTTACGTAAGGACAACAACGGTTTCACGTGACGCAAGTTATTACGTAGTTTCAGCCCTTTGTTGGGGTTGTTCCCCACTTTTTTTTCTTCCCCTACTTCCTTAGACCTAGACCTTTCATTCCCTGCAAGCCAACCGAGTTTGGTGTGTGACGTCATCTAGATTTAATATTATGTGGAAGGTTGAGTTCCCGCCCGAAAGAGCGCCCGCACTATGGGGTGGATCGTGAAATCTGGCTCCGCACGGAACGTGATAAGGAATCGACTCCATTTGGTAGACTTTGGTTTTGTTATACAGGTGGCGCAGGGAGGTGCTAACTTCACTATTTTAAATAGGAACCCTATGTTTTTATGCTTTAATAGATTCTACGCTCAATTTTAAGCAACTTTTACTTAGGTCATTTTTTTTCGAAACGTTTTTACAAACCTGGAAGAGTACTACGTTGATCTTCCAAACGTTCGCCCTGGCTTCTCATCAACATTTCAAGAAAACCCTCATCCGGGCCGGCAGTTCTGGCTGTACCAGGCGGACACAAACCGGGCAAATGAGGAAGCTCGACCCTTTGCTCGTCCATTCTTTTACTCTGCATACCCACTATCAGATCGAGAAGTTCATCTTGTGCTTCTAAAATCAAAATTTAGTTGACGCCATCTTAATTTTAATTTACCGTTACTAAAGTTGGCAGAACGACGATTTAAACCCTGATTTTCCTTATTCTCCGAAGTGACTGAAAGCGAACACCTTTGATCGTCCATTCGCTCAGATTGAAAACGCGAGAAGATCAAAAAAATCTTCCTCTTCATTCTAAAATTAAAATAAGTCGATAAATTTTTATTATTTAAGTTTAATACTTGATCTGCATGTTGGATCGGTAATGGAGTATGCTGAAGAGAAGATTCAGCATTATTTCTTGCCTTGGCATCCGGAGTAGCTAAAAATCCAAAATATTAATAAAAAAAAAAGCAAAATAGATATTTTAAAAAAGGTAGGGGATGCTCTAATGTCTACGGTGAAAGCCAAGGTTATAAAACCATGCAAATCAACTAAAAATTGTGCGGCCTACAAAATGATTACCTCATTTAAAGATTTATCAAACCTTTGAACAATATTCCTTTTCAACATGAAATGGAGTAGGTGTCGAGAACAAAAGGGGGAAAAGATAATAATCTCCCTCTTGTTTTCGTCCTGTAAATTGACGGGCCAGAGGAATGGGGAATAAACAAAAAAAAAAATCCATGCTTCACACCTTAATAATATCTAGATGATTCATGCTCTCCCTTCTCACCCTATAACGCCTAATTCCAGGTGAAGGCTGGCTGCTGTACGTATTCACCAATTTAAGGCTATCTGGCGATAAATCGCCTTCTGGAAGACCGAGAACTTTTTTTAAGTCTGATATATTCACTTGGGCAGTCGCTTGTCCAACATTGTCCCCAACCTAAACACAATAAGATGTTAAGTACAAAAACGGAGCTTTTTGAAGCCAAAATTGACTGTCTGGTGTTCCGAAAGATAAACCATCGATTTGAGGGTGTCAAAAAGCGGTTTTAACAGTTTTTATCAAATATCTTGAAAACTATGAGGTTTACCGCAAAAATGATTAAGTACAAAAATAATCTAAATTGAATTTCCAACAAAAAGTGTTTAGCATGTAACCTTGCTAAACCTCATTTTTGAGATATTTAATAAAAACAAAAACTTTTTGCCCACCAAACTGATGGCTCACATCATTTCAAAAATTACCTCTTTTGAAATTTCTAAATGCCTTTGCGCAAAATGAAGAGCTTTTTCATGATTTCCCATAGCAGAATGTGCGTTTCCTAAGCTCCAACAAGCTCTCCCTTCGCCGACCCTGTCCTGAAGATTCTGCGCTATCTGAAGATGCCTCAGATGGTAATCGATTGCTGTCGGATAATCCCGCAGAAGCGTATATGTATTTCCAAGACTATAGCAAGCCTGAGCTTCAATCGCTTTATCATTCAGTTCTTGAGCGAGGATCAAAGTGTGCCTGCATAATTCAACATTAAAAGCTTTAAAAATGCTAAAACTAACTTATAATGTTCAGCCGCTTGCTCAAACTCGCCAAGAAAAATGTGAGAATTTCCTAAATTACTGTACGCTCGCCTTTCTGCAGCTTTCTCCGAATTCTCTGGCAATTTTCAGTCGCTAAAAGAAAAGTTAATAATAAACATAATTGATTAATATTACTTCTTGATGATACTGAATCGCACGTTGGAAGTCTCCCAGGAGATAATACGTATTCCCTAAATTACCGCAAGCTCTACCTTGGGCAGCCGAATCATTGATTTCTCTCATCAACTTCAAATTTTCCCTAAAAATTTAAAAGATGAATACCGATTGGCATATTTGATTGGATGAAGGGGTCCATTTGCTATAAAAATAAGTAAAATTTGCATACTCATAATAGAAAACGGCTTGCTGTAAACATTCTTTGACATCTTCAGGGAATTCTCCAGGATCCTGTTGGCCGACTCTTCCAATATGTTTCCCTTTTGCATGATAAACATTGCCCAGATTGTACAAAGCTCTCCCTTCGCTTAATTTGTCGTTGAGTTCTCTTGAAATTTCCAGATGCCGTTTACAGCAGATCATGGCTTCGTCGAACTTTCCCATTACCTTCAGCGTGTTACCTAGGTTACCGCTTGATTTGGCTTCGCCCAGTTTGTCGCCCATCGTCCTAAAATGAATGTTAAATCAAAATAAGGTAATCTGCATACCTGGCGAGAGTAAGGTCATGTTTATGGAACTGCATTGCTTTGACATAATCGCCAAGGTAGAAATAAGCATTTCCCAGCTGGCTGTAGATGGCACTGAGTGTCCTCAAGTCGTCTTTCCTGCTTGAATCGCAGCCTGGAAAAAAGCGACTCCTGCCCGACATTCTCCTGCTTTGCACAGTCTTTCGCCTTCCAGGGCCAACTCAAGACACATATTTCCACTATCATAACTCTAAAAAAAAGCATTAACATCCAAAATAATATCATTTTATCAAATTTACTTGTGTTTCTGAAGAAACATTCTCCGCGCTGGCGCTCAGTGACATATTAAAAATACTGTTTCGGCAATTTTAAATCTAAAAATCTCAATTATAAATTCTTTAAAAAAAGATTAACTCACAATTTAGAGAAAAACCGCTTAGCTCATTTATTCTAAGAGAAAAATTTGTAATCAAAATGTCAAATGTTTTCATACAATACAAGTCCACTCCCAGATTCCGTTCATTTATTCGTGTTTAGTTTATGCAAATGACGATTAGACAAAAGTTAAAAAAAAAAACACTCCAACGGAAAAAACTGGAACAGGAGCTGTTCCAATCACTGTGATTCTACATTTTGAAATTCTAAAAACACAATTATTTTGAAAAATAAATAATTTTTTGTTATCTTTTTCAATTTATAAAGAATATTATAAATATTAATTTTTACAATGATTTATGTTTTTTAAATATTTGTATCTGATCCAGGAACTGTTCCGTTCCAAACGCGCCCAATAGTCAAGGACATCGCGCTCGACGCCATTTTTCTTCATTCGTCTGTACGAATTTACGCTTCTTCGGTCTTGGTATTTTTCCTTCTTTCTATTTTACTATTCGGCCTTTATTTTAGACATTTTGAACGCGGTTTTTCCTTTTCTTTTGTGTTTATTTTTTTCTTTTTATTTTACTTTCGTCGCTCGGCGTTATTCCCCTTTTAGGTAAGTTTAACAATTCCGATTTTATCTAGCTTTAAGATGTTTGTACTTAGTTGGACATTTTGTAAGATAAAAATTCTTTCGTTATTTTAATTTATCAATTAGTAGTTTTATTGGATTTCAAGGTCACAATCAAGCGTATCTATTCGGGAAACGTAATTTCTCAAGTCATCTGGGTTACCATAATCAATTCTTTTTTAACACTCTTAAAGAAAAGTTATTGTATTATCCTCCATGTACGGTTTTACGGAGGGTGCCTTGTAGATCACGAGAAGCAAATTGCGAGTCGTTGCTGGTTGTAGTACCCTTGGTAGATGGTTAGGAAAAGCGGGGCTGCCCAGACTGTTTAGCTTTAAATAAAGTTATTGTGGTACCCCTGATTGATGGTTTGGGGCATTGGGCTTAAAAGACCTGTGCTTGGAAACGTTCCTTAAAACTCATAAGGATTCTTAAGGTTCCTCAATATCTCCATGAAGAAAGATAAAGGCGAGGACCTCAACGAATCCTCAAATGGAGGGCTCTCATTGGCTGATAATATAGCTTATCTTGACTTTCACTTCAATCTTTTCCTGAAGTTAGGAGCAGAAAAGGAATGCTCTAAATACAATGATCCCTCCTTGATATCCTTTTGGATAAAAAAGAGATTTCTGAGGTCTCAGATTTTTTCAAAAAATAAGAAGAAATGTGGGATTTTCTCGCCCAATCTAATATTAATGTACAGAATATAGCATGTGGTTATTGTTTCCTAAATCTTAGTATCTATGGTGATGTCAGCTGAATGAACCAATGTATTTTTAACGTTTTCTTAAAGCCATTATTTTGAAGTGAATGTCGAAGATTGTGGAAGTTAGATAAGATAATTTTCTTTTAGATAGTTTCTTTTAAGGTTGTTTTTCTTTTCTTTTTCAGGATTCTAGTGTTGCGGAAAGGATGAGCGTGATAATCCGGTTGCAGAACCTTCCGTGGTCGGCAAACGCCGGCGACATCCGCACCTACTTCAGCGGATTGTCGATCCCCGAAGGAGGGGTTCATATTATAGGTGGTGAACAAGGGGATGCTTTATTGCTTTCAGGTACTGAATGCGTTTCATGCATTCTTTCATTCAAAAATGGAGTTTTCTCTTTCCCTCAAGAGCAAATAAGTTTTCTTTTAAAAATTGATTAGGTTCATCGGCTGTAATTTAAGGTGAGTCATTATTGTATTAGGTTTAAATTTTTCCGATAGTAAATAAATGATAAATCTACACATCATGTTTTATCCGCCATTCTCAATGCAGAGATCCATGGGATGGTCGTCAAAATCATCAGATCCTGTTACCTGATTCTCAGTCTTCACTTTCAAACCTTGAAGTTGTTCAGAAAGTAACAGTTGAATCAATATTAGGATTTTAACTCCAGAAACACAGTTATTTTGAAACGAAATATTGAGCCTGAGCTTGATAAATGAAGCCCTAACATAATTTTAATTTATTCAAAATACAGGGTGTTTCAGCTAGAGTTGAGCAGGCGTCTCCTAAATTTTTGACTTGTCGAAAAAATTTTAACCCCCTTAAAATTTTGCAGGGAATCTATTGGCATTATTGTTTTTTGATCTGGCTTACAGGGTGCTCCAGAGTGACTCTAACTTCCTCATTTCTTATGGGAACCCCCATTTTTAGATAAGTAATCTGGATGCTGTTTAGTTGACCTCTTTCTCAACTTCAAAAATGCCAGTTTTCAGCTTTCATCATGCTTGTCAACTTAAAATTTATAAATTAGGAATCTGTAATCAAAACTATGAGTTCTTATTTTAAATAACTGAGTGAGGCTCTGTACCCTGTATATTAGATCAAACAGGCAATGAAGCCAATCAATTCCCTGCTGAATCCTAAATTCTTATTTTTACATCGCTCTTTACATTTTTTCGTCTGGTCGAAAATCTTAAAAATAGCAGTGAGAGAGCAAAGAAAAAAAAAAGCGTCATCCATTCCAGCTGAAATTCTGTATTCAAAATCATGTTTGCACGAGTGATTTGTTTTTAAGCACTTGGGTAACTAATAATTAAAAAAATATTTTTTTATTGGACAATTTCAACCAATCACAAACGAAATCTCTTTCATACTTTTATTTCTTCTAAGTGGGCCCGAGGCTTTTTAAAAGTAGATATTTTTTATTTGCATCAAATTTGATGGTACAATTGCATCAAATTTTGATGATACAGTGGCATTAAATAATTATTTAAATAAAAGTAATGGGATGGCTGAAGGTGTCTGGTTCCATAATTGGGGTACCAGAGGTCCTGGGTTCAATTCCCAGATCTGGCATCTTGTTCCAAGATCCATTCTGGAAGAAGAGATTGGGGCTTATACAATGAAAATACGAAAAATAAAATAATGAGAAGTGAAATAAATCCTGTGATTTAACATTTCGGCTTCGCACTAACTTTTACTTTACAAAAAACTGGTTTTGGTAAATATAAATTTTATATTCCAATTTTAACTATTATGTTGAAACACTCTAATACCATGTCCCTTCATCCTTATGAAGGGATACAATTTTCTCAAGTTCTTACCTCGGCATGGAATTTTAAACTTTTTTTTTTTTGGGGTTGGGTGAATGTAATTCAAACAGGTTGGCCACCAACCTTGAAATCAGGAAAATGCCAGGGTATTTCAGGTTAACAGTTGGGGAATTGTAGATTTTAGTCCAAAATCGGGGAAATTCCTGTATTACACAATTTATTTTTTCTGGTCTTGTGCTACAAAAAAAGTCAATTTTTTTTTGTGCACTTCTAAAAACGAAAAATTAAATAAAGGGTTCCTTTCATTGGACTAGGGATAGTAAAGGGAAAAAATGGAAATAAAAAATTGGTGGCCAAACTGTAAAATGTTACGTCAGAAAATCAATTACATAAGAGGTTCTCGGAAATGAACAGTTGTTACAAACAACTGGAAAACCCTGATAACATAACCTTTCTAAAAAGATGAAAATCCCTCTTCAAAACTGCCTTTTTTATGCAGTGGCGGCTCGTCAGGGGAGGCAAGTGAGGCACGGCCTCACCTGATGTTCAGAAGAAAAAAAATTTTTTTTTAATCCCCAAAATTTTAATTTTTTATGATAATTATTTAAAACATGGTTTCTAATTTTTTTCCGGAAATAAATAAGATTTTTTTTCATTTAAAAAAATAATAATAATTACGTAAGAATGTTTAAAGTTCATAAATTTAATAACAGTACCTACAAAAATACTCTCAGCCCGGCCTCTAGCGTAGAAAGTCGGTACCGCATCGTTCGGATTTCGAAATATGATTAAAAAGCCAGGAGAGGCACGGGTGACCTTGGCCTCTCTTGAAATAGAAGGAGGGGTCCGGGGGGTTAATATGGTACTCGCGAGAACGAAGGTTAGCCGGGATGAGATCGATCGAACCCACGCGAGCCGGCCTGGAATCGCCGGCTAAACCCTCCAAGTGAGGCACGATACAACTGTGCCTCACGCTAGGGGAATAGTAAAGGAGCTTGAGCAATCTTACCAACTTCAAACTTGCTACCAAGAATATGTTAAGAAAATTGGTAATTTTTTTTAAATTTTAGAGTTTTTACTTTGTTTTATGTCAAGAAAAAAATAAATAAATATAGCATGGTCATTTATTAAAGATAAAAATTCTAAGAAAATTGGGTGGCGCCAAAAAGCGTTCGGGTAACACTGTTATTCTGAACGGCGAGCGCGCCATAGCCTTCTTCACTGCTATACCAACGTAACCTTCATCCGTTAAAGCTAGCTTTGTTTTTTCTTTTCGAATTCCTCCATAATTTGAAAACTAAAAGCATCCTTTTATTTTAAAAAATTTACAAAACATCGATTTTTTTTGTTTCCGTTGTGACTTGTGAATCAAAAAGAAACAAAGGATCATTTATCGGTGTGACTGGTGAGTCGACTTTTTTCTTTCTGAGTTTTCAGTTTGTGTTTTTCAGGTTGGCCAGTCTATTGGCTAATGCTTCGATAAAATGGGGAAAATTAGGACTTTATAGCTCCTTTAATTTCTAATTTTGGGGTTAGCATTTCGCATAGCAATTTCTAGTAGGTATGTTCACTAAACTTCACACCATTTAGCGTTTTCTGTCGAAAAACACCCTGTTTCTACGGGTTTTTCAGCACGCATTTTATTGAATTACCTGGCATTTTGGGTACTTTACGGCAGTCTTAAGGGGTTTTTTTTTTTTTTTTTTTTTTTTTGTGAGGTGGCCTCACCCTTCAAAAAGCCCACGAGCCGCCACTGTTTTATGGTGATATTTTGATGTCTTTTCATTCTTAATTGGTTGGAACAGAATCTTTGACTATTAAGTCCTGAGAAAAGAAAGATGTATTCAGAGCCGGAGAAACCTTTTACACTGTGACGAGATAACCTAAAGAAAATCCCTTTTGATATAAGAAAAAGACATTTGGATGAGAGAACCTTTGAAAATATCTATCATCTAGAGCTCAGCAACGGATGGAGTTGACAGTTGAACTGCCATGGAACTTGATTGAATAATAGGAATGGAACCCATTGATTTCAAGTCTACCAATGACACTCCTTTATCTTTTAATTGAAAAGACGAATCTTCTGTTGCATATTTTAAAAAAAACTTCTAGGATAATGTATATAATATAGGATATATACTTATTTTTATACAAAGCTTGATCTGGCGACTAGGATAAAGAATATCCTAATGCTGAACTATTTAAAACACATCATCAGTGATCTACGAAACATTCGAGAACAAAAAATTAGGCAGGCTTCCATTAAAATCTAAATCTAGGATTAATGAGAAAAAAAGCGATTCTTTCAATTTTTGTATAAGAACTTGCACGATACTGAATCGTATGCCTTCGAAAAACAGTTTAAGAATTATAAAGGAAAGGGAAAAAAAAACTAATTTTACATTTTGTATACAGAAAAACTATTGTACTGCATTAAGATTTTGTTGGCAACGGAACATGTTCTAAAGTTTAGGATTTTTTGCTGTTAAATTTGGACAATTGGTATCACTTATTTAAGAAGATAAGAAAATGGAGTGAACTTCTAAATCGAGGAACTGCATTTTGATTTCAAATTGAAGCTGTTAAATCATCGAAAGGTTTTTTTTATTCATCTAAGCATCTTCTGAAACTTTTGCCGGAACTAAACAAAAAAGTGATTGGGCTAATGGGCAAGTCTCGGGCAGAATATTGCCAAGTTGGAAGATTTGATGACAAATCGCTTTCTCCAAGTGTGTCTATCATAAACCATTCTCCAGTTATGAGAAAAAAATAATATTATATTTCAAAAATTTTCATTAATATAAAGTTTATATACTCTTCGAAGAATCTTCATTTCGTTGATATTCCTCGAAAACTTAAAAAACCATCTTCCTACTCCTTAAAATGCTACTCCCAATAATTCAGAATATCCTTATTGAACTAGCCATCTTTAGAAAACATGCCCTCCAGAATTAGAATTAATTTTATTGATATTCTAATTTTTATTGCGTATGTATTCCGCAAGGAGCTTGATTTACTAATAACCAATAATGGAGGAAGAATGACTGTGATACGGGTATCTCACGACGCGTTTCGGCTTAAAAAGGTTTCGTGATGGTTACATGTAAACACCTCTAAACTGTTTAGTCCGACGGAAAAGTTTTTTTACCAGTTATTCTGTGTTTTTGTGACTTTTTCTTTTAAATATCGTTCGTTCACTTAATAAACTTCAGTCTTCGTTGAATTCTTTTAAAATGCCAACTTCGCCGAACTACGTCTCCACCCGTACACGTGGTCGTACTAGCCCACAACAAAAACCCGCTTTAAAAAACTCGCCCAGGACTTTTATTGATGAAAAAACTGTACCGAAGCTATCCAAGCCGGCATCAAAAAAGGACTCGGCGATTCATTGAAAATAGGTGAGACCTTTAAGGTAACTAAAGAGTTCATCGATAATCTACATTCCAAGGTCGTTGAGAATGTTATGTCTGAAGTTAATCGCTTGATTAACCAATTTAACGACATTGTTCTCAACCAAGCTCTGCTAATCGACAATAATGATCAGAAGGCAGACAGATGAATGTGATTATACATGGCCTGGCTGAAACGGACAAACCAACCACCGAACTTGAGATTTCAGAATTTTTGAAACAGCGCCTCAAGCTTGATGATGTCACCCACCGATATTGCCAAAGTTCGACGTGTTGGCCGGATTAATGATCAAAATCGTGAATCATCGGACAAAACTCGTTCCTCCACTCGCTCCAGACCTGTCGTTGTTACTTTTTTAAGGGCTTCCACGAGAACTGACGTCATGAAAAAAAAAAAAAACTCTTGAAGGCTTCAGGACTGTTGATTACCGAAGATCTGTCTCCAAGTCGCCGCGATACTACCAAAAAGCTGTAGCCACCTTCGGTCGGAACAACGTGGACGTCGAGTGGCGTAATTAAGATTTCACATCAACAGAGAATCTCTGCCACTCGGGTTGTCAATTCCCCAATGCTGTCAATGAATCATAAGTAATTATCGCTTTCTTCAATGATCATCTTATTTTTATTTGAAATCCTTGTCATAACATCTGTGTCAGCTAAGATTTATTTCTATATTAATTCTCAATTTAATTAAAATCCTGGTCATAACTAGTCACATTTTTGGTTAAGACTGAACTTAAACCTATATAATTTTTAGTACATTTCTTGTCTTTTAACTTGAATTTCAATCGTTAATACTAGTTGTATGTAATTCCGCTCATAACTAAGTCACATCTCTTTATTTACAATATTTAATTTAGTTATTTCAAAATTGAATGATTTTCTTCAAAAATTCATTTCTTGCAATTTTAATTTTAGTTTTATTTTATACTCTGGTCATAACTAGTCATATTAGTTAAGACTTAAAATACAATTTAACTGATTTATATTTTTACGCTTTTATTGGTTTTTTTGCACACCAATTATTAATAATTAGCATTTATATGTAAATTTTGTGCTGTGATCATACGATAAGATAGATTATTTTCAAAGTTACTCTAGTTTTTTTCCGTCAAGACACTGATCGGTCTTAGATGTTCTTGTATCTCATGAAATTTAAGCTAGTTTTGGTGTTTGACTGTGCTCATACCCAGTACTACCTTTGTTATACGTATTCTATACTTCTCTTATCATCTGCACTCCTTCCCTTCTCGTTTTCTTTACCTTTTCTTCGTTCTTATCTTTTCTTGTTCTTCGTCATCTTCTTTCCCTTCTCTTTCTTTTTCGGTCCTTAACATGCTTATAGTTCTCCTTATCATCAGCGCCTGGCTTGTGGCTTCGGCCTGGGCTATGGCTGGCCCTCCACTTCGCCATTGCTCCTTGCCACTCAATCGAACCCCAAGGTCCTTGCCCAACCTAAGCTCTCCTTTGCTTACTTTAACGCTCAAAGCCTTCTTAAAAACGTTGAGAGTATTAAGTCCTACATTAACAACCTCAACTTATTGTTCTTGTGTATATCTGAAACTTGGCTGAAGCCATCACTTAATTCTGTTCTATAGGCATTCCTGGGTACGAAATCATAAGAAATGATAGATTGCATTGCAGAGGGGGTGGTGTTTGTATTTACGTCTCGAACCTGTTTCAGTTCTCTGTGGTATCGAAATCTCCCCCAAATAACTATCTCGAATATCTTTTCATTAAGGTACAGATAAAAGGTCGTAATATCCTGATTGGCTCAGTTTACCGTCCACCTAAGCGATCTAAAGTTGATATCTCTCCAATGGCAGCTAAGAACTCTCCTTTTGCAGATTTATTGGACCTCGAATGTGCTCTCGCTGTATCTGTGACAAACTTTGAGGAGGCTTTTATCCTTGGTGATCTGAATACTAATTTGCTCGATAAAACCAATCCTCGCACTGCTAAGTTCCTCGATATTTTAACTTCCTTAAACCTTTCGTAATCCCTTCTGGTCCCACTCACATTCTTCCTGGCTCCAAATCCTGGATTGACCTGTGTATTGTCAAAAATCCCAGTAGTATCCTAAACTTTCAAACCCTTGATGCATCTTCTGTATCCGCTCATCAGATGCTACTCGGATCACTGAATTTACCCCCTATAAGCCTTTACGCGTAAAATATCCTATCGTAAACTCAAGGATACTACCAGAACAAGTCATCCAGGCATGCTCTGAAATCGATTGGGATATATATCAATTCCATGATACCGACGACATGGTCGAATTCCTCATTAGTAAATTAAATATTGTTCTCGATTTGGTTGCTCCTTTGACCTGCTTCTTGAAAAAGAAAAACTCCCTGGTTTGACCAAACCTTAGATGCAGTCTTCAAAAAACGTGACAATGCTCGAGCCCGATGGCTAAAAACTAAAAACCCTGCAGATTTATCAACTTTTAAAATGTTCAGAAACAGGGCAAAACACATGACAACTGCCGCCAAACGTGAATACTACTTGAAGTCTCTTGACCCTAAACTAGATTCCAAATCATTATGGCATAACATCAACAGCTTAGGCCTTACTAATAAAGGTAAGGAAAATGGTCATTGCAAGCTCGATCCTGAGGTTCTGAATAATTTCTTTGTTCCTTCCTCTAACCCACCCACTATTTCCTTCCCTAAAATCCCAACTTTCAACTGCTCTAAACCTTATCATTCATTCATGCCACCTCTACAGATGTTTTAGAAGCTATTACTTCCATTAAATCTAATGCAACGGGTTCCGACAATATACCATTAAGGCTTCTTATATTATCCCTCCCTGTTACTTTAAATCCCATCACGCATATATTTAATCATATAATAACAACTTCGAATTACCCTTCTGCTTGGAAAAAATCTATAGTGATACCTCTTCCTAAAATATCAAATCCTACTTCTCCTAAAGACTACCGTCCTATATGCATCCTACCTTCGCTCTCCAAAGCTTTTGAAAAGGTTCTCCATCGGCAAATTATTTCTCACCTCGATTGCTTCAATTTAATTACTCCCTTTCAATCCGGTTTCAGGAAAAATCATAGTTGCGAAACCGCGCTGTTAAAATTACTGAAGATATAAGGGCTGGTCTGGAAAAAAGATATTGCACAATTCTCGTTCTTTTAGATTTTAGCAATGCTTTTCCTTCAGTCCATCACGATTTGCTCTTACAAATTAAAACATTCCTTTGGCTTCTCTTCCCCCAGCAATCAAGCTGCTTAGTTCTTTTCTCGATGGTAGATCTCAACGCGTTAAATCTAATGATGCCTTATCCTCCATGCGATCTGTCCCATTAGGCGTACCCCAGGGATCTATCTTTAGGGCCGTTACTTTTTTCTATTTTTATTAATGATTTGCCCTCCTGCTTATCCTTTCCTCTCACCATCTGTACGCGGATGATACACAGATTTATCTTCAGAGCAACCCGAATTTCCTTGTCGATGCAATGAGAAAGCTCAACTCTGACCTATCTGCAATCTCTCTTTGGTCGTCCAATAATGCCCTTCAGCTCAACCCGGTTAAATCTCAAGCCATCGTAATTTTGATAGGCAGCTTGAAATCCATCTGATGCTCTTCTCACCCTAAATGGTGTAAATGTCGATTTTAGTGAGAAGGTACTAACCTAGGGGTCGTCTTTCACTAACTTTACTTGGAAAGATCATGTAAATAAAGTTAGGAAGAAAGTATACTTTGGCCTGCACACTCTGTTTCGTCTAAGTTCTTTCACTCCTCCCTCACTGAAAGCTACACTTGTAAAGTCCTTAATCCTCCCTCATTTTACGTATTGCAGCTCGCTTTTTGTAAACTCTATAGACTCATCCTCGACCCACGCCCTGCAGATGGCTTTCAACTCGTGCCTACGTGTCTTCGCCCTTCGTTTGCGCGACCACATATCTCCTTACTCATCACGCCTTACTGGGCTTACTTTAATTAACTACCTGAAGCTAAAATTTCTCTTATTATTATTCGACATCAGGTATTCTCGATGCCCTTCATATTTCAAAAATTTCCTCCCGCTGAGCCAATTGCCTCGAGGTTGCAAAATTCAAACAGCTTTTCATAAAACCCAGGCCATGAGCGCTTCCCTACGAATCGCAGGAGCAAGGTGTTGGAATGGCTTGCCAGTATCCGCCCGTGCCGCACCGAGCGTGTGATGTTTACGACTTTAGCAACTTCATTCCTTCAACTCAAGCGTGATTAAAGGACTGCTCTTCTTCTTCCTTCTTTGCTATCCTATGTCTCTTCTCTTTCTCTATCCTATCTCTCTTCTCATTCTCTATTTTCTTTCCGATCCCATTTATCTTCTATTTCTCTATCCCATTACTCCTCCCTGTACCTTTGAATACGTATATTGTACTCTGTATTTATAATAATTATAATAATTCATATTATATCTAATATATATTAAACTATATATTATTTAATAATAATTTATAAATATTTAGAAAATGTCACACCTATTATGTATGTAATGCCAACGAACCTAATAATGGCCTTATTGGCTAGAGGTTCTAGTTTTGAATAAATAAATTATTATTATTATTATTAAAAAGTATAGTATTTTATAACAAACTATTCAGTAACACCAAATTTGT